>CATQJL010000223.1:60541377-60556655 GCA_958299035.1 Cylicocyclus nassatus
AATAAGAAAGGGTTTACAGCATAAGTTTACCATCTGTATAGTTCCTCCAGGCTTACCTGCAATCAGAGTTGAAGAAACGAGTTTAGCAACACGAAACTACTTCCGACAATAACAAAATTGTCACTTTCTACAAACATACTTATAGTATAGAGACTAGCAAGTAACGACCAATAAAAATGATAAAGAAACAAGCAAAATCATACGGGGGGGGGTCAGATGCCGCGCTCTGCCGCGACAGGCCTGCCTTAATTCAAATTTGAATTCGTCCACCGACCAACTAGTGGGGTGAGGACGACTATAACTCCCCCCACAAAACCGCTCGGCACCTAGCGAAAGTAGTTTTGAGTTTGCCTTACCGAGGACTGTTTCCTAATATAGAGCTCATTCCAAATGGCCACTTCGACCGACCATCCTTCCCTTGTAAACTAAAAAGAGCATTGAGGTCTTTCCGGCGCTTGAATAGAACAACGACTAGCTTAAATTTGTTGAACTGAAGGTATTACCTGCACGAAGCGCCCCGCATGATTATGATCCCATCTAAGCAACATATTACGTTACTGAATGGTTTTAGTGTAGTTGCGTCTTGAAATTTTTGCATTATCAAAACTTTCCACAGCTCCACTCCCAGAAGCGCTTTGCGGATGACGAAAGCAGATTCGGAATCAACGTTCCATGCTCCTCTATAAAACTTTACACATTTCTCATGGAAACGCCACTTCGACCAAGTATCCTTTCCCTTGTAAGTTTATTTATTTTTATTTATTTAAATGCACCAAAAAGTGCTCTTTGATCCTGATCGGAGCGGTTAGTAACAAACACAATATATCACCATCGCATGGTTAACCAAACACACATGAAAAAAACACGTATGACCCAATCGTTGGCATGTACCCTGCAGGAAGCACAGAGAAATTAAGGCACCAAAACTTGTCCCTGGGATTATCTTTGGGTAAGGAGTGGCCAGAATTGTTACTCTGGTGTATAGCATATTAAAACTGTTAGTCTCACTGTCTTCCAGAAATTAAAGTCCCTCTTTTGTGGAGGCCAGCAAGCCTACGGGCGGAAGCTAGCTGGTTAAAGCCCCGAGGAAGGATGAGTAAATTTTTGAAAGTACAATGAGACTAACAGAGCTAGACAGGACAAAAAAAGCAAGAAAGGAAACCTTTTGAGGCCCATGCTGCCAAAGTACCGATTGATAACGTCGAAAAATGCAGCGGATCATGCCAAAGAAAGGATGGCAAAATAATTCTTAAAAAAAAATAAAATTACTTTACATCATCAATTCCCATTAACTGCAATAAATCTACTTTCTTCAACGCCGTTTTCAATTGAGCCACTGAATTTAAAGCTAAGAATGGTGGTGGAAGTTTATTCAAGATCGAAGCTGCTCGGTAAAAGAAGTTGTTGCGTTGCAACGAGATGTTGTGCCTTCCAAACCTAGAAACAACCAGGTTAAAGGAGGCCTTGCGTTCACTGATAGGTTGGAAAACTCAGTATTTACTGGGTTTCAAACCCACCTCGGCTCGCAGAACTTTGAAGGCCATAATAGTATCTGCTAACAATCTTCTGTAGAAAAGAGTTTTGAGACCTAACTTACGAATTCTGGTTGTGTAGTTTGGCAAGGCGAAAGGGTAATTCGGATTGGGAAATGCGCGATAGAAAACAATCTTAGTAAATATTCTTTGAATTTTTTCACTTTTATCAACATCTTTTTCCAAAGTAGGGTTCCATACAAAGCTGCAATACTCCACAACTGGCAGAACAAATGTTTTATAGATCTTCAAAAGAAGTTTAGGATCTGAAGATTGCACACTGCGCATTATCGCATACAATATTCGAGTTCCTCGAGAGGCAATTTCGTCTATTTGACACGAGTATCTAAGTCTAGAATCTGTGAGAACTCCCAAGTCTTTGACCAGGAATTTACACTCGAGATCAAAGCTGCTATCATTTGAATGGGAAGGGGTTCTGCCAATGGGAACAGTACAACTTTTGGAGTAATTTACTTTGATGTTCCATCTATCTGCTCAATCAACCATTCGAGAAAGTGAGCTACGAAGTGCTGCATGAGCATTCCCCTTGTCGCGCTGGTCATAGACGATATATATTTTAACATCATCAGCGTACGCAGCCACTCTAACTCGTGGATCTGTGATAAGACAGGCTGGCAGGTCAATGGTATAAATAATAAAGAGAATCGGTGACAGAATACTGCCTTGAGTAACTCCAGACTTACAAGGTCTAGCCGCAGAAATTCTGTCAAGTACACGAACAGAGAAGGTTCTGTCCTGAAGATAGGATTCGAACCATCTTAGTAGTGAACCTCTCACTCCCAAGCTCTCCAGCTTAGACAAAAGAAGATTGTGATCAACTGTGTCGAATGCTTTACTCAGGTCAAAATAGACCACATCTATAGACTTATTCAGACTCAATCCTTCTGTCCAGTCAAATTGGACGTCAAGAAGTTGTGTACCGGTAGATCGGCCTTGCAAAAATCCATGTTGTTGCTCAGGCAGACAATTTAATTTATCAAGCTAATGCAACAAATTTCTAACAATTATTTTTTCTAATATTTTGCAAGGAGTAGGGAGTATACTTATTGGTCTATAGTCAGAGAGCTTGGGATTGAGAGATGTCTTGGGAAGAGGAGTAACAATGGCGGATTTCCAGAGGTGAGGCACTTCTGCATTCATCAAGGATATATTATAGATGTGAGTTAATGGAGGCACTAGTTCGTCAGCAAACATCTTGTAAAAGATAGGTTGTATGTTGTCAGATGTGATAGACAACGTTGGGCTTACTTTTTTCAAAAGTTTCCGTATGGACGAAGGGTGTATCCTTGGTAAAGGGCAACAACCCAAGGATCTGTTAATCAATATGGGACATGATGCAGAAGGTTCTGAGAACACGGAGGAAAACTGATCTGCCAAAGCTTCAGCTTTGGAGATGGAAGTTTTGTATACATTGCCATTAGAGTCTTCCAAAGGACCGAAGAATTTGTTTTCTTTCAAATGTTTTTTCAGATAGGCCCAAAGTTTACATTTGCCAGTATTTCTGAACATTCTCTTTTTCTTCTGTTTCAAGTAACGCCTCAAATGCCTTGATAACTCTTTAGAGACAATTTTGTACTCTGTATTGTTTAGGGGATCATTAAGGCTCAAAAACAGTCTAATTCTCTGTATCCAAAGATTTTTTATATGCTGAGGATAACGTAGAAAGGAAGGTTGTCTTTTCTTTACGGGAACGTATTTTTCAATCAAGTCGTGGATTATATTGAGAAAGCGATTGTAAAGATCATCAATGTTGGAGTATCCATCAAACACGCTCAACCAATCAGTATTTGACAATGCATCCTTTATGGATCTCAAGTCAGCTTTAGAGTAGTCGCGTATAGACGAATGCTCAGGTATATCATCATGACCAGTAGACAAGGCTATATTGAAAGACACTATATTATGATCAGAGCTTGCCAAGGGGGATATATTTGAATCTCAGTAACAGTCTCACTCTTAGCAAATACAAGATCTAGAGTAGAGGTTCCCCTTGTGGAAGCTTTAACCAGTTGTGGAAGCCCCAGATATTCAAAAAGCGAAACAAAGCGAGCGGAGGAGGATGATGAGATTGCTTTCATTTCTGTCCAGTCAACATCATTTAGATTGAAATCGCCAAGAAAAATGATATTTCGAGTAGACGTGGCTAAGTTTTCCAAAATGCCAATAAGCTGTTCATCAAAAACAGACGTTTGACTGGGTGGCCGGTAGAGCAGTACGAATCTGGTAAAGTTATTGGCACCAAAGATAAGGTCAAAAGCAATCAGGTTCGTTGGCACAAAGTGCCTCTGCTCGATAGTACGAAAAACGAGATCATATCGGATCAATACACATACCCCTCCTCCTCTTCTTTTTTTGCGATCATTACGCAAAATATTGTACGGAAGATCGCTCAAAATCTCTGCATCATCAATAAAACTACTAAACCATGATTCTGTCACAAAAACCATAGCCGGTTTCTGAGTATGAAGTAGATGATGGAAATCAACAAGTTTGTTCATTAAACTTCTAGTATTTAATAAAAGACAAGTAACCGAGGAGGAGTCTGAGCACGTAATCAGTTTTTTAGAGGCTTGCTTTGATGCTGGGAATGTCTGAGGCCTTCACAACTTCGCCTCTATAAACTACGAAGACCTTGCCCCCACCGTGCTCTCTGCTATTCAGCTCCCGCGCTTGCTGACGCAGGGCCCGGTCGTGATCTCTTTCCTCGCGGGTCATAGACCTGCGGATGTAGATCTGATCACAACCGGGCAAGCTGCGCAGCAGTGGTGCTTTTTTGAGGGCACTGTAGTAGAACTGCTGCGAAGGAAAGACACACTTGATCAGGCGCGGCCTGCTGCCCCCCGGTCTCCCCATCCTATAGATCTCTAGTGGTCTAGTTTCAATGTCCATTTTATCTACAATGGACATCACTGAGCTTTCAGTATGTGCCTGACGTTGAGACGCGAGAGCGTCATTCAATTCCGGCACTCCTGAAATTACTATAGACCGAGACCTTTTGACTTGCTCGATGAGATCACCGGGGGCCGGCCTGATCAATTGGATCAATCGATCCAGCAGCGGCAAGGCCTCCGGAGCCTTGCCTGCTAAGATAGAATGAAGTTGAGATATCAACTTACCTTCTCCCTCGGCTTGCGGCAGCGACTGACTAAGAATATCAGAAGAAGAGGCAGTAGAATCCACAATAATACCAGCACCAGCTTCCTTAGCTTTCTTCGCAGTACGACGCTGTGACACCATTGTAGGGAGCGAATGAGAACACGACCGCTCGCCGCCAATGCGTGATATCGAAAGTTGCATGGTGTGACAAATTATCGTTATTAATTATTAAATTATCAAGCCGTCATTCCCTTCCTAGATCACACTTTCATTATATATACAAAAAAGCCCATAACCTCC
Source organism: Cylicocyclus nassatus (assembly GCA_958299035.1). Classification (NCBI taxonomy): domain Eukaryota; kingdom Metazoa; phylum Nematoda; class Chromadorea; order Rhabditida; family Strongylidae; genus Cylicocyclus; species Cylicocyclus nassatus. The sequence continues at coordinate 60,546,327 of CATQJL010000223.1, forward strand.
ATCTAGAAAAGCGTGTCACAGATATTGAAGAAATATTTGAGAACACCGTTTTACGTTCTATTCATTGGTAGTTTCCAAAAAATTTCCGACGTGACGCGTTTTTCTAAATGGAGGTTATGGGACTTTTTTGTATACATAATGAAAGTGTGATCTAGGAATGAAATGACGACTTGTGGATGAACAACATGGTCGAAAAACATTCGAAAGCGTTCGAATGAACTCGAATTAGAACTACGATGATTTATATAAATCGATAGCCTAAACCTCGTAGATTCCATGGGAATGTTTTAAGCCTGATTCGTCTTCTTAGCTCTGAGTAAAATTTGGTGAAAGCACAGCCATCAGAACCGAAGAATGGAAAAAATGAGATTTTGGTTGGCTTCTAATTCCACAGTTTGAAGGTCTTTTGTAGGGGGATTTCTGAGATAGACAAAAAAGGAGTAGTGCTTTGTCTTGAGTGCAAAAACGAGCTTATTCACCTTTGAAACAAAGTTAATCTTGGAATATGATCATTTCACTTAGGTAGCCTAGTATCTTGAATCTTCAAAAATCGCTCAAACTTTGTCTACAGGGATTAATTGACATGCTCATTTTGGATACGTTGCCTATTATGTTTGACGGGGCCTTCAGGTAGTGCTATCTTAGGCATATAATTCAGGGGGGGGGTCTTCTTATTAGGACAGCAATCGGGGTGGGGAGGGGGGGGGTTGTAACCAGCGATCGTGTGCCACACCCCTTGCTTGACCCTGGTTATAACCTTTACACTGTATGGAAAGTCGCATTCTTCCGACTGCTTGCGATAGTAAAAAAATCGTATATGGATTTTAATTGAAATAATGTTTTGCTTATGTCCATCATATATTCCTACAGTACTTGGAAGAAGAGTATCCCAATCATATAGAAAGTAGACCAGGCACTTTGCTTTCACATTGTTGATGCTGGTAAGAAATAAAGTTATTCCTAGTGTACCTCAATCTCTTTCAGACCATCTGAAGAAGAGTTTTTTGGGTACAGCATAAAAATTCATATCGATCGGAAGTTTGAGCTACGGACTGGGGGTTGGTACAAGGGGGTAAGTAAGGGTGCTGATTATGAATAAAAAATTACTTTATCGATTTTGTCAATTTTTGGAAAATCTTGAGCTACGAGGTTGGGAGTTGATACAGGGGGAGGGGGTAAATGAGGATCATGCTAATTAAAACCGAAATTTATTTTATCGATTTCAGCGATATTTGGAGAATTTTGAGCTAAGTTGGTATAGGGGATAAGAGGGTGCTGAATACGAATGGATCGGCTTTAGCCACATATGTCGGCAAGTTTGAGATACGGTTGCTCTAGTTAGTCGATAAATCATTCGAATATTTATTCGAAATTCGACTTCCAGTGTTCAAGTATATTCGATATTAATTCATTCGATATTTTTGATTTTTCGAATTTATTCGGAATTCATTCATTCGAGAATTTTTGAACCTCGAATTTATTCGATATTCGTTTATTCGAAATTTTTTATTTTCGAATTCAATCGATACTCGTTTAATCAAAATTCTTCCTTTTCGAATTTATTCGACATTCATCCATTCGATGAAAAATTTTCGAATTACCCAAGTATAATGTGCAGTTTTGTAGGAGCAAGTTTCGCATAACATGCAATCTTAATCTCAGTCGTTTTTGTATCGAAAGTCAAGGCCCAATTCTTTTTGATTAAGTTCAGTTTAAAGAGTCTACAGACCTCAAATTTGCTTATCATACGGTGCACATACTACGAAATACATGATTCCACTTGCTAGATTCTGCTTGAAAGAAAAAAGGAGATGAAAATTAAGAAAAACGTCACGTTTCCTGCTTTCTTGCGCTGAATTTACCACTAGTCGAATGCTAAGGCATATGCAGAGCATAGACTATGTAACATTCTAAACATACGCAATCGCCAATCGTCTCTCAAACTGTGCATTGAGAAGTCGTCAAACAACGATATTCAGATTTGGTCTCAAAACGAACAACAGTTCTTGTAGAGCAAGATGGCTCTTTTGAGTAGTACAGGTTCCAGAAGCAACGATCTAGATGGTTCCTCTCTGGAGAGAAGAAGTTAACGGTCTTGACGATGTAAAAAGCTTGGATGTATGAATGGTTTGAAAGTAAGTAAATGAGATATGGCACATCTCCTAAAAAGGTGCGGCAACCACAGCTTTTTGGGGTTATGCCTCACCACATCAACTCACCTTTGAAGGGATTTTGGCGAACAACATCATAACTTATAATAACGGGCTAAGGGTGTTTACGCGTGTGTGTGTGTGTTGTGTGTGTTGTGTGTGTGTGGTGTGTGTGTTGTGTGTGTGGTGTGTGTGTTGTGTGTGTGGTGTGTGTGTGGTGTGTGTGTGGTGTGTGTGTGGTGTGTGTGTGGTGTGTGTGTGGTGTGTGTGTGGTGTGTGTGTGTGGTGTGTGTGTGGTGTGTGTGCGGTGTGTGTGTGGTGTGTGTGTGTGGTGTGTGTGTGGTGTGTGTGGTGTGTGTGGTGTGTGTGTGTGGTGTGTGTGTGGTGTGTGTGTGGTGTGTGTGTGGTGTGTGTGTGTTGTGTGTGTGGTGTGTGTGTGGTGTGTGTGTGTGGTGTGTGTGTGGTGTGTGTGTGGTGTGTGTGTGGTGTGTGTGTGGTGTGTGTGTGTGGTGTGTGTGTGGTGTGTGTGTGGTGTGTGTGTGGTGTGTGTGTGGTGTGTGTGTGGTGTGTGTGTGTGGTGTGTGTGTGGTGTGTGTGCGGTGTGTGTGTGTTGTGTGTGTGTGGTGTGTGTGTTGTGTGTGTGTGTGGTGTGTGTGTTGTGTGTGTGGTGTGTGTGTGGTGTATGTGTGTGGTGTGTGTGTGTTGTGTGTGTTGTGTGTGTGGTGTGTGTGTTGTGTGTGTTGTGTGTGTGGTGTGTGTGTTGTGTGTGTGGTGTGTGTGGTGTGTGTGTGGTGTGTGTGCGGTGTGTGTGTGGTGTGTGTGTGTGGTGTGTGTGTGGTGTGTGTGGTGTGTGTGGTGTGTGTGTGTGGTGTGTGTGTGGTGTGTGTGTGTGTGGTGTGTGTGTGGTGTGTGTGTGTGGTGTGTGTGTGGTGTGTGTAGTGTGGGTGGTGTGTGTGTGTGGTGTGTGTGTGGTGTGCGTGTGTTGTGTGTGTTGTGTGTGTGGTGTGTGTGTTGTGTGTGTGTGTGTGTGGTGTGTGTGTTGTGTGTGTGGTGTGTGTGTGTGGTGTATGTGTGTGGTGTGTGTGTGTTGTGTGTGTTGTGTGTGTGTGGTGTGTGTGTTGTGTGTGTTGTGTGTGTGTGGTGTGTGTGTTGTGTGTGTGGTGTGTGTGTGGTGTGTGTGTGGTGTGTGTGGTGTGTGTGTGGTGTGTGTATGTGTTGTGTGTGTGTGTGGTGTGTGTGTGGTGTGTGTGTGGTGTGTGTGTGGTGTGCGTGTGGTGTGTGTGTGTGGTGTGTGTGTGGTGTGTGTGGTGTGTGTGTGTGTTGTGTGTGTTGTGTGTGTGTGGTGTGTGTTGTGTGTGTGTAGTGTGGGTGGTGTGTGTGTGGTGTGTGTGTGTGGTGTGTGTGTGGTGTGTGTGGTGTGTGTGTGGTGTGTGTATGGTGTGTGTGTGGTGTGTGTGTGGTGTGTGTGGTGCGTGTGTGTGGTGTGTGTGGTGTGTGTGTGTGGTGTGTGTGTGGTGTGTGTGGTGTGTGTGTGGTGTGTGTGTGGTGTGTGTGTGGTGTGTGTGGGTGTGTGTGGTGTGTGTGGTGTGTGTGTGGTGTGTGTGTGGTGTGTGTGGTGTGTGTGGTGTGGTGTGTGTGTGGTGTGTGTGGTGTGTGTGGTGTGGTGTGTGTGTGGTGTGTGTGTGTGTGTAAGTTTGTTTGTCTGTCACGAAATTCGTAGAAAGTGTTCCAGCCAACCTTCTGAGCCCAAATTTTGCACAGCGCATGCTACCAACATAAGAATCCACTATACAAAAGCGCGAACGAATTCGTTGTGTGGATCCCTCACAAAAAATGCGCGGCAATCGGATCCACTTGGCTTTTGGCCATACAATGAGCCTGTAGCACAATTATTTTGCAAAGTCCCGGATAGGTTTGACAAGTTAATGTACAAGCCAGGGACTTTAGCCAAAAAAATCAAACTAAAGTTCATTACTTTGCGAAGACGACGCCAAAAAGGATTGGTTGCGTGAATGTTCAATTTGCCAAGATTTTGCCTGATCATTTGAGAAGATTTTCGCACGGAGATGTAGTCCACGGTGATTATTGTATCTTATGGCAAAAAACAAGCCATGAAAAGTCCAAAAACCAATTCAAATTTGCATTTTCTTTTGGGAAAAGTTTCATTTGCGCGAAGTTACCGATCTAATATGGAAAAAGCTTTTGGAATGAATAGTTGTTTACAAATCATTCGTGATAGTCCGCATAGCGCGGTGAGTTGCAATGCCATTATTGTGCGGGAAGAGTAAGGCGTACAGACCATAGGTGCGATAGGGGGAGCCGGGCTCTCCCCAGGTGAAGGGGGTCTCGGCTGTTTCCGACCTTCCAGGGTGAAGGGGGTATGTGAGTCTAGGGGGGGGGGGAGGAAGAGAGAAAAGGTAAAAAAGCGTGGTATGAAGAGCTCTAATTTGTACCTTATTTAGGCACAAATTGAAAAAAAATTTAAAATTTTTCAAAAGAGATTAAAAAATCAAAAAAAATTGATTATGAAGATCTGTGCTCCTGTTTCACTGCATCAACAAAAAACGAAAGCAATAATGTTTATCCCAAAAGATGTACAAGTTAGGAACAACTTCATCCTGCACATCATCATCAACAATATCACTATCGCTAACGTCAGAGACAACAAGTTCGCTGCCTGAAAAATCTTCTTCTTCCTCCAAAAGGTCATCGGAGTAGAAGTAGAATTGCGTGCAAAAGCGTTCTGAGTCGAAAATGGATTTGAAACTTTCTTCTTCTTTTAAGCGGTTTTGTGATTTTTTTCGTGGCCCTCTGGTAGCACCAGGAAGTCAGCAGGTAGGTGACCAGTTTCTTCATACCTTCTTTTAGGATATTTCAAAAAGTCATACGGTAACAGCCTGTCTGGACCCACTTATATCAATCCTTTAAATGAAGTTTTCAGATAACAATGGTAGAAGGTTGACAAATCTTAAGTATTTGCTTAGATGCTCTATCGTTGTACGACTTCTGCGTTGTGTTCTGATAACAGAGTAGATAGAAAATTCCTTTCTCTACCTCTGCCGTGCTAGTCGGAATGGAAACTAGCTTTGCTAGTAGGCCCATCAGATTTTTGCGGTAAGTAATGGGAAAAGAGCCAAATCTCATATGCTTTCGCAACACGGGAAGGAAATGGTGTACTTTTTGGGCCTTGTCGAACTCTGGCTTCACCTCCTTTGGCATACGTCCTGTTAGCTGATCAGAAAGCTGCTCAACTTCTTCTTTAACAGCATCTGCGGAATAGCCGAAAAAAGGAGGTACTATGCTGCGCGTTGGTTTTTTTTCAATATCATAGGTCATATTGTCACAAGGCGAATAACTTTCAAAAGCATAAAGCACAGAGTTGGGTTCGCACTCCAGCCGGGATCTAAGCGCAGTAACTATGCTTTATACTAACACCTTCCTTTTGTTCATATCCATGTTTGTGAACTTAGCAGCCTTGAATTCTTCAGCAACCTGAAGATCAGCAATGGACTTCCTGGACATTTCCTCATTGAAACTAGACAATCTGCTTGGATTCCTTATGCAGGAAATCAGAGAGTTTCACTCAATTGCCAACTCTGTATCAATGTCGACAACATTTTCGTCGGCGTAAGATTCTCCTTCTGCCTCGCTGTTGAACTGGAACACATGCGAGTCATCTGCGATTTTGTAAAGTATTCTGCCTGCCATTTTTCAAACTGCCAACCTTTCCAAAACATTGAGGAATATTTTAATAACATGTTATTCTTCTGAATGTCTTAGAGTTTTTAATTCATTAAAACCAACCATTCTCTAAAATTAGGTAAGGTGAGTCTAGAGCGTTTTCACGAAAGTGACCTTCTTCAGCACTAGGTTTACAGAGTATAGATTCCAGAAATGGGCGGGTTTTGTGTGAAGGTGTGGAAATTCACCAATCTCCCATAGTTTTTTGAGTGTGTGCTAACAATGATGGCATAACTGTCAATCAAAAGCGCATTTTTTACCAAAAAAACGTAAACATATAACAACGATAAGCACGCTCAAATAGACGCGTTCGCTCACGTTCCCGTTAGTGCTGATAACGATTTCAATCCACAGCACATTTTTTACTATTAACTTGCTCCACCTCGCTCTTATTAGGTCGTCCAGAAAGTTTTTGCACACGAATTTCAAAATTCATAACTTCTGATTTTTCCAACCGATTTGACTGCCTCCAATTTTATGTGAAAGTGTAAGCCATGCTCTTTATAATGACATCTCAGCTGCTTAGTAATGGTCATCTGTTGCATAGATAGGAGCGATAGAAGAAAAATGGTAAAAATTTTAAATTTCTGTGTAGGGTTATAAAAAATCGGAGACTTGCAACAAAAATCGGAGCAGTCAGTACTGTAGGTTCTTTCACCAGCTCTTTCTAACAGTGCAAAGTTTGCGCCGATTGAGCGTCTCCATGAAAAGTTATGGTTTCCCTGAAGAATGCCAAAATAAATCAAATTCGCCTTTTTGTACTGCTTGCTCGGAAATTATAACTTTTCATGGAGACGCTCAATCGGAGCAAACTTTGCACTGTTAGAAAGAGTTGGTGAAAGAACCTAAAATACCGACTGCTCCGATTTTGTTGCAAGTTTCTGATTTTTTATGACCCTACACAAAAATTCAAATTCCGAGTGATTTTGTTTGAGCTTCTATCTATGCAAGAGATGACCATTACTAAGCAGATGGGATGTCATTACAAAGAGCATGACTTACCCTTTCACATAAAAGTGAAAGCAGTCAAATCGGTTGGAAAAATCAGAAGTTATGAATTTTTGAAAAATGTGCTCAAAAACTTTCGGGACGACCTATACAATGTGTTGGCTTTTATGGGTTACCGGAGAAAATGATTTTTAGAGCCGGAAAGCAAAGAAGCCCTAACATGCTGTATACCATTCGAAAGCTGAGATCATGGAGAATCGACGTAGACCGTCGACTTTTTTCTAGGTCTTCTGTGCCGCGAGATATGAGGGATTTTATGTGCTTCAAAAATTAACTGATTTTGTGTCCTCACTTTCTGCTCTCCAAATGAATGCTACGAGAAAGTCGACGGTCTACGTTTGTTAATGAAGACTTGCTCTTTAACACAGATAGATAAGCAGCAGTGATTAGGTCTTCATTTGGCAGAAATCTGCTGTTGAAAATGACCATGTTTTCAGATAAAATGCAGTGTATCTCTCGGTAGAGGGGGGCTAGAAAGAAGTCGACGGTCTAGGTCGAATCCCCTTTTCCTGAGCTTTCGAATGGTATATAGGTTGCTGGGCGAAAAAACAGACCAGTTTTCAAAAATTGGGGTGGAGATATTTTACTATTAGCTTGCTCCAATCCGGCTCCACCAATGTATTGGCTTTTATCGGTTACCGGAGAAAATGATTTTTAGAGCCGGAAAGCAAAGAAGCCCTAACATGCTGTATACCATTCGAAAGCTGAGATCATGGAGAATCGACGTAGACCGTCGACTTTTTTCTAGGTCTTCTGTGCCGCGAGATATGAGGGGATTTTTATGTGCTTCAAAAATTAACTGATTTTGTGTCCTCACTTTCTGCTCTCCAAATGAATGCTACGAGAAAGTCGACGGTCTACGTTTGTTAATGAAGACTTGCTCTTTAACACAGATAGATAAGCAGCAGTGATTAGGTCTTCATTTGGCAGAAATCTGCTGTTGAAAATGACCATGTTTTCAGATAAAATGCAGTGTATCTCTCGGTAGAGGGGGGCTAGAAAGAAGTCGACGGTCTAGGTCGAATCCCCTTTTCCTGAGCTTTCGAATGGTATATAGGTTGCTGGGCGAAAAAACAGACCAGTTTTCAAAAATGGGGTGGAGATATTTACTATTAGCTTGCTCCAATCCGGCTCCAACCAATGTATTGGCTTTTATCGGTTACCGGAGAAATGATTTTTAGAGCCGGAAAGCAAAGAAGCCCTAACATGCTGTATACCATTCGAAAGCTGAGATCATGGAGAATCGACGTAGACCGTCGACTTTTTTCTAGGTCCTTCTGTGCCGCGAGATATGAGGGATTTTATGTGCTTCAAAAATTAACTGATTTTGTGTCCTCACTTTCTGCTCTCCAAATGAATGCTACGAGAAAGTCGACGGTCTACGTTTGTTAATGAAGACTTGCTCTTTAACACAGATAGATAAGCAGCAGTGATTAGGTCTTCATTTGGCAGAAATCTGCTGTTGAAAATGACCATGTTTTCAGATAAAATGCAGTGTATCTCTCGGTAGAGGGGGGCTAGAAAGAAGTCGACGGGTCTAGGTCGAATCCCCTTTTCCTGAGCTTTCGAATGGTATATAGGTTGCTGGGCGAAAAAACAGACCAGTTTTCAAAAATGGGGTGGAGATATTTACTATTATATGATACTATATCAACTCAGAAGCTGATTGGGTGTGGACAGAGACGGAGTGGTGCGTGCCCCGTTAAGGGTCGCGAAGTTTTGAAAAAAGGCCACAAAAATGGAAAATGCTACAAATGACTTTTTTTCATTTTTTGTATTCACGCCGTATAAAACTTGTTACTGACTTTTAATCGGCTAATTTTTTGGTATGTTCTTGGTTAAAGCAGTCAAAGGGATTCCGTTGAAAATGCCAAAAGAAAGGAAAAGCGATCGTAGGAATTCGAGAATTTTTGGAAAATCAATATTTTTTCAGTTACACGAATCTCTGTTCTTAAGATCATAAGGCATATGCTCACAAAAGTCGTGAAGCATCTTAACCCACTGACGACGATGTGGGTCACCGGTGGCCCACACCCCTTGCAAAATCATATCCTTTCCAGGTTTGGTATTTTTTCCAGAGTTCAGCATTTTTTTCCAGTTTTTCGCATTCTTGGATGCAGACTTCGTCGTTCAAGAAGAGAGCTGTAGTTGCTACAAAACAATTTTACATTTCGTAAGTAAGCACAAAACCTTCCCCCGCCGCAACTGTTGTGCAAAACCGCGTCGTCCCACAGCGCCGCCACGCAAAATTAGGCGTTTCGTCAGTGGATTAATACTTGACGAGAACGTAACACACAGTTAGGGTCATGACCCGAATTTTGTTGAAAAGACAGCTATTTTGGAATACATTCGTTTCAGAAGTTCTCCTACACTCTAACCCTTGGAATTCCTTTTGTGTTTCTCGCCTGCTTCATCGAATTACCCCAGGTATACTGTAGTCGACGATCTGCTTGATTTAAGCTAAAAAATTTGGACTTATCCGTGGAGGGCATTCTACCAGGAGGCAACTAAAAACGCACGTTGTCGTCAACCTGTTAGGAGTCTTTCGAAAGCTGCTGACAGGTCTTTTTGTTTGAAAAAAAAAATTTGTGATCCCTCTCCAACTCCCCCCAGATCTAGAACCGCAAAGTGCATTCATATCTTCAAACATTAGGTGTTTCATAAAAGGGAAATGCACTTGTAGCCACCGTTACACATGACTTCACCCGCGCCGCTAATTCCACAACCACTCATTATCGGTTCAGTAGCGATCTAATGGCCGCGTGCCCCATAGGCATGTGCGCAATCTTTCGCTACTGTTCGCGTGAGCCCCGTGTATGTGTATGTGAACAATCAGGACTTGCTATGGAAACGAGAAGCGCCGTATGCACACAGCATACACATCTATTTCCATACCACTGATTACGTTGTGTCTGTGTGGACGAATTGAAGCCCCGCTGTATCTCCGGTCTCCTATCGACAAGCGGGACAAAGCTGTCGCAGCTTCTTATGACTGAGAGCGCTTGACGTTTTGCCTAGAGAAGTTTTGTGCTTAGATCTTTTCGAACAATACAATTATACTTCGCCAATCTTGTTATTCTCGCATGCACTATTATCAATGACTAAGAGTCACAATGACCTTGTGCAAGTCTGGAGAAAGTTCTGTGCTCATTTTCAAATCCTTAAAAAGAAAAAACCACACGCTACGAACAATATTCCGAATCTTTTTTATGCGTAAAAACCAAACAAAGGGTATAACTGCTAAGTAAAACTTCTTCTTCGTCGCAATTTTTGGGTTGCGTAAGAATCAAGTTTGAGGAAGCGTGGGAACCTTAAAATTCTTTAGAGAAGTGAGTCAGGCCTTGCTCATCTTCCAAGCTTTATTTTCAATATAGCATTTTGGTTCTTAATTTTTTTATGCAGAATAAGCCATGCAGTTAGTGTATTGTTT
>CATQJL010000223.1:60557155-60659655 GCA_958299035.1 Cylicocyclus nassatus
AAGAATAACAACAACAACACGGATAGAATAAATAACAAAATGATGTTACTAAATGATGAACTACAAATAGGAATGATATGGCTGGAAGAAGGCACAAATGATGATTCAAACTAATGTTGAAGTAAGAGGCGAAAACTGTATGGCGACTGACTCTGACTGTGCACTGCCAGCTACTTATATGCCTGAAACCAAATGGTCTAGGCACAGCTGTGCATGAATTCACAGATACGCGAAAGAAATGGTGAAACCCACATCTGATGCTAACATCTGCACATTCCTACAACAGCAAAAACAGTGCTAGCTACTGAATTCATCTCTGCTGTACGAGGCAAAAAATTACTCAACCACATACAAATGCAGATAATCCCCGCAATTTAGGGCAAAGAAAGATAATACGAGTTGCGAAATTCGTATACTCCGGCCTCGCCAAGAGTGATCAAGTTAACTGGGTCTGGGTTGTACCGTTCGTCTTCGGTCTTCTTTTCTTCGCATTCCATTCTGTGCCTTTCTTCTCCCTCCACATCTGCGTGCTTTCGGATTTCAATTTCATGTTGTTCTTGAACGTCTTCGCTTGACGCATAAAATTCCGTTGCTTATGGGCAATGTTCTCCAACAGCCTGCAGGTGGTAGTATGGTGGTTCAACACGACAGCGTTGCCTCTGGTGTTTCTGCAGTAGAAACACGAGCGTCGACCTGTGCGGTCCTCACTATGACGGACTTCGACACATCGGTTACGGGGTGTCTTTCTGTGCTGAACGTCTCTTCTTGTACCAGTGCGCAACTTCGAGCAAGCATCAGAACGCTGTTTGCGAGATCCTTTGCAACTCACGTTTACGTCGGGTCTTCCTGTGCAAGAGAGATGGTTGGGATTCTGCTCAGTTGTCCTCATCTGTCGCTGTCGTTGTGCGATAATCTTTTGTTTTCTTTCTTCATCATGGGAAATTTCTTTTGTATGCCTTCTCTTGGGTTTTGTACAGCTTCTTATGCTTTCTTCTCTTTTCTGTGATAGTGTAGGAGCCGCTGGGATGTTCCTTTTCTTTTCTTCACTACTGCTCTTGTTTCGCCTTCGCACGTATGCTTTTTTCTTCTTGGCCAGTTTTGACGGGATTTTCTGGCGAATGACGTCGGTTCCATCCTTCATGTTCCATGCTTTGAGGATTTCGAGGTGCTGGTTCATCCTTTGTATCGAGTGTAGAATCTCCTGCTGCTGTCGTTTGACATCTTCTTTGAAGTCCAGAAGCTCTTCCCATGCTTTGTGTATCATTTGGACTTCATTCATCAAAGCAAATACGTTCAGGCTCAAGTATGGACTTGCTGTGAAAGCATCGGATTCTGCAGTAAATTTTGTAGACGGAGTATCATCATTGATGTCGGTATGGCTGAAAAGAGATTTCACGACAGCAGGCTTCATATGTGCTTCCGCGGAAGTTGCGTGGACTGACGGGTGCATGTACAAATTAGCGTCTGAGCTTGACGGCGAAAACTTGTCCTTTGATATTGTTGCACCAGCGATCACAACTGGTGGTCTCTTAGATGGAGGTTGCACATTGTGGGAGGTAGGCGATGACAATGGCGCGTTTGAGTCGGCTTGCGGTTCCAGCTCGTTCACGACGGGTGTCCCTGTAGGTACCACTGTCTTCTCCGTAGCTTCGTTGTCCAAAGACGAGTTAGACAAGTTATCAATATGTAGCTTTCCCCTGAGCAGTAGTACTGACGGATTGTCTTGTTCGGGATCTTCCGTTGCCTCTTGTGTCGTGTCTTGAACTTCTCGTCCACTTGCCTCCGTTAACGCGTATTGTTTTGAAGAACTGCAAGGTCTTGCCGCCGTTTTGAATTGGTTCTTGAGTGTTTCCCCAAAATCTAGCTTCTCTTGCTCACTGTGCCGTAGTCTTCTGCGCGTTAGTTCGTCAGGCGTCTTCCCCGAGCATATCGCGGTGTGATGTTTCTTGTTGCATTTTCGGCAGTTGCTGCTCGCACATGACGATACTCTGTGATCAATCGATCCGCAGTTGAGACATCTGCCAGTGTCAAGCAAAAAACTTTTTTTCTGTGCTGCTGTAGGAATTTGCGAACAATTCATCCACCTGTGTCCGTTACCTCCACAGCATTCACAAAGGTTGCTTGGTTTCCATCTGCCGGTTGGCCCTGAGGGTGTTTTCGTCGCCATCGTGTTGGGATTTGGATTATTTCTTGCTTGTGTTTCGCACGAGAGCATGTGGTTTATCTGCTCCTCTTGTGATATGATGTCATCGACGGCGTCGAGCCATTGTTCCAATGTCCACTCGCTGTTGCTTTCTCCTTTATGTTTGAGTCTTTTCTCCATAGCTGCTTTCCTGATGCGTACGTGGAACTTCTGGAGAAAGATTTGGATTGTTATTTGATTGCTGAGGTGTTGCTCGTGTTCTTCTAGTTGCGCTGCGATAGTTGAAAGTTTGTCCCATAATTGACGCTGATCTGCGGTGGTGGGTCCTCTTGCCAAGCAGTTGTGTAGGCTTTTGTTCAGTTCCAGAATAATGCCATCCTTGTTGCCATAGCGTTTCGCCAAGTGCTGTATGGCTTTTTCGTAATTGTTTGCTGATACGAAGAATCGCGAGATCGATTGCTTCGCCTCCCCACTCAGGGCTGACAGTAAATAGTTGAATTTTTGCAATTCCGTTAGATCCTGGTCGTGTACGTTGGCTTTGAATATGGCCCAGAAGTTGTCCCATTCCCATTTCTTTCCTGTGAAGCTTGGAATAGGGATAGTTGGAAGTTTGCTAACTGCTGCCGAACATTGGTGGTCGGTTCCACTTGTTCGGAGCGTCGCTGCCGTCGTTATTTCTTGTAGCATCTGCTTGGTATTGGATTTGTGTGCGTATAACTTCATGATAGTCTCTTGAGCAATCTCCGCGTGCTTGTCTAACTGATCTTCTTCTTCGTCTGTGGTATCCTGAAGTTTATCGAAGGCTTCCGTGAGTTTGGTTAAGGATGCTTCGAGAAGTTCCAGATACTCGTCGCACCTCGCCACAGTCATTGTGAATTCCTTAACTTGTTCTTGTTGTGTGCTTTCTTCCTTCAGGTGTTGTAGACGCTGTGTGGATTCTTCCAACCATGCCAGAGCGACTTGGCTTCTTTTGGTCATCAGTCCCTTGTACGCTCTTACTGTAGTTGTCATTATGGAAGTGCAGGCAAAAAGAGATTCTGTGCAATTCCAGTATGTGCAGGTGATTCACTATCGTGCAACAATCAAAGCGTATCGTGCAAAGCAAGCGAGACACACTTTATCTTCAGCAATAAAAGGTACCTCTTGATTTGGTCGATGCACCACTTGTATTGGTTGGTGGTGGGGATATATCAGAACTATAAGACTTCGAATACCAAACCACAACCAAAAGTACTGCCACGCGGGACTTCGTATACGCACGAGCACACCTCAAACTTGGGTAATTAAACTTTATCTGGGTAACAAGAATAACAACAACAACACGGATAGAATAAATAACAAAATGATGTTACTAAATGATAAACTACAAATAGGAATGATATGGCTGGAAGAAGGCACAAATGATGATTCAAACTAATGTTGAAGTAAGAGGCGAAAACTGTATGGCGACTGACTCTGACTGTGCACTGCCAGCTACTTATATGCCTGAAACCAAATGGTCTAGGCACAGCTGTGCATGAATTCACAGATACGCGAAAGAAATGGTGAAACCCACATCTGATGCTAACATCTGCACATTCCTACAACAGCAAAAACAGTGCTAGCTACTGAATTCATCTCTGCTGTACGAGGCAAAAAATTACTCAACCACATACAAATGCAGATAATCCCCGCAATTTAGGGCAAAGAAAGATAATACGAGTTGCGAAATTCGTATAAGTATCTGTATGTGGTGTTTGTAGTCTTTATTTGGACAAACAAAATTTTTACTCGCATTAGCTGCAAAACAATCCTCCTGACCCAGAATTCAAAATGTGATGAAAAATTATTTTAAGCTATACACTTCCTCTGCGCCACTTGCGACAATGAAATTTAGAAGCAAGCCACCTTTAGCAGCTATTAGGTTGTCCGGAGATTAATGTCGCTTTGAATTTGAAACGAAATAAGTCATACACTTCTCATTTTTAGATAGTTGCAAATTACTGTTCGAAAGAGCGAAGCAGGCTTTACAAGATGGCAATTTTGGCCCTTCACCGGCTTTGATCCACCTCGGATCTCAAGCCAGAAAGTAAAATATTCAATTGCCTGAAAAATTGAGAAAAATTCTAACTCAATCCATAAGAATCCCACAAAATTTCTAACTTGCTCACATAAATAGCATCCAAGTAAGACATTTACATACGCCATTGCCGTATCTTTTTTCTCGCTTAGAAATGGAAAAACGAAGATTTTCATACTTTTGCCAAAGTGATGCTGTGCTGTCCACACATATGTGATTTTATACTACCAACGTGTAAGTACAAACTTAATTCTCGGCTTTCTATAAGCTCTGGTTTTCAAAAAATTCAGATTTTAGGAGAGATCACCCGACTAAGGAAAGCTGTATTCGCTATTTCTTGAGAAATAAAGCTTGTAAAGAGCTGAGAACTTATGTTTATACTTCTACAAGCTTGTAGTGTACTACTACTTATGTGGAGACAGCACAGCATCACTTTGGCAAAAGAAGATTTGCCCTTTTTTGATTTTTAACTGATGAAAAATTACGGCATTAAGCTAGATAAATGTCTTTTGTAAACAGTGTTTACCCGAGCAAGCTAGAATTTTTGTAGGTTCTCGATTTTAAGGGCAGTTGAATCTTTTTAGTTTTTGGCTTAACTTGAGGTGGATCAAAGCTGGTGCAAAAGCAAGATTGCCATCCTGTAGAGCTTGCTTTGTTATGTCGAATGGTACTTTGAAACTTGAAATTGAGAAGTGCATGACTTATTGCGGTTCAATTCCGAGACGGACATTAGTTTTTTAATGGAGACAACCCGATACTTTTCAAGATACAGTTTTCCTCTGTAGAAGCTGTCTAAGATTCTCAAGAGGTTACTGAAGAAAATGGTGTGATTCAGCAAAATTTATCTCCCAAAGTCTTAAGAAGCCATCTTTATTGAAACGGAGAGCACTGGCGTGAGACACTTTCTTGTGCTAGTTTACCGTCTGGGAAGATTCTGCTTGAAGCTTCAAGAAGTATATCATCAGCGCATTATTTAGGAGGAATGGTGTGCACTGGCTTGATTTCTTGAGTTACAAATTTTGGGGTTTCAAAGACTCACATGGTGTCTTTGAAGGCAGTGGCTCGGCAAAACCGGACATCTCAAAATTTACCCCAGATAAGCAAAAAAACCACCGGTTGAGGATTTGCCGAGCCATTACCTTTAACAAACTTTATTATTTGTTGGGTACTGTATTAATTCCGTTCTAGCTATGGCTGAAACTGGCGATTGTTATCTACGTTTCAGCAATAATTCGCCTTCTTTAAAGCCTGAAATGGGCAAAAGCAATTTAGAAATTACCCGACCAAACATCTTTTTGAAGTCCTAAAAGCAATCTATGCTTTCAACCACAAGAAACCTGCTACACGCAAAAATCACCTTTCTTCGCCGGTAAAGTTCTGAAAGATCGCTTACTGACCGCTTGAGAAGGAACCAAACATTAAATTTAGAAAGTCAAACAGCATGATTCTCATTAGTGAAGCTTGGCTGTATTGCGGCCACAAGTAGTTTTCCGAAGAAAGGAGCTCGCTTGAGTTCAAATCATCTATGCGTATCTGCCAGAATGGTTTGACGCTTCGCCTATTAATGGTCATTAAATGACTCTTAAAGCCTTGAAAACCGTGATTAAGGATAAGGAATGAGACTAAGTAAACAAGTGAAATTGAAGCTAGTTTTACAGTCTCTTTCAACCCGGAGTAGACGAAACATTCAAATGGAGCAGCGCGCCTGCAACGTCACTGACTCAGCGAGACAGATTAGAACGAAAATGTGCAGACTGCAAGTGGCGCGAGTCCTTGCGAAGCGGACTCCCGCCAGTTTAATTTCCGCCTAAACTGAGTTGAAACCGCTATAGATATAGATATGTTTGTTTTGAAAACGGTTGCGTAAGAATTGAAAAAGTCCCTAGAAAGAGTTCAACTCTTATGTGCAAAGTCAAGGTAGATTTTAACCCTAGCTATCCCAGGGTTAAATTTTACCTTGAAAGCATAATAGAAAATTGATGGAGAAATGATGATTGAGGTAGATTTTAACCTCAAGGTAGAATGATGAATACGGGTTTATGCGTTTGAAGGTTCATTTTTACCTCAAGGTAGACTTAACCCACGAGAAAATTTCATTGCGATCATGTTGTGAATACGGGTTATAAACTAAAATGCTAGCTGAGGCAACTTTTAACCTCAAGGGTTCGTTGATGAATACGGCCACAGAATTCCGGTTGCACCAAGTTCTGGCTGGATTAGCTTTCCTTCAGACTTCTGCAATGTGGCTCAATCGGTGGGAGAAGTGATCGAAAAGGCTTTCCCAAACATTGCCACCAACTTCAGCAATGGGGAGTGGATTTGCGATCAATTCTGGCACCCAAAAATGAGCAAGTGAACTCTATCAATGCTTAGATTTCAAATAGCCTATCTGGACCGGTGCCAATGTACACATCCGTTTATACGATGGTTCAGCGTAAACGTTTACTTTTCCACTGATTTCTGATATTCACTCGAGCCCAATGGGATACCACATCACAGACTTAATCTAAAGGTTGGTTTGCCAATCATGCTCCTTCGTAACATCAACCCATCGAAGATGTGCAATGGTACAAGGCTTTGCCTCAGGAATCTCATGCCAAACGTCATAGTAGCGACTCTATTAGTTGGTGGGGAAGTTTAAAGGTGAAGTCGTTCATATTCCACGAATCCCTGTGGTCCCCTTTAAAATGCCCTTTGACTTCAACCGATTGCAGTTTCCGATCAGACCTGTACTCGCTATGACGATGAACAAAGCGCAAGGGCAGTCTCTGCGAACAGTAGAAGTAAATCTGGAAACTCTCTATTTTTCGCATGGCCAGCTGTACGTGGCGTGTTCGAGGGTCGGGAGTCCGGCGAACCTGTACATATATGTGCCCGAAGGGAGCACAGCTAACGTAGTGTATCCCAAGGCGCTAACATAATTGCATGCTGTGGTATAGTACAGTATTAGGTTGCTGCTTGAGTTCTGTCCGATTTAAATTCTTTGAGTTTAAAACGTCGTAACTTCTTACAAAGTCAAGTTTTTTTTCAAGATCTTAGATTCTATGTGTTGCGCAGTTTCTTGGCTATGAAACACATATGATAATGATGAAATGAGAGCTGCGCGAATCCTTGTTAAGGAAGAAGAATGCAAGAACTTCAAAGCGTTTTTCTTTAAACCTGTCTTTTTTGAGATGACAACGCTCCCTTATGAGAATTGGTAAACATCTTATTTAACAATGGATAGATAGAGAAATTTTCGTAAATTATTTTGCAACATAAAAGAGCTTATAAAGAGTCTGCGCTGCCGAGAGATTTTTCTGACCGAGCAAAAAAGAAGTCACTTTTTGACCTCGCTTTACCACATTGTGCAAGCCTATTTACGAATTATGAAAAATTTAAAACTGACGTGGGCGCCGAAAAGGAATTGGTGGATAGGCCCTGCTAGCTCTTGCTTTGCCCTAGCACCTCCAACTTTGAGCTTATCGATTACTTCTATTCGCAGAAAGTTATTGCATGTAAAACGTCTATACAGAAATTTAATATTTGACAATAAATTTTACTAGCAACAAGTTTTCCTCATGGAACCGAACTTCTGCATATACTCAGACAATCGCTGGGGGCAGGCGGGCACCGAAAAAATAGATTGCTGATTTCTCGCACCCCGCTCGTGGATTTTTTGCAAAGCAATCAGGACTTTTCGGAAGACCGCTTGCTGAGTCAGCGGATTTTTGAGAGACTGCCTGTTGAATTTTCTTCGCTCTTATCTTTTGCAGATATATTGCTGAATCTCTGAGAAATCGAGAACTCAGCAAGCGGTCTTCCGAAAAGTCCTGATTGCTTTCCAAAAAATCCGCGAGCGGGGTGCGAGAAATCAGCAATCTACTTTTCCGGTGCCCGCCTGCCCCCGGCGATTGTCTGAGTACTTGCCTTTTACATCTTTATTCCGCAGAAAGAAATTGACTTGGAAGGCGCATTGCGAAGATTTCTTTGCAAGAACATATTTCTAGGGTGAGAACGTACCTCGACCATTTATAAATTTACGCCTGAAATCTCCGTACACTAAAAAAATTTATTGAAAACTGATATGCGTTAGAAAGAGCAAGGAAAACACTTTCTAATACTGATACTGACGATGCTGCATTAGAGATGAAATTCTCTTAAAACAGCTGCTTCAAACATAAGGCAAAAAAATCGGACAGAACTTATGCAGCAACCTAATATAATATTTATTCGTTGCATGCCATTGTATTGGAAAATCCAAAAAATTGGAAAATACAAAATTCAAAAAAATGGAAAACACAAAGTTCAAAAAAAAATGGCAAAACGAAAACCCAAAAAAACTGAGGCCAGCGGCGGTCAGGGCAGGTGGGTGGGACAAACGAGGAGCTGAGGAGATCCAATCGAGAGTTTCCTTCTTTACTGATGAGTTCGGAGGAAAGCCTA
Organism: Cylicocyclus nassatus; assembly: GCA_958299035.1. Lineage (NCBI taxonomy): Eukaryota > Metazoa > Nematoda > Chromadorea > Rhabditida > Strongylidae > Cylicocyclus > Cylicocyclus nassatus. The sequence goes on from CATQJL010000223.1 coordinate 60,565,783, forward strand.
AGACCCGTTTAGGCAAACCATCTAAGGGTAGGAACGAAACGGTACACCCAAAGATCCGAAGTTGTATTCCTCTTTTTAAGGAATACAACCTTGGCTTTCTGTGGCCTAAGTGTATGTGATGCCGAGCGGAGCCGGGAATGCCAGCTAGTACTTGTATATCACAGAAACAAAAACTTTGCTGCGATAAAACATGCAAGTTTGAAATCATTCACTCTGTGACAGGCATCAACCGTCGATCTAGTAATATAATCTTCACAGATTCTAGTAGCAAACGTCGCTGGCTTTCCTATAATGCGACAGAGTCTTCGAAAACTGTCAAGGTTCAAATAGGAGAGAGGAATCTTTCAGCAAAAAACAGTCTCACAAGTCATTTTAGTACTTCACTCCTGCAAGAATACAACAACTAACTAAGATAATCTTACATATTGTATGATAGGATTTAGGCCTTGTGATATCTTCTGAAGGTATTTCATTTTTCTTGAGGATAGAAATAAGACACATGCGTTGCCATAAAGGCAGTGTCTCAGCAAATTTCGCACATCCATCTTTTTGCATGCTTTGGACTTTTTCGCCCGTAGTTCCCAATTTGAGCTTCGAAACGGGTGAAATCCTTTTCGGGGAGTTTGCCCAATTTCCAGAAGGCAGCTCGAACAAGAATTACAATGGAAAGTTGGGAAGCCCTGACACGAAGACCCTGCTGATGGTAATTTTTACATTGAATAGCATGCACAATGCGAGAGAGCGGTCGTGGGTTCCCCCGGCGAACGGTAAGCGAAGTCGTCTGAGCGCGCGCCGATTGGGGTTGCGCGCGCTAGTTCAAGGGCTACTTTCTCGGCCCATGAGAAACATCAACCAGCCAGACTGCGCCCTGGAGGTCAGTGGGATGACCAGGAACCCCATCATAGTAGCATTCCCCAGAGCGCGTATCTGCCGGGACACCGCCCATAATCTCGTAAAGTGCTTCAAATCTACCTTTGCCAACAGTATGTATCGTCGTCTCCCCGCGATAGATGGGGCGTGTCGCCTGCAAAGTCCGTAGACGTGCGTATTTCGTACGGTATTAGCCATGGCGTGGCATGTACATACATGCCACGTCTAAATACTTGTTACAATCATATAACATTAGTTTTCGTACTCTCTAACTGCCAAAAACTGCCACGCGCATACGTTGGCAACGTTGGCAAAGCCACGCCTGCTAGCACCGTAGGAAACACGCACATCTACGGACTTTGCAGACGACACGCCCCTCTATCGCGGAGAGACGACGATATGTATTCAATAGGATGTGAAAAAGTACGCGGTCTCTCTCATGATTATCTCAAAGATTCTTACTCCCCTCGAAATGACTAATTGGAAGACATAATGCAAATCATTTTCTCTTTGAATGATACACACCGCCCCAAGAAAGGTATGTATTAATCGCCCGTCCGGGTAAGGGTTCCCATTCAGGTAGTATCCGCTTCATAGCTCGCTGTTCTGAGAATACGATTCTTTCTTGTTTGTCCATTTTCTAGAGGCCTTACTACCCTAATATTGTAGCATTATCAATAGCAGCACTTTGCTGTATAAGCTGAGACTTTCGGTATTTTGTATGATCCTAAACGGGATCTCAGAGGTTCAAGGCTCATGTTCAAAGTCATTTGTCTTTGAATTAACTCAATGAAAACTTTGTAAAGTTATGCTGTCGGTTTATTATGGCAAATCTAAGCATGCTTCCAATTACACAGATAAAATCTGAGTTTTTCGATAAACCCCACCTCGCTAGCAGAAATTTATCGAAGATTTCGTCAACTTGGGTTTCATTTATCACCTCCACAAAAATGCTCAGCACAGTCGTTATAGATCAGCAGCAACTTTACGAAGTTTTCATTGAGTTTTTTTTTTCCAAGGATAAATGACTTTGACTCGAGCCGTGTATTCCCTATCCTGTTCGGCAGTAAAGTGCTGCCATTCATTATGCTACATCATCAGGGTAGAAGGGCCTCCAAAAAATAGACAAACAAGAAGGAACGCAGATCCCCAGAGCAGCGTTTTATGAAGCAGACACTACCTGGATGGGAACCCTTACCCTGACGGACGATTAATACATACCGTCCCTAAGCACCATTTGATTCATTGTCATAACTGCCGAGAGAAAAATCTTTATGGACATGACGCCACACCAACTATACAGTAGATAAACAATACCACATTCGATAAATTCAGTGACAAAATAAGGCTGGTTCTGCACATTCAGCTTCTTCTGTATATTCAGCTAGAACACGAGTCCTTCTCTGTGCCTTTGCCTGAAATACGCACTTTTCCAGGTCCTGTTACAACAACAACTGTTGAAAAGATTATGTTTTACTCTCTATACAAGCAAGCTACACTTGCCATGTACGGTTCCTCAGCCTGACTTCTGAAACGTTGTCGAAAAGTTCAGTGGTCATTGAACTTTTGCTTATGTAAAGCGAGTTTCATTTTGCTAAGAAAATATCGTGGTGACATTCTTGAGTGAACATTGAAGTACAATGCAAATCTACTTTCCAGCTGAGCATATCATTGATTGGAAGTTACCAAAGTACATTACAGGAGCACCTGGAGGGAGCTTGGAAATGTGGATACTCATTAGGCTTAATCCACTTATATTGAAAAGCTGCTACAAAAAATAATGTCCACCAATGAGCACGTTCGGTAATCTTTTCAGTAATTACTCTTTTCGCTCCAGAATCTTGGGTGGAGTTCCAAGTCATAGTGAGGTAGGAGAGGTAATGAAGGGGAGTTTGAAATCACGGTATATGCCGCTACGGTTTGGCACTAACTTGCTTCACTCCCTTTTTTTAAAAATTATCCACACTCCTTTGGTCTTCTGTCGTTGTCATCATTGTGGTCACTAAACACAATGGTAAGACATGCATGAATATTCTGCACATCAAAGACCAGGGTTGTCTTTTTTTAATTGATCCGAAAAATCTGCGTAAGTGTATTAAGTTGTAACAGAACTAGTGCAAGTTCTTCACATTTTTTTTCAAAGTTCTGGTTCAAAACAAAAATCTATTGTAAAACTATGCATATCATCTGAAAGCACTTTTCTTCAAGGACTGTGTTCATTTCAAAATTACCTGTTGTTGAAATCAATAGACTAATAGTTGAAATTTTTCCTTTTACACTCTTTGCTCTAAATTCAACGCAAAAAATCGAAATTTTGGCAAATTGGCGCAATGTTTGTATATGATCTGGCTACAAAATGCATGTTGAAGCAAATCTTCCAAAGCTGCAGGACTGAGAAATTTTTATTTCAAACTCAAACAACCGCTGCTATGATTGTGCAGCGTATGAAAAACCTAAATGCAGGGCCGTTGCGAAGCTTTCGCCGTGTGCAGAAAGAATAGGCATAGATAGCAAAAAAACCCAGGAGCTGCAAATCTCTTGGCGACAAGAAATAAAAAAAGCAAAAAAGCAACTTTTCGTTATTTTAGAGCACTTGTGAAAAATGAATGATTACAAATTTTTTGCAATATTTTTTATCAACATTTTTTTCGTAAAAATCACTCACACAGTGAATGAAGTTTGTACCATTCTGCTGCATCGCGTAATGAGTTATGGTCTCTCAAACTGAAGGTTTTTTAAGAAAACTTTTGGCAATCCCCGGGCTATGAAATTTTCCTCAGTGAAGCTACAACAATATGGCAGTGTGTATTAAATTGCAAAGACTTCCTGATTGTAGTATTAGTGGAAACGGATTGACTATCTCTGTAAAAAGTTGTAGTAATCCAAACCCAAAATTTGGGAAAACCTGCATTAATTCTGTTACAATCTAATAGTAATCAATGGGTTTTGTTTTGCACTTAATGAAGGGCTTTACTACAAGGCTCGGCATAAGGTGGCTTTTTCAATTTTTCAAGAACGAAGTCCCCGTAGACTTCGCCACGAGATTACGACATCACCTATGACCGACATTATGAATGGTTAAAAACGAATAACGAGAAATAATGGAACAAAAACATAAAGAATAAAGAAAAGATTGAACAGAGGAAAAGAACTGAAAATGTCCGTATCCTCCGAATTGATGGCATGCTGTGTCCGGCGCGTACCCTTGCGCGCTTCGAGCAGGCTTGCCGCCGCCACACAAAATATTTGGGCTGTAACTAAGCGGGGAAGAGAGGGTTTGGGGAGATTCATGGACGCAGTTGTAAGGTTTTTGATATAAAACAAAGCTGTGTCAAACAAGTGAAAAAATTATGTGAAGGGAAAAAAATTTATGACTTTCCTTTTTACAGCCACCTCAGGTGGCTGTCCAGGTGGCTGGAAAGCCACCTAACTCTAAAAAAAGTTTGCCACGCCTTCACTTCTTATAATTTTTTCAAAACTTTTTGCACATAGTCCTAACTCCCTATTGCCCATCTACACATCAATTTTGGTGTCATTGCCTTTTCTTTCGCTGAAATCAAAGTCTTTTGTTTGCTGTTTATTTCGGGCAATTCGCGCGCTTACCCGGCGAACCTGCTGAAACAGGAGATTTTTGGTTTTTGCAGGAATGGGATCGACAAGACAGGAGAGACATGGGGTGGCTGATATTTCCGCTTAAACGATATCCCCCTTGCTTTTTGTTCCAAAACGATATCTAGCTTACCGTGTAAGCCACCTGTGCCGAGCCCTGCTATAAGTAAAATTTATTGATAATTTGAGCTGCATAAAACCAGGCTCTGATGAAAGCATTATAAGAGGTCACTTTGGCAATGCAAAGAATTAGCGAGACTAATTGAGCAGAAGGTTTCTAGTAAGTGATTTTTGCAAAACTGCCTTTGCCTTTGCATCTGCGGCTCTGTGTGCTAAGAGGCCTCATCAAAAATGTAGAAGCTTAATATGTTAAAATGTCTTCATAAACCTTATAAGGGCTAAACTTAACTCGAAAATATTTCGAACCATGTTTCGCGTATAAATTTTTTGCGGTCCTGTAGAATACGCTCTCTCAGCAATTCAAATCTTGCATTGACTTCTCATTAGTTTTAGCATAATGTTAAAAAAAACTTTCTTTTTATATTGGAACATACCGTGAAGAACAGGCTGTTGGAACGTCTGCTTGTTGTTTTAGGAATGGCTGCAGCATGAACGTTTTGGCAAGCTATTGCCGCAGTTTGCCGTCCTAGAATACGGCCATCTACTTCAAGAGAAAATGCCGTAACGCGAGTAAACAAAACCCAGGCTCCTGGAGATCAGGAGGGAGAACAGGATAATAGTCACTGCGATACCCGTTCGCATACATCTTCACCATTTGCTACATCAGACATGGATTATATGGATTATCATAGTTGCGATAGGGGGAGTGATGGATCTTACCCCTTCACTTTGAGGCCAAACTCCGGATGACCCCCTTCATCTGGGCTGAGATTGGTATTCGCTGAGAATATAAAATAAAAATCGTTATTAAAAGGTTTTGCAGACTAAGTATCTCAAACAACAAGTACGCTCATAAATTTACAGAAGAAACGGTATTTATGTTTTTTCATATTATTTATTTATAAAAAAAAAGCATCTGCAGAAGCACAAACTCTTTCCGAGCATTTATAAATCGTCCCTGAGCGTTACAGTTCCATAAAAATCAATCACTCTTATTTTAATAAAATAATCAACACTTCTTCTTAGCTTTGTTCAAAGCTACAACTCTCTTGGGTATATTGCGACGGTAAGTAAGGACGCAAAATCAGTTGCTTTTGAAGTTTATGAAACCCTCATATCTCGCGACACAGAAGACCTAGAAAAATGCCGATGGATTACCCTAATTTCACGCGTACAAGGCGTGGGGAATTTTTTCCATAATCGACCACCCCAAGTACGCCAAAGAGCTCCGCAACCAAAGGACCCTATGCCTTGCTGTATATTGCTTAAGAGAATCGTGCGGCATGAGGATCGCTTTCCGAGATAATTTAAAGAGGCTGAGGGGCTTAGTCAAAAAATCGAAAAAGGTGCGCCTTGTACGCGTGAAGTTAGGGTACTTCGATTCTCCATGATCTCAGCTTTCGAATGGTATACAGCAAGTTAGGGCTTCTTTGCTTCCCGGCTCTAAAAAACACTTGCTCCTCCGGTGATTCATAAAACCAACACATTGTAAGAGCGAGGTGGAGCAAGCTAAAGTAAAAAATGTGCTGTGGAGTGACATCGTTATCAGCACTAACGGGAACGCGAGAGAACTATTATATGTTTATGTCTTTTGGTAAAAAATGCGCTTTTGATTGACAGTTGTGCCATCGCTGTGCTTTATGCTGCTGGAAGTATCTCGCCTTGTGACATTATGACCTATGATATTTTAAAAAAACCAACGCGCAGAATAGCCTACTTTTTTTCGGCTATTCCGTAGATGCTGTTGAAGAAGAAGTTGAGCAGCTTTCTCGTCAGCTAACAAGATGTATGCCAGAGGAGGTGAAGCCAGAGTTCGACAAGGCAAAGGGTATGCAATATTTCCTTCCCGTGTTGCGAAAGCATATGCGATCTGGCTCTTTCCCCATTACTTACCGCAAAAATCTGATGGACTTACTAGCATAGCTAGTTCCCATTCCTACTAACACGGCAGGGGTGGAGAGGGGATTTGCTATCTACTCTGTTAACAGAACGCAACGCAGAACTCGTACAACGTGGAACATCTAAGCAATTATTTAAGATTTGTCAACATTCTACTACAGTCTGCTCCAATCGGGACCAGGCCGAAGAGTCGGTGCAATTTTGCGCGCTCGCAACGCTAGCGGTCTGCGCTGCATATGCGCGCTATCGGAGAGAACCAAAGGATTGAAGAGAGTACAGAGAAGCAGGTTGTGGGCGTAGCCACGAAACCCTAGCGAGGCGGTCTCCCGCCATGCCAATTTTGGCCTGTTTAGGATTGGGCAGACTGTAAACATATTGTCATCTAAAAACTTCATTTGAAGGAATTGCTATAGGTGGTCCAGAAAGGCTGTCATCATGTGACTTTTTAAAATATCCTAAAAGATGATATAAAGAAACTGGTTACCTACCTGCTGACTTCCTGGTGCTACCAGAGGGCCAGGAAAAAAACACAAAAGCGCTTAGAAAAAGAAGAACGTTTCAAATCCATTTTCTACTCAAAACGCTTTTTGACGCAATTCTACTTCTAATCCGATGATCTTTTGAAGGAAGAAGAAGCTCTTTCAGGCAGCGAACTTGTTGTCTCTGACGTTAGCAATGGTGATATTGTTGATGATGACGTGCAAAAGTTGTAAGTTGTTCTTAACTTACATACATCGTACATCTTTGGGGATAAACCTTATTGCTTTCGTTTTTTGTTGATGCAATGAAATAGGAGCACAGATCTTCATAAATTTAATTTTTTGATTTATTATTTTTTTCAAGTTCTAAAAAAAATTTTTTTTTCAATTTGTACCTAAATAAGGTGTAAATTAGAGCTCTTCATACCACGCATTTTTACCTTTTCTCTCCTCCTCCCCCCCCCTAGGCTCACATACCCCCTTCACCCTGGAAGGTCGGAAACAGCCGAGACCCCCTTAACTTGGGGGAGAGCCCGCCTTCCCCTATCGCACCTATGGTCCCGACTGGTGGTGCGTTTGCGTTTAAATTTTGTAAAGAAACCTTTCACCAGTTGGGGATCGCGAACGAAAATGGGAGTGCATGTCCACATTTCAAGGCGGAACAATAATAACAATCATGGGGACGATCGAAATGAGCATCTTTGTCAGTCGTAGCACTTGCACTGGACAGTAGTAATACTGGTAGTAGCGGTATGGTTGAACCTTGAACTCGCTTGAAAGCTATTGTGAAGTCTTGAAATAGGAAGGGAGCGCTCACTTGACATCTCTTGTTGGAACAACTAGAGGTCTTTTATGATGCTAGCCAGTCCACAAGTGCGTTGCTATACTTTTTATGCTTTGAACTTTAGCAGCTATACCAGTGGTAACTTACATTATCAGGATATCTTAAACAATTGCTGCACCTTTTAGCAGTGCACGTTGGTAATGCTGTTTCTATCAATAAGTGGCAGCCAAGTTTGGGTGAGCAGCAGGAAAGGGAGTTGCTAGCTTCTTCATGTAAAGTTGTAGCAAATGATGTGGAGGTAGTCTTGCTTTGTTTTCTGTTACTTACACTGAATAGAGTTATCTGTCATTATAGCCGAGGTACTCATCTTTGTCTCCCGATCAGCTTCGTAAAAAAGTGCATCTTCGTTCACGTTCTTCCGCTTTCGCCGCTCTGCTCCGATTGCGGTCCAAGCTTTTGACGAAAATCCATGAGTATTTTATGGTACGTACAATTGCTGAACTCTCTAGTTCTAATTGAAATCTGTTTTTTTTTAGAAGCGTGGCTATGTCCATATTGATACGCCAGTTATCACAGCGAATGACTGCGAAGGAGCTGGGGAAACGTTTTCCATAGCTGAAGTGAATTAAGCCTCAGATTTTGTTATCTTGGGTTGCTGCTTATTTATAGCCCTTTTCTTCTAATCGTCTGTTTTAGCCGACTTCAGGGGAGGAATTCTTTGCTAAGAAAGATGCTTTTCTGTCCGTCAGTGGTCAGCTACATCTAGAGGCCATGGTAAGGTTCGTTGTATGTTACAAAATGAATTAATCACTATGTTGTAAATGAGAATTTGCCTACGCGGACCAAGCCCTAGTATGCTTTTTATGTCCTGAGTCATGTCTCGTTTCTATTAGTTCATGCTACTGTACTGTAAAAAGTTGTGATTGCCATTTGGGCATTGTCTGCGTCCGCTAATTCAAATAGCTATTAGATCTCTAATTCTATTGTTTCTTCCGCCTAATGAACAAGTTTACTACTTCGCTGTTATTTCAGCGGCATAGATGCAGAGATTCGAGAACGAGGAAAGCCCATATCAGGGGGATTTGGCTTAGGCTTTGAGAAATTGTTACAGCTGTTATTAGGAGTACCAAATATTAAAGACACCATTCCTTCTCCTAGATAGTTCAAACATTGTCAATGCTGAGCTTATTATTGTCATGCACAGGGTCTAGGATTAGATGTTTCATTTTTTTTGATTTTTACTTTGTGCAAATTCATGAATACTGCCATACATTGCATCATAATAAAATATAATATCAAAATGGACTGGTATGTCTGGCGTCTATCGCTTTGCATTTCCGAGGCAATACTTCTTTGTTAACACTTCGTCCAAACAATACCTACACTTGCATGTTTTTTTCAGTCATAGTCGTTTGCATAATCGTTTGAAGGGGAAGGGGGAGCATGGTCAGAAACGGAGTTTCGAATTTCCTATCATTTTGTCCTTGATTTGTAGTCAAGATCAAGCAAATGGCTAAGAGTAGCCTATATGAAATTTGACGAAAGCTTTCTAAATTCAATATTCTAAGTTCTGGTTCACACAGTCAGGTAGAATTCTACATCAACATGTTCTACATGAAGTCACAAAACCTAAAGAATTCGTAATTTTTGAGAGTAGGATCGTACAAAAAATCCTAACAATCTCCATTATCACGAACGTATCCTTCATATCAGACGTTTTTATATAAACTGGCTGTTTTTCCGTTGATAGAGATCAGGTTAGATTCAAGAAATACCAAGAACACAAAGGTGTCGATGTTTTTGAATATTTTACTCTATTAGGATTTATAGCATACTTAAGTTTGCTAAGGCTGAAAAATTACGGCTACTGTTTGATGGTCTTCAATAGATACTCACGTGAAGAAAAAACTTAAAGCTGTTCTGTTGGACCTTACCAATTTTCGTGTTCTCACATTCTGACCACGAAAAAAAACATTAACTGCATATGTGGATGTACGATGTGGATAGTACGTATTACATGAACGCATTTGAGTTCCGTAGGATTTGTTACAAAATTCTTAGATTTTGGTTTGTATCTCTGTAGCGGAATCCTATGCCAATGTTTGGAAGCCATTTTGTACATTTTGTTTGCTTTGTCAAGTAATTACAAAGGATATTAACAAGGTCAACAGGTCCTCTTTGAATTTGACAATATTATGGCAGGCGCTATACCCCTCGAGGAGTATAGCATGGCGACGGGCGATCGCCAGTCGCCAATACTGGCGACTGTGTCTTCTATGCGTATAGATCGCTAACAAGTGACCACACGTCCAATCGATACACATTTAATGTGTAGTCGCCAACACTGGCGACTGGCGATCGCCAATATCGGCGACAAAAATCGCCAGTTTTACACGTATTTGATGCATATCGATCGTCGCCATAGGCAGGCATTGTCTCATAGGCAGGCGCTATACTCCTCGAGGAGTATAGCGCCTGCCTATGAGACAACCCAATACGTCTCTACATGTTTAGTGCGCACGTGAGTTAGTGGGAAGTTTTTGAGGATTTCGTGGGACAAAGATCCCACTTTGGTGATTACAAGTCTAATCAAGTAATCGCTCTTTTTTTTGTGCGCACAATGTTTATGCAAATGTTTGAAGGTCATTCTGTAGAGCTTGTGTTGTTTCATAAATCTATTAGGTTGTAAGAAAAGTTCCCGGGCAGTTTTGGAAATTCCATTTTTAGACTCATTTTTTCGCACTTATTTGAATCATAACGACGAATATTTTATATGATTCTGTAGGAAAAAGCCCAAGCTTTGTGGACTTGCATTCAATTTTTATCGATGACGAGCCGTTTTGACCTGGACACCAAAAAGGAAGATTGTGCAACAATGGAAATTTCACGTTTTTTCTTTTTGCTGCCATTTTTTCGCAGTGAACAAAAAAAAACAGAGGTTGGTCAGTCTGAATAAGGAGGCTGTCTACTTTGAAATCGCGACTGTGCTCGGATTTTACAATACGCGCACAATTACATGACCTCGAAGTTGCCTTTGATTGTACCTGTTTTCGCAGTCGGCGTCGATTTTGTAAATATCGTCACGCCTCGGTGATGGGTCCAGAAGATGTGCAAGACATTACCCCAACAATATTTGCAGCAATCAAATATTTGATTCATTCCGTGTGAAAAAGGAAGACTTCAAACTCATTTACTCAAGACTGGGGCATGTTTGAGGTACAAAAATGGCTGATTTTTTGATTTTTCGATTTTGCACAGGCTATGCAGAAAAATTGTGGCACATTCTACAAATAACCTCATCAAAGTTTGACCTAACTACCGGATACGACCTCTCCGGCTCTCATTGTGCCTGAGAAATTCCTGCACGAACATGCAGGATTTCAAGTCCACCTTCTTCCCTACTGCGCATGCTGGTGGCCCGAAATGAAGCGCTGAGGACCCAATGGATTGAGCATAATTTGTAGACAACATTGCCTTTCCAGAGGAGTTTGCAGCTTTCAAAAAGGATCAATCTGCTTGAAGTTACAGCAGTTTGAAAAAATTTTACAAGTGCTCGGGAACTTCCTCTACAACCTAATACAACCAGGCCGTCATCAAGTTCAAATAACTAAAGAGATGGATAACATTTTCAGGAAAACCTAATATATAGAACCTATTCATAACATGGTAAAGTTCAAGAGTCGTTATATCCTTTTGGAGATGGAGAATTTCTCTGAAACTGTTATTCTTGACTCGCGCAGCCTTATTCACAAGTATAGCGGAAACTGTTGGAGATTTTCATGGTGATCGAGGATTTGCTTGGGTCAGAGCTGGACTTGTGGTCAGTCCTAATATAATTTGAAAATTTTGTAAATAATCGCTGAACTTGGATATATTGTTGATTCAGGTAAAAGTTATTGATGGAGACATTGCATTGGTTCGAGTGGAGTCGTCAAGCGAAAAATTTGTAACCAGTGTTATACCATTCATCACCAACATAAATGGAAATGAGCTCATCCTTTGAACCCTCTTCATCGGTGGGTTCCAGGACAATTTCCAAGCTTGAGCCATTTCATCAGGTTTCCAGGCCGGAGCATCAGAGCTTGTGACAAATTTGTTATCAAATATCGACGAAAGGAACTTTATGGTCTTTTGAGAACAGCTGAGACAGGAGGTAAGTTTTTGATGTGCGATTTTGCAAGACGTGATAGCTGTTTTACAGTTGAGAAGAATGCGATACTGAAAGTTGTGAATTCCGTTACCGGGAAGTTGGAGTGAATGCAATGCTTTGTTCTCTGCGCTGTATATAAACCATGTTGTCTGTTCTTGTTAGGCTGAAGATGATGATATGCCATCTCCACTTAGGCTTTCAAAGCAAAAGATCATAAAGTGAATGTTAAGAGTAGAATAAAATCAAAATCATCCTCTTTGATCGTGGTCAATTGTATGTTTGCTTAGAAAAAACCTTTATTGTTTTTTGGATACGATCTTATGCACATCGTCATGTTGTCAGCCCCTCTATGTTCTAGGTACGGTAGCACACATTACGGTAAGGATGAGGTGCTAATTGACCAGTGCAGACACTGGTTGGAAACAGGTTTGAAGGCAGTGTCCAGGCAAATCTAGGCATATGGGTTTTTTGCCGGGAAACTGATGAGGAGGTTCTAGCTAAGGCTTTGCCCAAACCGCAGCGCAAATAATTCATTCACGGCTGAGAAATCCACCCCCAAACACTCCGCGGCTGCGCCGTGACAGTAACACTTAGGATGTGGGTCCCAGCGCGAGCCAGTGTTAAAGTAAGCAAAGTCGTTTTCGGATTACGGTCACGGCGCAGGTGCGGGGTTTTCGTGGGACGGAATTCTCGGCCATGAGTGAACAATTTGCACTTTTCCCTTGGGCAGTGCCTTAGCACCCCCTCATCAACCCCAGGCGAAAAACCCACGCGCCCGATTGGCCTGGACACTGCCTTTGAGTGAGTCTTTCACTAGATTTTTGCACCATTTCCCGACAAACTGGGCGAAGTTTATAGTCGTTTACAGTCTCCCGATAAATTAGGACTTTGCAATGTTCATAAAAAACCAGTATTTCAGTACAATGGTCACTTCTGCTGGTACTTGCTAGTGCAAAGGCTGTGAGAGAAATCATTTCAAGTCGCAACTTTAATGCAGCACTAATTTCTGCATTTCATTTGCAGTAAATTCACCTTCCCATTTCATTGCTGTAACATCTGTAGGAACTTCTAGTTATGGAAAAGTTCACTTCAAGAAATTACACATGAAACTGGAAATCGCATACTGTGTTCAGATAAACCGAGTTTAGTTTAGTGTTTATAAACTTGGGGACATGGTCTGATGAACTACAAAAATTCTCTTATCTTCCTACTTCTACGTAAATGCCAGTAGTGTCCGTTTTACTGGAGAAAGCTCTATGGCGCGCTGAAAAGCTCATGATCTACAGTTCTTCTGAAACCTTCTCCGAAGGAGGTATTAACATAGCAGCTGAATCCGGCGAAAAATCTGTATTTTACTATATACTGTAAAATGAATTGAGTTTATTTAGTAACTGCGCCGGATGTAAAAAATTGACAGCGATCTCAACCAAGTGCTTTAGAATCTCATGATAAACCCTCTTCTCAAGCGCTTGGATTTCTTATTCTACATGTGGTTTCTGCAATGGCTTCCTATGAAACAGACGAGAGCTGCTGTTCTACAAGCTTCAAAGGCTTTTTCCAATAGTCGCTTTTTCCAGTGGGGTCAAAAATTGTTGGTCAAGTCTCATTTTCAAACGATTTTTTTTTCTTTCAAACACCGCTTTGGCAATTGACACAGCATTACTTAAGCGGTATTTTTCCTTCGACCCTTTTCGTATAGTAGGACCCGTGCATCGTCAACTTTTCAAAGACTTTTGAAAAGAGCTTTTTGAGCGCTTTTGCATGATACACTAAAATCTCCATGTTCTTGCAGTTAAAGGCCCAGTGACTTGAAGTTAGAAGTCAATTTACTAAATGGAGAACAAATAACTTCGAAGTTAACCTTTCATGTAAATGGCAATCAAATAACTTCAAAGTTGATAGTTCTTCTTGTAAATGGAATTTTGATAGCTCTGAAGTCAAAATACAAGAGATTTGACCTGTACTCCAAGAGACTTGTATGCGTGCTACAACATCTTAGGTAGATTTTTTCACATTATGAGCTATGAAAAGAGTTAGTAGCGCTATATTTGAAAGATGTGGGTTGGTTACAGTACATAACAGTGAACTTCCTCTTTCATCTTCTTTTATCGAAACGAAGACAATGACAAATCTATTCGGACCTTACCATTACAAGACTTGGCAAATGATGGTATCGCGGGTCATAACAGACAGCAAATCTATCGATCTGTCGTTTTATCAGCATGTGTTATCGCATTCTTTCAACTCCGTTCTCTTTCTCCGAGTTTGCCAACGTTTTTCTTCTTTTACAGATTCTGTCTGCAAAAGATAACGTCCAGTTTTTTACGAGCATTTTCTCACACTGAAAGAGCTCTGGAAGTCTAGCGCGAGAGTGAGAGTTAATAACGTCGTTTTGGCCAAAACACAACTAGGAGAATTGGTGCTTTTTCAAAAGTGCCGTCATTTTTCAAATTTAGAAATATCTTTTGATTCATAACATAGAAAACCTTACATCTTATTCATCAACAACTAAAAACATGAAACAATTCTTTGGCACTGCATTCTGGGAGTTTATACTTTACAATATCTTCATGTGAGACCTGCTGCACATCTGAATTTAACCCAATCTTACTGCTACCCCATCGCTAACGAATAATATATATGAAGTCGTTATACAATCAATTCAATGAGCGTTTTGCGAATTGAATTTCAACTATCATATACTTATACGACTTAATGCAAAGTGGGTATCCCAACAAAAAGCAGAAAGATTATATTAAATAAAAGCCTTTGCGTATATGTGTTTTGACAGAATTCAAGTTGAGAAATTGTTGAGAACCCCTTAAAAATCTTCCTTGATTACCGCATAACAAATCCAAGCCCTTCAAGTGGAAGAGTGAAACAACCACATAATCTAGTTGTTGCTTCACGAGCCTTTCTTTTATCAATGGTATCTTCATTTCTCAACAAGAAAAAATGAAATTAAGAAAAAGCAGTTATTTTTAACTATTTTGTGCGGAACAATGATAAATTATTTCTAAGCTGTCTCATTCCTTAACCGCTGAGATTCTCTCATTATCACTAACATAAATGCAAATCGTTAAGTGCCGGGAGCGTTCAAAATCAAATTCGAGCAATAATAACTTGGCAAGTTATCAACTTCTGAGGTGTGAGGTGTTCCGGTTGAACCATTGCACTCCAATCACTTTCTTTCAAAATCTGTTGAAACTGTGAAGTGAGCTCAGTAATGAAATACGTGCTGTTTTGGCGGTCTGAAGCTTATAAATATTCGTCAGTTAAGATTTGATTTGAGCTCAAGCAAACATCCAAAGGAACGAAAGCGTCGTTAGAGGTGAGACTTTGATTATCTTGATATACACCATATTTTTTGAGAAATTGGTCACTGGACAAAAGCTGCATTATTTGTGCATTAGCCTGAGGATGTTGGATTTCTGGCAGTAGCGGCGTTCCTATGTTTGGTAATAGCTGTTTGATAAGAGCAGTTTTTCTGGATTCATTCATCTTCAAGGCTTGAGCTTTGATGCCGCCAAGGAGGAGCACGCTTGAAAATGCTTTTATCAGCTGAATAAGATAATGATTAGTGGCTGATGATAAGACGCGACACCGATCAAAATTTGTTCTAAGGAAATGTGCTGTTTGCAGCTTACAGCCTACTTTCTTAAGACAAATTTTCGAGGTAAGGAATCCTTAATTAACTTTTCAGTAGGCCGAGTTCATAAGAATTCCTGTCTTAGTGGTTTGGGGTTGGTCATCTTGTTCAATTTTATTTGAATTGCTCGAGATTTTTGAAGGCTATCTTGTCTGACATGATAGCCTAAGGTTCTTTGGTTTCCTCGGTTCGCAAACCATTTAGTTTGTCGGCATTCTAAAGCAAGTAAGGTCAGGTGTTCTCATTCTCAGCTTTTACAAGCCAAAGCTGATTATCTTAGAAAATTATTCGGAATCTTGTTCTAAGGTACACTGGGATGGGAAAAAGCGCTCATTTCGTAAGATTTGTTCACTTAGTATCATTTCCGTTGATCTTGTACAATTTAGTTGGTAAAGGACCATTAGTCCTTTCGGATATTATACATCTGATGATAGTCCAAGATACCTGTAGAAACTTTCTGTCATTTTTGCATGCTCCGGGATTTGAAGACTCGTTTTTAAATCTTATCTCGCGTTACTGGCGCTACCCTATTTGAACTTTTATTCGTACAAATTCCTTCTAGGAAATATTCTACTACAAGTATGAGCCTCTTCAACTCCGAAGAATCAAATGCATCGCTCAATGACAAATTTTTGGCTGCAGTCGAAATAGTTCAGAATATACCCAAGGAAGGTATGTACATATTGATTGGTAAAACATTTTTACTTTACCTTTCGATATGTTCAAGAGGGTGCGAAAAAATGTACCCGGTCTTTTTTATGATTATCTCACAGATCTTTGCGCCCCTCGAGATGGCTAAGTGAAAAATAATGCAAATCATTAGCTACCTAATACCTGACCACCATTCATTTCGTTGTCATAACTGCCGAGAAAAAATTCTTTATGGACATGAGCGTCATACCATAGATAAACAGTGCCACTTTTGATAAACTCAGCTCTAAAAGAATGGTGGTGTTCATTCAGCTAGAACACGAGTCCTTCTTTGTGCCTTTGTCTGAAATACGCACTTTTCCAGGGCCGGTCACAACAACAACTGATGAAAAGCTTATGTTTTACTCTCTGTACAAGCAAGCTACACTTGGTCCATGTACTTCCTCAGCCTGGCTTCTGGAATGTTGTCGAAAAGTTCAAGTGGTCGGTTGATGATTGTTTCTCATGTAAAGGAAATTTCATTTTGCTAAGGATATTGATGGTGACATTTTTGAGTGTGAAGCGTTGAAATACAATTCAAATCTACTTTCTAGCTGAGTATATCATCAAATGGAAATTACCAAAGTAAATTCATTACAGGAACGCTTGGAAGGAACTTGGAGATATGGACACTCACCAAGCTAAAACTACTGACATTGACAAACTGATAGGAAAAATAATTTCGGCCAATGAGTACAACTCGATAAACTTTTCTTTACATTTTCTTTCGCTCACTGCAGAATCTTACTATTAGATGGAATTCCAAATTATTGCGAGGCAGAAGGAAGTGTGGAGGGAGAGATTCAAAACCACAACGTATGGCGCTATGGTATTAGTGAATATACTTTGGTAATTGGTATTAGCTTCTCTCCCTTCCCCCTCCCTGGCTTTTTCGACGTTTTAGAATGTTTGGTGCATCAGCCTGCAACTCAGTTTTTGTTTTTACTTCTCGTTAGCTTCAGCGCAATGTTTGAAGAAGATGCTTTGCTGGAACATACCATGAAAAAAAGAACGGTACCGTCGGAACATCTTATTATTCTAGGAATGGCTGCAGCATGAACTTTCTGACAAGCTGTTGCCGCAGTTTGCCGTCTTAGGATTACGGCCATCTACTTCAAGAGAAAATGCCATAGCGCGAGTAAACAAAACCCATGCTCCTGGCGATCAAAAGGGAGAGCAGGATAATAGTCACTGCAATACTCGTTCGCATACATCTTCACTATTACATCAGACGATGAAGTCGGAAGACAATCACGGTGCGATATTGCTTCAAAGTTGTTTTTGTGCGTGTTGATCGCAATTGATTGATGATTGAATCGCATGCAATGGAACCATTCAGTGGAGAGCGGTCTCAATCTAGAAGCAGAAGTGATAGCGCATTCAGAAAGTACTGCGAAAGAATAGAGAACGAATTGAAGGTAAAATGACTCCCAAATCTGAACGGATTCGGCGCAATTCTTTACAGATAATCTCTCGACAAATTACTAGTCTTGCAAGTGCTGCTGAATCACGTCATTCTACGCTTTTGGATATCCTTTGCCGAACGGTAAGCTTTTGGCACATCAGTTGATTGAATACAAAGATTCTCGCTCAACGCTTCGTTATGATAGCTACTTCTATCCAGTCACATTTCCAGCGAACGTTCTGCATTTGGTCGATATTTCTGCTTCTCTTTCAAGTGGGCTAGTGTACCCTTTGTACACTGTTTTTCTCCACACTTATTGCCGTTGGCTTTAGGGTACG
Source organism: Cylicocyclus nassatus (assembly GCA_958299035.1). Classification (NCBI taxonomy): domain Eukaryota; kingdom Metazoa; phylum Nematoda; class Chromadorea; order Rhabditida; family Strongylidae; genus Cylicocyclus; species Cylicocyclus nassatus. The sequence continues at coordinate 60,583,776 of CATQJL010000223.1, forward strand.
ATATGTTAAAATGAACCTTCTCACAAATCAAAAGTAAAGAACGTTGGGATGTGAACCCTCTAAAATAATTATTCCAAAAATGTGTACACTTCTTTGTCGTGAATAATCCTCATCTGATGGTTTTCGCGAAATTTGAAGTATCATACATAGAAGGGCCTGCTTTATCTTGATTTACACTACAAAGAATTACGGATCGCTAGTTAGGAATGTAGATTTACGGTAGCAACTTTTTTGCTGGCCAACTTCTACGTCTAATTCTACTTCATTGCCAACGCCCTGTGATTCTAAAAAACATTTCAAAATAGTCCAACATTCAGTTGGGTTTCAAGACCCACCGCAGTCCCAAACCAGCGGCGGACCGAGGGAGAAAGCGCCCGACCCCCACCCCCTCCCCCCCCCCCCTCGAAAATAGCTCGCGAAATTCTTGAAACTTACTTACATGGGTTTTAAAAATGTGCAAGTGACTTGTTTATTTTGTAAATAATTGAAATAACTCTCAAAATTTTTCAAAAATACAAGTTAGTCTTGTAGAAAAATTTTCGGTGGCGTGGCTGCTGCCACGGAAGCTTTTCCCATATGTTAGGATTGCTGGACCCGCAATTTTAAGAAGCACCAAATTTTTTCGGAGTGCGTGGCTAGAAATTCTGGGACCGCTGCTGTCCCATACGTATCGCTTGAAGGGTTCAAATGGTATGATCAGACATTTTTGATGGTGAAGACCGCCACTATACTCCTGCCCTGCCGCAACTTTTGAAGTGGAGGGTGTTTGAGTGTAAAAATCATATTTACAGCCAGTGCCGCTAACTGACATAATTATAGATCCTGCAGCTACTTCGGAGTGTTTTTTGAGCAAGGCTCGGTTGCTACTGGCATGAGGTCCTCACAAAACGTTTTGGCCATCATAATAAAAAAGGGAGATTGCTGTTTTTATTTGGCATTGCAATAGAATGAAGCCAGCTTTTCATAATGAAATGATACCTAAAGGTATGCGAAAACTCAGAAGATTAGAGATTAATCATCAAGTATTGCGCACATTATTTTGTAAACTCATGCTGCGTTTACTCTCTATGTAAAAGGGACGGATTTTTTGCTCCGATCTTGTTCGGAATAGATATTCTTGGTATGACGAATGTAGTACAGATTCACTTAGTGAGGCAGAAATTTGTTATCTTACTGAGGCTTTGTAATCGTACTGCAGGCATAGCATGAGCGAGTGATTTCCATGTCGCGAAAATGTATACTAATATAATTTATAATACTCTCTGTTTTCGATAGCTCAATATCGCAATGTAAAGCATTAGATGTGAGAACGCCATTGGACACCATTATGTACTGTGAGGAGCTTTAGTTGTAGCTATGGTGAATCGTAAACTGCTACCTATAAAGGGTTCGAAACTCTCAAAATAAGGAGTCTCAAAATTTTCACTAGACACACTGAATGGATTGCAGCTAAGTCGTTTTGGAATAAAAATTTTTGGTGTAGCAATTAATGCGAATAAAGCTATTAGGGTGTCCCATAATTTCTTATTGTTTTTACTATTACGGTCGTCTTTTTGTATCCTTCCTTCAATTGATGCGGCTTGACCATTCGACAAGGCAAAGCAAGCTCTACGAGATGGCTGTCAAGAGTCTGCTCGAATCGTATTCCATGTAAAGTTCTGAGCGGAAATCTGATAGCAGTCAAAAACGAGTTTTAGTGTCTCGTATCTCCACCCCCAAAAAATTCCTTATTCAACTTAGCATATACTTGACAAATCGAACATTCAACTGTATACTTTTCGTATTTTTTGCCATGGCTAGAAAGAAAGAAAAAGATGAGTGGAGTAAAATGGCAAACTCCGCCCCTAGGCGTCTTGAGCCTCTCCCATGCACATGATCATAAAGCTCATACATACAGTCTGCTCCAATCGGGATCAGGCCGAACCGTCGGCCTAAATTTGTGCGCTCGCAGCGCTAAGCGTCTGCGCTGCATATGCACGGTGTAGGAGAGAGCAAAAGGATTAATGAGAGAGCAGAGAAGCAGGCTGTAGGCGTGACCGCGAAACCCTAGCGACGCGAACTTCCGCCATCCCAATTTGGCCTAGTTGGGATTGGGGCAGACTGTACAGAAGTACGATCGTGCATCCTTTTGTAAATACCCCAGTTCTTGAGAGGCGCTGATGTTTAGGTAAAAACGGTAAAAAATTGTGCGACATCCTAATAATTTTTAGTAAACTAATATAATGCTACTTGAAATATTTTTGCCTTATGGTAATTAACATTTACGGATCAGAAACATATTAAACAAACTGATCTTTTTTTAACATTGAAAAATTGTGACAGGATATCTCTTTCTTTCTAACAAGTATGTCTCTACCAGTATAAGTTAGCCTTGAAAATATGAAATAGTCTTTCTAAACATCTCAGATACATATTTCAGGCCTTCCGCGTGCTCATACCACGGAGGATCTCTTGGAAGACAATTATAATCTTGATCATTTGGCCTTTCATAGCCAGTATGCTTGTACGTATACTCAGAAATGCTATCGGTGTATGAGACAGAGAAATTTATAATAGTTTTACTTTGTGATCATCAAGTACGAACTTTGCTTCTATGTATAATTTGATTTCCTGTAAGTAAATCTTATTCATAACTATCATAAGTAGCGAACCTAGGGTCGCTAACAAGTTGGCCGAGGCAAACGAATCATTAGCAGTCACGACCACAAATCTCGCTACATTCTATGCGGTTTCTGGGAGTTACATGTGAGAACCCATTCTTACGAGAGCGTCTCGCAAAAAAAGCAAAGAAATTTAGAAGTCACTCAATTCTCCGAAGAGTCTTTACAATACTACGAAATTTGGGGGGAAAATTGATATTTTCCTATCAGGCCCTCTTATCTAAACTACCTGTAGCAAAGGGATGGCTAGTGAGGCTAGTTTGGGGTTGCCACGCGGGTTTGTTACTTCAGATTTGAGCTATCAAACTTTATTCCAGTACATACTTGTGAAGAAAATCCTCGCCCTCACTCATCTTGGTATTTATACCCTTCAGACTTGTTGATTTGTAAATGCCAAGCCATTATTGACTGAAGATAAGCTATTGATAAGGTGATAGAGTGAGGTTACGATAACTTTCTGGCTGATCGTGGAGTACTATTCTAACCACGAGCATTTGTATAAGGCGAAACGAATAACTATCGATGAACTACAAATAGTAAATACACAGTTTGAACATTTACAGTATCTTCCTCATCTTCTTATAGTCTACTTTGGCGACATTCCCCCTTACAGAATTGCTTCAGAAAATAAGTGTCAGGCACAAGAGTTTATAACGCCCTCACCTGATGCGTAGCGAGTTTACGTAAGTCTTACTATAATATTTATTATAAAAGTATTGCACAAAAAAGGAAGAAACGCAAAGGAGAAGGCAATTGACTAGTACAGGTGACTGAGGTTCACTGCCAGAGGTTGGCTGCCTTCAGCCAATCTCCTTCTCGAGCATCTGTTGTTATTAGGTTGTCAAGAAAATAATGTCGTTTTTTTTCGGGTTTTTTTGTGTAAAATTGATATTACTTGAGAACTAGAGCATATCCAAAGCCGAAATTTTATGGTTAAATTTACGAAGGTTTGTAGTATACAAAGACATATGTGGGAGGGGCCTAGTACTACTGGGGGCGGAGTTTGCCATTTTCCATTTTTCAATTTTTTCTTGGTTTCTAAGCATGGAAAAAATATAGCAAGTGTACCTATGGCTAAGTGCATGTGTTCTTTACAAGCAGGAGCAAGTGAGAGGTCCGCAGGATTTTCTAGGGCGAAAATCCAATTTTTGGCATAACGAGTTGCTCGTATGTTTTGGCTCTGAACTTTTCGTAAACAACAAGTTCTGCCAATGTTCCAATATCATCTTGTAGAGTTTCATTTGCTCTATCGATTGGTACCCCTCGCAATGTTTTTTGTATTTGTCCTATGGCTTTGCTGTGAAAAACGACACTATTTTCTTGACAACCTAATAATTTGCTAATTGTCAATTTTTGAACACGAAGGCCACAGAAAAAGAAAGAACAAGAATAATGTATGGAAAACACTTCATGCGCATTTCTTTTTTTCGATCAACACGACTTTCCCAAGAGAAAATTTATAAAAAAAGGATTAAGCTAAGCAGGGAGCAGTTGAAAATTTTGGCAATACTAAAGTTGCGCATTTAGTCGCTCTGTTCAAAAGAAAACCTGTCAATGAATCCTAATTAAAAGTTTCTCAATCTGTTTGCCACTGCGCCATTTGAGTTTCAATTCTCTACACTTTTTAGGTCAGTAGTGGCTCAAAAGGAATTCGTTTCTAGGAATAATAATATTACTAGCTGGCTTACTCGGCTCCGCCCGGCCCTGTCAAACACTGTAATAAAAACCCCATCCCTATCCGTGTACAGCCTTTCCTTGTGCACACTTCTACATGCAATTCCCTATTCCCGCTGTGTTAGTAATCAGCATGCTCACCTAACTCCCTCAACAACCTCCAACCCCGTAGCTCAAATTTTGCAAAAAATCAATAAAATCGATAAAAGCAGGGTTAATTTTAAAAACTGATGGTGCTATTCGGCTATCCGGGCCCCAAAATGTTTTTGTGACGGATCTTGCTCAAACTCGGTATATGGGGGTTATTTGAGCCGCTGATGACAAATATCGTAGTTATCTCGCGTGGCAGCGGGTAAAAATCATGAACGTGCCTGAAACCTTGGCAGGAAATTACCTAAAGTGCTGCTTCAAGAATATCGTGCTTAGTCCCCACGATAAAGGCAATTCGTGTGGTATAAGAGTTTCTCACAACCGTAAAGCTTTAATTATAGGACCACTGCCGCACGCGATACACCCTCCGGCGGCTTTTGCCTAAGCAAAAACAGGGGAGGGACATTTGCTGCGTGCGTTAGGCGTTGGGAGAGGTTATCAGGATGGCGCTGGAGACCGCCATGCAAAACGACCGTTCCCCCATTTTGTGAATATCTGGGATCTAAATTGGCCCGAAAGCAAGAAAATGTCCATTCAAACCCTGCAACTCACCATAACTGCACAATAATGCGTTATGATAGTCAGCAAGCATCATATTCATAAGTAGTATGCTTGTGAACCGTTCTAGGTAAGGTTTTGAGCAAATCTGGAACTTCGACCCATCTACTGTACACTATACTTTGGACCGAATCGAATAAATATTCGAGTATTCTAAAGTATTCGAATAAATTTTATTCGAAATTCGATTATTTGAAAATTTAAAAATCTCGAATAAGTTCGATATTCGCTTATTCGAAATTTGCCAATTTCGAATTTATTTGATTATTCGGTTATTCGAAAATTTTGATTTTCGAAAATATTCGAGCATTCGAATATTTATTTCAAAAGTTATTCGTTTGTTCGACAATTTCGTGTAATCGAATAACTACATGACAGCGTCATAATTTTGACTGCTATATCAGCAACCATCGTTTGTTGTCCAAGTTGCTCACTGCATGGAGTCCTTCATTGCGCTAATTCGATCAAAATTTGTTTCAATGTTCGACATAATCGATGCAGAATAATCGCTTATTCGGATTTTTTTCTCAAAGATATTCGACTATTCGGATTTTTCTCAATTCGAATAGATTCAATATTTGATTATTCGACGAGTTTCTTATTTCGAAAATATTCGATATGCGATTATTCGACATTTTTGTTTTTTGAAAATACTCGATATTCGAATATTCCACATTTTTTGTTTTTGAAAATATTCGAAATTCGATTACTCGAAAATTCTCGAATATTCCAAAGCATACTGTACTCGGATATTCCACATTTTTTGTTTTTGAAAATATTCGAAATTCGATTACTCGAAAATTCTCGAATACTCCAAAGTATACTGTACACCCACCGTAACCCAAGAAAATGCGCTATCCTGCGAAATCGGCATAATATTCATGTTCAGCGTGCTAAACGACCACCCTAGACGAAGTTTGAAGCAAATCTATTCGATCCCATACAGTACAACCGCCATATCCCATACAGTACAACCACCATAACTCTATGATAAGACCCCAATATGCAGAGAAAGTATGAAATTCGTAATCAGCATGTCGAATAAGCACTCTGGACCGAACTCCAGCCAAATTCATGATTTTGAGTTTCTACCGTACACCTGTCACCTACACAGACGTTCTGCGGAGAAAGTGTGATATCTGTAATCAGCATTTAAGATAGCCCTTAGACACGAAGTTTGAGCAAGCTCTACGACAAAAAATATTTGGGGCCCGGATAGCCGAATAGCGCCAAACTGATACTGTACTCGTAATCGGCATGCTCGATCATCCCCGAGTGCCAAATCCCAGCCCCGTAGCTCAAACGTTGCAAAATAATCGATAAAATCGATAAAAGTAGCGGATAATTCCAAAAACTACTATTGTACTCGTAATCAGCATGCCTAATTACCCCCCTTTGCCAACTCCCAGCCCCGTAGGTGAATTCTGCAAAAAAAATCTATAAAAATTGATAAAATCGATATCGATCGATAACAAAGTAGCCTATGACACCCGCCCGGCCCCGAAGTGATGCGTGCAAAGTTTGGTCCGGATCGGTTCAGAAATGGAATTTTCTATTCGGAACATACGTACATACAGCATACAGAGATACAGACATACAGACATACAAACAGACATTCAGCTTTATACAGGGTGTCCCAAGAAAATGTATCGAACGTTTGATCTTCAGTAGCTTCCCTATGTGAAAAGTTTTCGCGGATCTTTGAGTGTCGTACGGTAAAGAGGGCTTCAACTCAAAAGTAGTTTACTAACAGAAGCAAAGCAAAGCAAAGCAAAGTACAAAGCATGCTAACGTACCACCTTTTCGAATTGATTTACTACAACTGAAACCTCTTAACCTTGTTTATGGTTCTTAAGCAGAAGATTTAGCGATGTGAAAATGAAAGCAAATCGTATGTACCAGTGGCGTACCCAGGATTTCCGCTCGGGGGGGGGGGACAAAGATTTTTTTCGAATGAAGGTGCGTGGCGTTAGCCACGCACTCCGAAAAAATTTTAGGGGTGCTTCTCAAAAATATTGCGGGTCCCCAACCCCGAAGATCCGGAAAAGGGGGCGTGGCTGACGCCACGCCCCCAAAAAAAATTTTTTTTACAAGGCTAATTTGAATTTTTAAAAATTTTTAAAAAATATTTCAATTATTTACAAAAATAAACAAGTCACTTGCACATTTTTTAACCCATATAAGTAGCTTTCGCGCCCCCCCCCCCCGCCCCCCCCCCCTCGGTACGCCACTGGTATGTACATATTTCTTCGTACGTGTTATGCATCATTTCTATATTAGCGATTATATTAGGTTGCTGCTAAGTTCTGTCTGATTTTTTTGCCTCATGTTTGAAGCAGCTGTTCTAAGAGAATTTCAACTCTAATGCAGTATTGCTAGTATCATTAGAAAGTGCTTTCCCTGCGCTTTTTAAAGCGCATCAGAATTCAGTAAATTTCTCAGTGTACGGAGATTTCAGGCCTAAAATCTCTAAGAGGGCGAGATACGTTTCACCCTAGAAATATGTTTTCTTGCAAGGAGATCTCTATCATGCGACCTTCAAGTCAAGTTCTTCAATTGGCCGCGGAATAAGGGTGTAGAAGGTTAGTATATGCAGAAGTTCGGTTCCATGACGAAAACGTCTTGCTAGTAAAACTTATCGCCGAATTAATTTTTTTAATAGGTGTTTCACAAGCAATAACTTTCTGCGAATAGAAGTAACCGATAAGCTCAAAGTTGGAGGTGCTATGGCAAAGCAAGAGCTAGCAGGGCCCATCCACCAGTTCCTTTTCGGTGCTCAAGCCAGCTGTAAAATTTTCATAATTCGTAAATAGGCATGCACACATGTGCTGAAGCGAGGTCAAAAGGTGGCTCCTTTTTTTGCTTGGTTGAAAAAATCTCTCGGTAGCACAGACTTATGGGCTCTTTTATGTTGCATAATAATTTACGAAAATTTCTCTATCTATCCATTTTTAGATGAGATGTTTATCAATTCTCATACGGGAGCGTCGCCATGTCAAAAAAGACAGATTTGAAGAAAAACCCTGTAGAGTTTTTGCATTCTTGCTTCTTCCTTAACAAGGACTTGCGCAAATAATATGCGTCTGATAGCGATGGAACTGCTCAACACAAAGAATCTAAGATCTCGGAAAATAATTGACTTTGAAAGAAGTTATGATATTTTGAACTCAAAAAATCCGAATCGGACAGAACTTATGCAGCAACCTAATACTATCTAGCACATTACACTATAGCAATGTATTAAATAAATAAATAAATAAACTCAGGCTCACAGTATAGAGCGAACCATCGACTGCCATTAGTTACTGTAGGATTACGGTGGGAATTTTTGACTAATTTTAAGCTTTTGACAGGCGAGAACTGCTTCAAAAAAATTCCAAAAAACCGAAGGACGTTAAACTGAGGTTTTCGCGGATGCTGAATCTAATTGAAAGTTTTCCGCCACCGTACTCCCCATCTTCCTAAGTATGCGCACTGTAACGCTAAATTTTTGGCATTCTTTCCAAAATTTGCTAAATCAGCGTTGCAGTTACGAACAAGCTACAAAAAGCCAATTAGCATTACAGTGCGCATATCGTAAGAAGATAAGGAGTACGGTAGCGGAAAACTTTTTAATTAATTTCAGCATCCCCAATAACCTCAGTTTAACGCCTTCGGTTTTTTTTTGGAATTTTTTAGAAGCAGTTCTCGGCTGTCAGAAGCTTAAAATTAATCAAAAAATCCCGTAATTCTACAGTAATTAAGAGAAATCGGTGATTCGCTCTCTACTGTAAATCTAAGTTGAACCCAGCTCTACCGTATAACACTCAAAGATTAGCGAATGCTTCTCATATAGAGAAGTTATTGAAGATTAAACGTTTGATACATTTTTTTGGGACACCCTGCATATAAAATAGCATCACGATCAGATTGTCATCAAAACTATGGGATCCTTCAAAACATGCATGACAGAAGTGCCTCTTTTGTACTCCAAAATCCAAAAAACTCTACTCATTGTTGTTCACTAAGAATCTTTGCAAATTTTTGGAAAACTATCGCGGTAGAATACATTTTCCTAGCAGTTACAACAACCATAACTTCAATTTAAACCGGCAAAAATATTTTCACCGGCATGTCCAGCAAGTGTGAGCAGCCGGCGCCGGTTAAGTCCAAAAATAAGAGTAATGCGGCCCAAACTTTAGTCGGAGTCTGGAGCCTTTCACGCTGAGGATAACTATTTAAAGCTCTCCAGGCTGTGAAGAAGATAATTTCATCGTGGAAGAGTTGCGAAATGGATCCCACGGAAGTTACAATTATCACAAAGAAGCTAATCCTTTGTTTTGAGTAGCATCGTGTTGCTCCAGCATGAAAACACCAGCATGTGCTTGAATTCTTTAATCTAAACTCTGAATTTTTACAAAAAAAAACACAATACCGATACAACCACATTAATTGATATTCTCTTGCCAAAGTAAAACGAAGAATCTCCCCATTTTTATTCAAAACACTAAAACTATGATAAGATTACATAAAAATAATGAACTCTCAAAGGCTATCGGGAACAAAAAAAAACTAAGGCCAAAGCAAGGTAACATATAACAAAGTGTGCTTCGATCAACTGAAATGGATGTAGCGAAAAGGATGGTCAATTGCCTCCAGAAGCGGAGGACGACAATTCTTGGCCTCCAACAGTGAGGTTTTTGGGTCCAGGAAGGCAGTGTGAGGCATTGCTGCCCCGGCAGTCCTTCCAGTAATCTATTGCTTTTCTTGTTACATTCAAGCGAATCGAGAAATTGTACGTTGTTGGGGTGAACTGATTCCTACCCTGAAAAGAATGCTGTTAAATCGCAACTGAATCAATAAACAAATGATAGGTCACATAAGTTGCAACTTAGTCCATTATGTTTCCCTTCTTGGATATAACGCTCCCATTTTTTTTGGCGTAATGTGGACTAGATAGTGAGCTACAGATTTGCGCCTACCGTTTTGTTTTTGGAAATGTAGTGCGGATATTCTGCGCATTTTTCGGAAGCTGCTTAAGTCAAAGATGCCTGGTTAGAAAAATTGAGTCGTTCTCAGCCGGCATCAAGCAAACCGAGACTGTACACAGATTGTTAAAGTTTATGTAGCAACCATCCCTGTACAGTTTCACTTACTACGTATAATGCAGGCTAAGAACGGTTTCATTATTTGTTCTCGACACGATCATTCTGATTTGACCAGAGAAAAATGAGCAAAGTTCGCCATTCTGCCACCAGAAACAAGACGTTTGCTCAAATTTGTAGCACACCATCTACGGAAGGAAGAGATCCATCTGAGGTCAGAAAAGTCATGGAACAAGTTGCAAAACTTACGTGCCAACCCAATACGAATTTGAAGCTTGAAAAGTGGAAGATTGTGAGATAATATTACTATGTAATGTAAATAGTGAGAAGCAATATATAATCAGCATCATTTTTCGTTGTAATTGTCATCAACATCTGCATACCCAACGCGATTGGCTGGAAGGCGGAGTTTCAAGGTCTAATCAAGGCTAGGGAATGATTAAAGAACGCGCTGGCGAGAGACACAGACGGCGTCGCGAATGCGAGAGAGGGGCCATCCACCCGCCAATGCTGTTGCATCAAAGGTATGTACTAGCTAGCCGTATTCAGCATAGGCGCCTATCTCACGAGTTTTGCTATTGTTCTGTTCCAAAATCGAAAAATTTTACTGTACAGAACGGCACCCTATTTCGCAACTTTTTGACCATCGAAGGAAACGTTTTAGAAGCATGTGCCCAAATCACGTGCCAAATAAGATTTACTCATAACTTCCTGTAGATTAACAAAGGCGAAAGTGTTAAGAAACATCACCGGGACCGCCTTATCCTCTGCTTCCAGGATATGCATGATGTCCAAAAAAAGTGTGTACATACTGTTTGATCTTAAATAACTACCCTGCTTCAACGTCTTTTGTTGGCTTCCAGATACCATTCTGTAGAGCTGAGTTTAACTCACTTGCAATATGGAGCGACCCGATCATTCGTTATTGTAGGATTACGGTAGAAATTTTGACTGGGTTAGCCGTAGTCGCAATCCGCCATAGAAAAAAAGCCGAGCAAGCCAAAAACACTTAGACTAGATCATTTGGAGTCGCTGATGTAGATTTGAAACTTACACACCAAAACTGAGCTTTCTTCATAAGTCGTTTTGAGAGAATACTGCAACAACTGCTCTTATAATGTTCACAAACCTTGTAGATAACAAGTTGCGCAGTAAAATCAACATGCTTGGAAACCTCCTACTACACAGTTTTTCACGCTTTTCTAAAATTCCTTCGTTAAATAGTCTGATTACAATGGCGCTATATGCTGAGGGTTCATACCGTAATTTCATAGTAGCGAAAAGGGATCGGACCAAGTTTAAGCAACTTTACAGAATGGTACTCAAAATCAGCAAAAGACATCGATGCAAGCGATATCAAAGATCAAACAGTGTGCATACTTTTTCGGACATCCTGTATATTGTAGTCTATATTAATCCGTTTGATGTTCTTGACGAAAGGGGATGCAGGGGATTGAAGGTTTACAGGTTTATAGGACAGGAAAAAAGTTCTGTAAATCCCCTTGAGAGCTGGAACAACAAGAATGTATTTGAACACGCTTTGTCCTGTGCTTTCGAAACAGATAAATATATTTATATTTACGCATGTTTATGCTTTACAAATGAGCTGTAACCTGAGCAGTGTCGTTTTGTTTCTCTTCTCCTTGCAGAAGTCAAACTATACTTCCTATCAAATTGGACATCTTAGAATCAGCAAATTTATTGGATGGACAGAAAGCTATATGGTGAATGAGGAAATAAAGAAATTCTCTATATAATGTCAAACTTTTTTCCATAATGATTGTTTCGATCTAATAGGAAACTTCATAATCAAATTTTCCAACGTAATTTTTTACATGGTACATTAACCAAAAAGAAATCGCCTAAACATTAATGCTAAATGATCGTATTCAGGTCAAGTGATATTTGACAGCTGCCAACTGTTCTTCTCCATGCAAAGAATTACATTTGAAGAAAGTCAAACATCACATTAGCCCTCATACGATGAGGCTCACACACAGTCAGAATAGCTCATAACTTTCGCGGAATGATCCTGCGGAAAAATAAGGTATTAGGAAAGCTGCGAGAATCCTATCTGTTCAAATTATTGCACTTTCAGCGTGAGCGCTAGGCGCCAAGGTAAGCTGTAGCGCAAATGGGGGAAAAGCTTTGAATTAAAGTAGGGGTAGGATTAATTAGTTAATTAAAGTAGGAGATGTACCGCACTTACCTCATCAAAATATCCTGGATAGTATATTCCCGAATCTGATCTCTCCAAATGCGTGAGCGTGAGTCCCAGTGTTGTGACGGTGGCATTTCTTCTCTTCTTATAATCCTGCGTAAGAACTGTCATTCTGGACGTTTGTCAATTTGTCAATTGTCAATTTGGAGGCGCGCCGGCAATGTTACGACAGGATTGCTGTGAGATCCTACGCCTTGACTGTGTGCTATAGGGGCCTGCAGATCGCGAGAGTCGGAAGTGCGTACGGCCATTGCGCCGCGCACTTCAGATGTGCGTCCGAAGACTCAGGTAGGTGCCAGACCTATCCTGTTGAACAGGTTTATTCGGTTCACCATCTTTGCTGTTGGACAGTGTGGTGATTTGACCTATGGACCGAACAAACCGGCTGAGAGGGATAAGTCTGGTACCTGTCTTAGTGACATCGGACGTGCGCGGCTCAATGGCCGTACGCACGCCTGACTCTCGCGAACCTGCAGGCCCCTATATATGGCTTCTGCTTGTGGATTTCAGGGCCGGCAAAATCATAGCTAAGCTATTGAGGGCAGTAGAGCAAGCCAATAGTATGGGCGCTTTCATTAGGAAAAGCGAATATTCTTCTTTATGCAATGAATGAAATATAGCACAATTGCCGACTGCAGAACAGAGCAAAATTAAGCAGTAATTGTAGACTGTCCCTTTTCTGCATTCCTTTCTACCTCGAAACCTTACGCGAATTGGTCAGAAATTAGCAGCTGATATTGTGGCTAGACAAAGACTCATTCTCGATTTCCGGGAAAACTTGGGGAAAGGTCTCCATCATTTCTGCTCTGAGCGTTCGGATAATGTATCAACTGAGAAGACTTAACGCTTTCTTCCATCAAAAAAGTCTCTGCTCAACGACCTCTCCCTAAGCAATGAGGTATCTCTACACTAATTCTTCTAATTTTACCTTTTACCTCAATCACATATAAGCTAACGTCGTACTCACTTGCAAGGGGCACTGGGGCAGGGACACAAATTTGGGCATGGCGCGCGGTGTTGTCACACAGCGCGCCGCGCCCAAATTCTGTGCCTCACAAAAACTCTCCGGTGCTAAAGTGGCACGGCGCCACAGTGGGAATCCGATAGACCAGGCCATGAAGTCGGTTGGGGTTAAATAAGTCATTATGTTTTGATACTTTATGTGTGGGAATACCAGCTGTGAGGCGCTCTATGGCTGTCCTTTGATGTCGTTTGTTTTCTGGTAAGAGCGCCGGGGCGTGAATGTCGCCACATCTGATGCGGTTTCCTCGCTCTAAAAGCAAATTGGTGCAATTCTATCAGGCAAGAGCTTCATCACGATGGACGCCATCGCGCTCTACGTTTTCATATCTGCCCGCCGCTAATCTTGAGAAACTTTGTTATCTGGAAGCAAGTTTCCCTGGAAGCTGCAAGAAAAGCTGAAAACTGCATACACCGTGAAGTCAGTCAGCTAATGGCCGAAAACATCTTTTCTGCCAACGAAGCTCGTTCAAAAGTCGTTAGGTACACAGCAAAAACACTCTCGTCTGTAGTGCTCAAAACTTGTTTACATCATTTCAACGATTCTACAGAACAGCAAAACTTGATAGGATTTAGCATGTTTGAAAACTGCGCCTGTGCTACTAAAGATTAGCTATCCGCATCGAAAACGCGATGATAAATAATTTCTATGTTATAAATAGATGCTAAGAGTGGGACATTATAGTGAAGAACAGCGAAAGAATAGGTATATCATTATTTTTGAAAGAAGATTCCTATTTGCGTTTAGAGGCACTGTCCCCCCCCCCCTAAGTTAGGGGTCTTGAGCTTTGGCAGCTTCCGATACTAGGACCTCCACTAACTACTGCCCAAGTCGCGGCTCAAAATGTCGCTTTGGAAGCGAGAAAATTGCTCCGGAATAGCGAAGAAACATGAGAACGCAAGTCGGCTCCCTTTCCTCCCCCCCCCCCCCGGGGGAAGTCAGGAGGTACGATCGACGCGAATTTTTCGCGCGACGCCGCAACGTACTTCAGCCCTTACAACAGCAGCACTTCTGGCGCAGTCTTACTTATAGCATCAAGTCATGTATCTGCCCCCACTCTCACCCCCTGTTTTTGCCGCCGGAATCTCTATTGGCGGGAATTCTGGAGGCCCCAATTGTGCGCGGCGTACCTCCTGACGTGCAGCCCCCCCCCCCCCCACTCCAGCAAGCCCGCTCGTCCGGCGTGCCCAATCGATCACCGACGGCGGGTTTTCCAGAATAGGGATTCTTGCAATTTTCGCAAATTCTCGACTTCATATTCGGAATCAGGAACATGAGAAGGCCGCGGAGAGACCAAAACATGGAAGACGAGAATCTAATGGCGCCTTTGAAATCACATTTCAAGGTGATGGATCCTTGTTATTCTAAAGCCAAGTGAAACTAACAATAGAAGTGTTTTGGACTCTATACGCACATTCAGTACAGGCCATTTATAAAACTGTGACGATGGATTGAATGCGATTTTTGCGCCCACAAGAGTACAAAACACTTCTACAAAAAGGCATTACCTCAATGCTTAGCTCAGTCCCATTGTCCAAATACTACCATAGGTAAGCGGAAAAAGTACTTGAGTAGGGTTGAAAACCAAAAAAATGCGGTTGCTGGAATTGTGCGTGTGTGGCGCGCAGTCGCGCCATCGTCACGATTTTTCGAATACCCTATATGTAAACACGCATTCATGCATCAGTCTAAAGGAAAATAGAGTCTTGGTTGGGAAAGAACAACTATATAAACTATCCTATATTAACGAGTACAAGACGCGCCTTTTTCGTTTTCTGATGCGAGCGGCTCAGACGCTCGTTGTGCCTCGCTAAACGTTCGTTCTGCCATGATTTGGGGCACATCCCGTTATCCGGACCCATTTTTCCATAGAAGGATATATCTGCATTTTCTTGTACCACATTTGCTCACAAATTCAAGGAAGACATCAATCTTTTGCTATATGTAAAAACAATTTAACATGTTATTCACATGTTTGAAAGCACCGTCCACCTAGATCCTTGACTTTCATATTTTGATCGTTCCGAGGCCTCCTCATGTCGCTGATTCCGAAATGAAGTCGAAAATCCGCGAAAATCCCAGCAATCCCCGTGTGGGGGAACCCGCAGGCCGGCTTTCCCGAACGATGATTAGCTGGGCGCGCACGGGTGGGCGGACATGGATGGGGAGGGCGGTGCCGTCTGGGGGTCCTCGTGCATCTTCGTTATTCCGGAGCGATTTTCCCGCTTCCGAAGCGATATTTTGCGCCGCGTAGGGATTGGTTTTATAGGGGGCCCTACTATTATGCTGCCAAAAGCTCAGGACCCTCAGTTTAGAGTAGACGGTGCCTTTAACAGGTTTTACCAAGATTTGTGTTGCCACCTAGCAACGTATGTAGTTCACTCTACTTTTTAATTAGTGATCCCATTTTCGGTTGAACTACCAAAATGAACATTGTTGTAATGATAACGTCATTCTCTTATCAATGTTTGGACTAAACTTACACAGAATAGAGAAGTGGGCTAGACTTTCATTATCTAACTGACGAAACAAACAGCGGCAGGTACTTTGAGCCATTATTTGTGGTCGTTCCTAGCTAAAATCATATGGCGAAAAGAGTTTGAAGAGAAAGACATTTTCGAAACATTGTTAAAGGCAATCAAGATGTTCCAATCTAATTAGACTGTTTTGTTCTTACAGAAAACATTTAAAGAGCTTTCAGGTAATTCCGTACGTTTTTTTACGCTAGACAATCAGTAAAGTTTAAACTTTTTCCATCTCTGAAGAAAGAAAAATGACTCCGAAGAAAAAACGGTCGGCCGCCGGGGATCATTATAGGATCATACAAAAAGATGGAAAATGCTGCTTGTACAACTCGCGTACTCAATAGTTTATAATGAAAGGTAGTAGATGTACTGACGGACAGCTAGACAGCATTAAATCCAGATATCTGGACTTTCGAGATATAAAGTTTTCTTTGACGCTATTCCTTTCAGCGGGGATGTTCATGCGGCCCTAAGGTTTCATGCAGACGGGGCCATGGCAAAGCCTAGCACAGATAAAATTCGAACTAGACTTATTTTGGGGCAAATAGCAAAAGGCGATTTGGACATATCCAGACATGCTCGCCCGATTCGCTATTAAAGGCAGTAGCTCGGCAAAACCAAACATATCTAAATTTTGATATGGAAGGTTGCTTGCATGCCAAACATCAGAACAGAGCAGATTCGAGCGCACTACATGCTGCCTCGGCCTAAAAAAATGCCTGTAAAGCCCTGCGCGGAAGCCATTCTCACACGCGCTCGTACGAGCTTCGGTCCCCTTCCCACCGCTAGAGGCGGCATGCCGCAATGCTTTAAACCTAATAGTCCAACAACGTCTCTAACCATGGCGGGGAGTGGTCCACTCGTTCAAATTCAAAATGGGAAACCTTGGAAACGCTGGTTTTAGACATTTTCCTGCTCCTCAAAGTGTATTTTTGAAATTAGCGCGTCGAATTAGCCCAGGTAGGCGAAAACTTCAGGTCGAGGATTTGCCGAGCCTTTAAGTTTAAGTTTAAGTTTGGTTTAAGTTTGGCACGTGACAAACACTTCATGACTCTCTCTCACTTGAGCGCGAAATTCAATTGCTGTTAAAGTGAACAATGGCTTAGCGCACAGTTAGTCATGTGACAGCAGATTTGGATTGTACAGAACATACCCCACCATATTATGTAAAGAGTTCGAAAACTCATGTGCCGTAATACCTTCTTTCGGATCTGATTTCTAGACCAAAGCTAACGTTAACTTGAGCGCTCAAAAATAAAATATCTGAGTGAAAAGATCCGCTGTTTGCGTAAAGGCGCGGGAAAGATTGCCTTTGTTACAAATGTTTATTTTTGTGACTTTGAAGAGCCAGAGTGATCCTTTTCTTTTTTTTCTCACTGAAAATCTCTCATTAAACACCTTTTTGAAATGAATTCTTATCTCGTACTTTCACATCCTTTGTCGTTCAATAATTAAAGAATACTTTGGAATAATTTTGCAATGTCCTGAACGAGTTTGTCTTTAGAAAAGCTCAAAACCTGCTCTGGCCTGTGTCCGGCAGAAAAAGATGATTTTTGAAGCAAGATGTCTTCGGGTGAAGAGAGAGGGACAAGCTACCAATCTGTTACTGTCCATCCAGCGATTTCTCCTCAATGAGTTTTAAGGTGGCAAGCTCAATAGAGAACATGCTTAAGCGTTCACCTTTGGATAGGATAGGATTCTTCGTTAATACTACTGAACAAGCAAGTACTTTTTCATGCTTTCAATAGAGTCCTTAGAAAGGATTTTCAAAACTTCTAACTTGTACGTTTTCTGTACCTCACTTTAAGATCAGGGCATTGAGGGTAGGGAAAGAAAACAAGGAAGTGAGAATAACTATGAATGATGCTTTTTAAACGTTGGCGATCAGTGCCCGACTGGTTGCCATTTCCACTCCATTTAATGGTCCTGATTTCATATCAAATCTAATAACTCCACCCTCCCCCTCCCCCTTTTCGGAGATCTTCTTGAAAAGCGCAGATGAGTGTTTATTCTGATCTCAGTTGACGAAGTAACCACATTAGAAAAACCCTCTACAACATGGTAGACCGCTATACAGTTTAATGAGATCTGCTACTCATAATCATGTTGCGCAAAGACGGACTTCTTGGAGCATTTCGACCTTTCTGCCTATGATCTTTCGCTTTGGAAGCAACACATCGCGACGCAACGCGTGTGTATTTGATGAGAGGAGCACTATTGTACGCTGTTAAAATTTCACCACTCTCAACTTGGAGCGGGCAGTGCTTTTAAAGGCAGCGTCCCGGCAAAACAATGGGTGCCGGGTCTTCGAGGCGATGTTAAAGTAGACCCCCTACCTAAGCGATGACTGAAGTTCGGAGCGAAAGAGGGGGTCTACCAAGCCTGAAATTTGCTCCGAAAGTGGCCCGAATCTTACGGTAGGCTTATACGCCGCCCAACACAGCAATATCGATTTGCAAGGCCAGAGTGCGTATAGCGCACACAGTCATGAGCGCAGGATTCCGCAACGACTCTGCGTCTCTACCTTGCGAGCATCTCGTACTCGCCCGAGCCTACCGTACGATTCGGGCCACTTGAGGGGCGATTTGTAGACTTCGTAGACCCCCTTTCGCGCTAGCTTCTGTCGTCGCTCAATTAGGGGGTCTACTATTACATTACTACCAGAGCCAGGTACCCCCAGTCCGGTTGGACGCTGCCTTTGAGCAACTAGCAATCTATTGAAACACAAGTACTTACCGTTTTGTTGTAAGCGAATCCGTAACAGCGGGCATCCCTCCATGTGTATTCGTCTCCAGAACAAAAACGGGCTATTTCTCGAATTTTTCTTTTTCCTTTATCGGTCTTTATCCTTACAACACGCTGCCACGCGTTGGTTTCAGGAGAAAGGAGATCGACCGATGAGCCGACCCGAACCCAATATGTCGCGTTGACATAAACCGGTTTACTCATGCTAGTCTTGTTCGCTACACAGACCCAACAAATCACACAAAATACGACCAGAAATTTCACCACCTGAAACATAAAGACTAGAAAAATGAAAAGATCAAAAGCACAGTTTGTTGCAGCTAGAACTCAGCGTGTTAGTGTCGAAATCGGTATATCTATCGATCCTGTAATTCCACTCCTAGAGAGCAAGGGCTATCGGTCCACCCCATGTATGGCTATAACCTTGTTTCGAATGCCAGTCGCAAAAACCGGGGCACATTTTTGGACCAGCCAGCGGAGGTGTGATGATGAAAGAGGGCGCAGAGGTAAGCGCAGTGAGTTAGTTGGACGAAGCGGATGCTTTCCGTTGCTGCAATTGCTGCTAAATAGCCAAGGGGTGCTCAGTGCGTTTTGGCGTCCCATATAAACAAGTTACTTGTACATCTTTAAAACCCATGTAAGTAGTTTCAAGCCCTCATTCCGTCTCTCCCCCATCCTCCCTCCTCTGTCCGCCACTGGTGTATTGAGATATGCAGCCAGGGCCCGGCACGGATGGTGGATCGAACTGAACTTCGTTTTTGGGATAAAAGCAATGAGTGTATTGTAAACCTGCTAAGCATGCTAAATGACTTCCAGATATGCTAACCATTGAATTGGTACATCGATGGCATGCTCTAACGTGTTCTTTCTCATCGAGCGCGCCAACTTTAATGATGCTCAAATAGACAAATGGCCTGTTCACTGCGCGCAAGCAATTACATAACACCGAATTTGGGCTGTATGTATACAGTCTGCCCCGATCCTAACCAGGCCAAAGTTCGCATGGCGGGAGTCCGCGTCGCTAAGGTTTCTCGGTCACGCCCACGCCTGCTTCTCTGCTCTCTCCTCAATCCTTTTGCCCTCTCCGACAGCGCGTCTATGCAGCGCAGACCGCTAGCGCTGCGAGCGCGCAAATTCACGGCGACGATTGGCCTGATCCCAATTGGAGCAGACTGTACAATATTACTCCAAAGCATATCGTGTAGAAAGTTTCAAAAACTTGTGTGTCCTAATACCCGCTCTCTAATTTGTTGGTTTCTAGACCATCATCAAAGAAGTGGGTTGGTTCGGCGCATAAATAATGCAGAGATCACATGAATTTTAGACTTTTTAAATTGAATGATTGGAACTCAAACTGGCGGCAACTGTTTTTTGTTTTTATTAATATCGCTGTTGTAAAATATTGTTGTTTTCTTACTAGTTTTACGTCAATGTGGACTACTTGAAAATTTGCAAACTTATGGGGGACTTGGTTATCAAGAATTCTCCAAACCATCATGCCGGGTTCTGCATGCAGCGTGTGCTTCCCTCGACCAGACTTAATATCAAATTTTGACTTGCATCACGGCCCGGACGGGTGTCGTAGTTTACTTCCCGTCATCGATCGATATCTAAGTTATCAATCTTAAGCTTGAGTTATGGGGCTGGGAATTGGCACAGGGGTAACTGAGCATGCCGGTTAGTTACGGGTACAACATTGATTCTCAGGATTACCAATCACCCCTATCTGTTTTATCACTTTACTTTGCAAACTTTGAGCTGCGGGCATTATTAATTGTCAATTTCCGTAAGCTCTGAGCTACAGGGTTCGCACTGAACATACGACTACAGATACACCGTTACTGTTCATAATTGTCGATCACCTTTATCGACACAACACATTGCCCCTAACCAGGATCGATTCAATGACCTTTAAATCTTTATCTAATACTTTCCCAACTAAGCTAAATTAAGAACGAGTATTAAGAGTTGTTTTTGGCGGAGTATTGCCGCTCCCAGCGACCAATCTAGACTTTATATGCGAAGTTAAAAGACTGCTCTCTGCCTCTGAATGTGCGTATGTGTAAAACTTGTATGTATGTACATACGTTACGCCGGACCAAAATTTCCACACACACACAAACATACACACACACGCTTCGGTGCGGGCGACTGCGTAGGCCACTTTTCTCATCGATTAATATCGGTTTCACCGATACTAGCTCACTTTGAGCTATAAGACTTGGAGCATAGGTGCGATGGGGGGAGCCGGGCCCTTAAACGGGGTCTCCGCTTCTTCCATCCTTTAGGGTGTAGGTAAGTGAGCCATAGCGAAATGCCCTAACAATTTACATACCATTGGAAAGCTGAGGTCATGATAAATCGAACAATACTGTCATTCCTAAGTATTTTGCACCGTGAAATATGAGCGGTTTTATCTGACCAGTATACCAACGGATTTAGTGTGTTCACGTTCCGCTTTCTTATCGCAAACAAGATGAAGGCTACAAGAAAGTCGACGGTCTAATTTTATTGATGAAGACTTACTCTGTAATAGAGATAGATAATCAGCGGCAGCTAAGCCTTTGTTGGGAAGAAGTCTGCTCTCAAAAGTGGAGTGGACATAATTTTGATTGAAGTGCGGCGTATCTCTCGTTTTAATGGGGTAGAAGAAAGTCGACGGTTCGACGGTCCACGTCTGATCTCTGCTTCCCAAGCTTTCGAATGTATTAGGTCGTTCCATAAGTTCGTAGCGTTTTTATTTTCGTGCTCATATCTTTGAGGAGCGGTTGATTTGCGGCAGAATGCATATATCGTTTGGAAGGGCTGATTGTGCTTTTTTAAATACATCTACTGATTTCGGTGGAAAGCTGATTCACTCGGATCTCGTAGCTTCCAAAGATGGAAATTTTGAAGGCAAAAAAGGAGCAATTTCGGCATTTGCGCCTTTTTCGTTATGAAAAGAAGTCGATTATGTAACGTGGCGTTTGTTCATCAGTATAAGACAAAAAAGAATTGGATTGGTACAAAAGAGCAGGAGCTGAGCAGGATGTCCCTGAACAAGACTTTTCGGGGGACGGGCAGAACGTCTTGCACTGAATATTGCTGGACAAGTAGGCGACGGTCAACCACGCCATAAGCAATCCAAATGCACGGTTTAAACCAGGTCCTACCGCAGAAAAAGCCTAACAGACAAATCCAGTGAGTTTTTCTGCATGACGAAACATGGCCTCATACGGCAAACGTCGTCAAAACTCTCCTGCACGACTCGAGTGGAAGGTACTTCAGTACCCAAAATGCTCTCCAAACCTCGCTCTACCAGATTATCATTTGCTCCGCTCTCTGGCAAACCTCATGAATTGTGCATGTCTCGATTTCAGTAAGCAACTTGAGCGCTGGTTAGATGACTTTCTTGGGACCCGGCGCGCTGCCGTTTGAAAAACTGAGATTGTGAAGCTAACAAAAATGTGCTAAAAGGTTGTGCGCTACAGCCAGGAATATAATTTTGAGTGATTTTTACTGTAAATTGATGATTTTGTTGGTTTATAAAAACGCTACGAACTTATGGAACGACCTAATAATATATAATAAATTGTGAGGCGAAACAATTTGTTTTGAATGTGGGGTGGAATCAATATTACTATTAGTTTGCTCGAACCCACTCCTTCATTGGGGTGGGGGACATTAGGTCGCCGAAAAAGGGCGGTCCCCGCGGTCATCTGCGATAAAGACGCACCCTGTACATGCGCGGACATGCGTTCCTGCAGGGAATCCGCGCGGGACTCTTCCAAATTCGGCGACCTAATGTCCTCCACCCCCTTCAATGTATTGGCTTTAATGGATCACAAGAGCAAAGATTTTTGAAGCCAGGGAGCGAAAAGCCCCAGTATTAGATTACTGAAGCTCTGATTATGGAGAATCGAGGTCGACCGTTGTAATTTTTCTATTTTATTAGCAGGATATGAGGGAATCATCCGAATGATATGTCTACTGCGGATAGGCTGACAAAATTTCATGAAAAACTATATTTGAAAAGTTATTGCGCTGCAGGAATCAAGAGCGGCCTGTAAGTGCACGCCTGATTGCTAGAAAGAAATGTGCGTCCTTTAGGGTAGAATGTTGTTAGGGAGATTTTTATCATTTTTACAAGATTTGGAAAATTTCCTGAAAAACTTTATTTGTAGAGCGACATCACTGTAAAAATGTCACTTTTCATTTGAAAGAGTGACCGTAAGAGAACCTGGCGCTGAAAAGAAGTGCACAACGTTTCACGGACAGAACTTTATGGAGAATTATTTCTCTTCATCTTAACAAATTTTGAGAAATCCACGGAAAACTCGGTTCTAAGAGTAGTTGCAGTGCAAAATTTCATTTTTCTGTGAAAGAAAAGACGTGATCACGCATGAGCAAGCTCTGGTCTTGCTGGTTTCCAAAGCGGAGCATTTTTGTTTAAAAAAAAACCATGTTTTATGGAATAGTCATGAGATATGATATAAAAATTGTTTCCGAGAGAAACCGCTGCAAAAGTTTTTTTTTGCTAAAGGAGGTCGAAAGTAATAGTTTTCTTAGATATGGATGTTACATTGTGAGCGCGGTGAATGTTTTTCAAAAGAAATAAATGAATACAAAAAGATGGAATTGTGGAAAACCATTCCCAAGTTCGGGATGGAAAGGCTTTTTCGGAAATGTTAAAACCTTTTTGGTGTTTAATGTGCATTGCAAGTAGCAACATTGATTGTGACTAACAAGGGAATGGTCAGTGATCGTAGCCAATCCAAACAAGCTGCGTGCCGTTGGATGCAACATAAAATGCTGATTCTAAATTTGTCTTTCTTATCTGCTGAACACTTTTGTGGATGAAGTCATAAGCCATCGAAAGCTAAAATTTGCTAAGAAGTTGTGCGTGTGGGGGGGGGGGGCAAATTTGCCTGTACAAAGCCAGGTCTCGGCTTGATACTGGACCAAAACATGCAGCTAGGTTACTTCATTTGGCCGCATACAAAGCTTTTAGCAGATACGGAAAACATTCTTGAAGTTAGCGACGCATGCTGCATCGAATAATATGCAGCTTGTTTGAATTGTCCTTCGATTTCTGTTCCATTTCCTTGTAAGAGAAAAGTGCTATGCACACACCGTAGAAACAAGCTTGGTCGTGTGTTCGTCTATTGTGAGCTATCTAGGGAATGGTCGAAAGCAAGAAGTAAGTTCAAACTTGTTTTGCTACTTTTGGATTTCAATTTGTTACCCTTCATTACACTTTCTGACCTACAGACAAAAATTCCAGAATCTAAAAGCCTCGCTTTCCTAGAGGACGGATCCAGTCTAGCAACAACAGACCGAAATTCGCGCCTTTCGACATACACCCGAGCTATCTAATCTAGAATTATTTGCTACTTGGTAGCAAGAAAAATAAGTTCAAGCTGCTTTCATGATTGCGTACAAAGCAGTTTCCAGTCCTTATTGTTAGTCTCAGAGAGCCAAGTTAAACAAGTGCGTTGCATTCTACAGAAAAATTGTGATCTTCGTGCAGCTGTAAGAGTGATTGCATAGAGTCGTATCGCAAAATAAAGTTTTCGAAAGGGATTTTAATAATAGTGTAAAGAGATCTTGCGATATGTTGCCAAAGTGCCTGCTTAGACTCACCTGCTAGCAATCCCTATTGTGAAGACTGTAAGTCAAATAAGTTGTTTAGTAACAGAGTGTTGCCACTCTCAGCCATAGATTCAGATCTCGTTTACAAAGCTGGTGTTCTACTTTTTCGAATTTGTATTTTTATATGCTACTAGTGTATATAGCGGCGACACTAAGAGTTACTACCACATGAGTCATAATTATTGCACTTTTTCTTATGTACCTCTTTTTCCGAGCTCTAGCTTATGAGCTGAAAGCGTCCATTCTGCAAACTTTCCATGGTTTATAAAACCGCGTCTTCTAGTTTCTAACATATGCTTAACTTTTCGAAAATCTTCATTCAATTTGGAGTTTGGCGCTTTCAAAAATAAGAGTTTAAAACACGAAATCTTTCCTTTTCAATTTTGTTGCTCTAAATCGATGAATAACGTTTGGATTCATTATGAAAAATATGTTCTATTATTGCAAAGTGTGCTACAAAGTGCCTACTAAGCCTACATCTAAGAACTGTGAGTCGAGAGTCATCGACTTAAACTTGGCTGATGTTTTCGGCAGTTTTATGCTGCGTAAAATTCTTAGGCGAAGAGCAGTTGCAGTCTTTAGCTATGTACAGGTAGAGTCGACATAGCACAACGCATGATAGGAAAACACAGGATTTCCTAATGTTCCGAGAAGAAAAGATCAGAGAATGGAAATAGCAGTTTTCTGCCTTCTTCAAGTGCCGATAAAAGTGGGTACTTTTGATTTTTTTGCGCAATTCTGTTGTTGCAGAGGTTTCGTAAGCATCCAAGCTTGGCTCAACTGCTCAACCACTATCGGCTATACAATAAGCAAAGTTTGCGCCATCGTGGTACATCTAAGCATGAGTTATGTCATCTCAAACTAGATGTTTCTGGAAAAAGCTTCTATCATTTTTCGAGCCAAAAAATCTTTCTCGTGATGGCTTAATTTAGACAAAAGTATGCAACGTATAGCAAAAGATCTGCTGTTTGCGGTACTCTTTGTAGCAGAAAATGTCGTTCTGGAAAGGTATTATGTTGATTAAAAGTCGACTTTTGAAAAACGTGCAGTAGTGAACCAACCTAGTATTAGCAGCTTGCAGAATCTCTATCAGACTCCCTTTCTTATGTTTTAAACAGAAATTGCATTTTTGAAGAGTCAGATCAAACTTTACATAAATACATGCACTTCGGGACTTCGCGAGTGCCGTAAACTACCTTTTCGTCTACCTTTTTAATTTTGGGAACTTCGAGCTACGGGACCGGGTGTTAGTGAGAATGCTTATAACAAAAGCAACATCCTTACGGAAAATACCCATTGCAGTCACGGATATTATTGATTTCTGCAAAATTTCGTCTGATAAGGAGTTATGCAAAGAGGAGAGAGGGAAGTCTACGTCTTAGGTTCTCTGGTAATGAGAGGCGAAAGTACATGTTTGCTTTTGTGGCCCATCTGCGTTGTTTATGGTATGAGAAATAAAAATGAGGTTTACTGTTTACTTAATTTTTAAGATAGATAATATCCACATACCATATTGAGAATACTTTGTTGAAGTGAATATGTACAAAAGTCACTCATGTCGCCTTTATATAGAGATCGCCAAAAATAAAACGAACAAATCAAGTGTAAAGTGTAAATCCACATTGTCAAAGTCCATGTTCCGCACAATTTTCGAGTTTCACAGCGTTCCAGTGAAAAAGTGGCATTGCTCAAAATACTGTATGTAATTTCATTGAGGCGACGTTCTCATCACTAGGAAGTCATATTAACATTTTTTCTGGCAGTTATCATCAGGGTTGAGCGTGGGGTCAGGCGCGCCCGACCTGGGGGGTCGTATTGAGGGTAAGACTGAGGGAGGGGGCCGTAATTAAGGATCGAATTTGTTCAGTTGGGGAGGTACTACGAAAATGAGGAAGAAATGCGTTAGTCCGATGGCTATCGCAATCACCTAAAGGAATGACGGTCGCTAACAGCATACTGATTGTTTCCAAATTCGGAGTTAGCCAAAATTTAATCTTCATATTTTACCTTGACAGATCATGAGGTCGACAAGGAAGCTTGATGTGTGAAGTGCTGAATCCCTTCCGTAATTAGCATGTCAAATTATCTTTATGCGCTCTACAAACCATTGCCCCTGCATTTTCTAGTATTTCTCAAGGTCCAAAAAACGTGATTTTTAAACATGATTAACTTGGTTTCAAAAGTGAAAAATGTAAGCTTTTCTATACTCACAACAAAGTAATGTTCACTTCTATGCTACAAATCGGCTTCATATCGCTTTCAACAGCAAAGTAAGAAGTACTGCCAAAATTCCACCGGCACGTTTCTCACATTGACTGCTTCAACTCCTCGGATTAGCACAAGGCCGAAACAAGTCGACTCAAGCTCAAACACTTACTTTTGAATCTTCGAGGGCTGGGCTAGCGAATTACATAAAACTTGGATAGAGAAGCCTCCTCGGAAATAGAGTTAATGGGGTCAGGCGCAACCCCTCAAAAGGTCACGCCGCCTGAGCTTTTGGGAGGTTGCGCCTGACCCCATTAACTTGCCTTCGATACTCAAAAATCGCCCCTTTTCTAGTATGAGTAGTGAGAGCAAATCCTCTTCTTGCTATACTAAAGATTTGGAGCCAAACACGCCATCCTGCGAAAATTTTAGCTCTGAAAAAAGGGCTAATGAGATCCAAAACTTGCCGTCAAGTTGCGTGTAGTTGTGCAATAGCAGAAAGCCGAGCCTACAGACTTTTAAGAAATAAACTGCATTGAAAGCTGGTCTTCTTCAAAAGATAAAACCCTGA
The DNA here is from genome assembly GCA_958299035.1 of Cylicocyclus nassatus. NCBI lineage: Eukaryota > Metazoa > Nematoda > Chromadorea > Rhabditida > Strongylidae > Cylicocyclus > Cylicocyclus nassatus. Next base: position 60,610,821 of record CATQJL010000223.1, read on the forward strand.
GGAAGTGGAGGTGAAGCGGAGGGGTCGTTTAGGGGCTTTCACAGGGGGGGGGGGGTCGTTCTTGAAGGACTTGTGCCTGACCTCTTGCTCAACCCTGGTTATCATCTCCCAGAAGTATAGGGGCGGAGTCTTGCACAGAAGCTCGCTTTCTACGAATTCACTATTGTTATAGGATAGAAGTACTAGTTATCCCATAAAATTTTTATATATTTGAAGCTTGAAAATGTCATTTCCAAACTCAGGAACTCAAGAGAATCTAAATTTACGACGTACTTCTGAGTGAATAAGCTGTTGCATATTTGCGAAAAACAGAATAGCTACAAACAGAGCTTGAAAATTTAGCGCATTATTCTTTCTTGAGTTCTAGTCATTAAGAAAATCGCAATGAATCGAGTTGAATTAGAAAGCCCCCTGCAAAAATTTCCAAAAATTTTGAAAAATCCGCCATTTTTGCAGCCCAATATGTTTCACTTTAAGAAATATCTTTGAGGCCTATTGTTTCAGCAAAGAGTTAGCCAAAGATTCGACAATTATATTATGTTTTAGTTTAGTGATGCTTGCACAACTTCTGGACCCATTATCCATGCGTAGCAATTCTCATGAAATCAAATTCAGCTGCTAAAGGAGTTGCATTTGACAGCTGGTATTTTTTGTGCGTGCGTATTTCGCAAAATCGAAGCAGCTGCTCAGACAGTCGAAGGGATACTTCTGGCGGGCAAATGGCTCGAGTCTGCCACTTCGCGCTCTGCAGCGACCCTTCTCCAGAACGCGCAAATCTCTGCTTCGGAGGTGCGCCAGATTTGGGAGAGCCCCGGAGCACCAAAATGGGTGAAATGGCAGGGCTGCGGAGCGCTCCAGAGCGCGAAGTGGCAGACTCGCTCCAGCCATTTGCCCGAGGTATCCCTTCGTCTGTCTGAGTGACTGTTCGCAGCCGACGGATCGCTCAGTGAATTAGTTAAAATTAGACATTTTACTTTGTACAGCGCTGTAAATTGGAAGCTATATGAATACCGTAAATTTTATCGTCAAAAATATTTCTGAATTTGATGTTTAGATCAGAAACCTTTGCACACCGATGAAATTTAGGCCCTTATGCACGTACATTCTCGCTGGGAAGGGGAGGGGATCTGAGAGGAGACGCGTCATATCTCGCTATTCCACGTATCTTTCTTCTTCCTTTTCTATCTTGCTTATACAGAGTTTTCATACCCTTATACCTGCGCATAATCGATGCAAGGTTACTGGCGTGATTGATTAATTTTTCACTATTTTGTGTGATCCACTGGGGATCCCCAGGGGATCACCTTTTGATTTCAACGCCATTTATCTCCCTGAGAATTCAATGAAACCCTGTAAAATTGTACTGTGGATATAATACGGCGCTGCTAAAGATGATTGGCGCTATTCCAGTATCCGGGCCCCAAAATTTTTTTGACATGGACTTTGCTGAAACTTGGCCCAGGGAGGTTATTCGGTCCGCTGATGCTGAATATCACATTGGTTTTGTACCGTAGCGTCATTTTCTCGAGTTACGGTAGGTGTACGGTGAGGTGTCAAAGTCCCAGAATTCACTGACACTTGGCCCAGAGGAGTTATTCGGTCCGCTGATGTTGAATATCACATTGGTTTTGTACCGCAGCGTCATTTTTTCGAGTTCGGTAGGTGTACGGTGAGGCGTCAAAACCCCAGAGTTCACTGAAACTTGGCCCAGAGGGGTTATTCGGCATGCTGATTAGAAATATCACACTTTCTCCGCACGAAACGTCCCTCTGCACGGTTACGGCGGGTTTACGGTAGGGGTCAAAATCACGAATCGGCAAATGTATTTTCTCCCTGTGCTTTGCTTAGGCAAAAGCCGCAGCAGGGTGTGTAGCGCGCGGCGGTGGTCGTGTGTGCAAAGCTTCACAATCGTCGGAATCGCCGTACACCCGTTTCAGGCAGAAGTAGGTTTTCCACCCGTCACCGTGTACCTACCGTAACTCGAAAATGACGCTATGATACAAAACCAAGGTGATATCTGGCATTAGCGGGCTGAGTAACCCCTGTGGGCTAAGTTTCAGCAAAATCCACGCGAAAAAAATTTTGGGGCTTGGATACTGGAATAGCGCCAGATGATTACAGTAGAAATAAGTGAAATCTCAGGATATCGAAATTTTCGGTAATCCCCAGCCCGCGAGCCACCGAAAAATTCACAATCTTCAGATTCCATTTCTTCTGTCGAAAATATGCTCAGCAGTGCCGCTATATATCCTCAGTACAATTTTACAGCTTTTTCATTGACTACTCAGAAAAATCACTGTGAGGGGGGGATTCCCTAGGATTTACACAAAATGGCAAAAAACCAATCTTGTATGGAAGTAACCTGGCATCCATTATGCGCAGGTATAAATGTATGAAAAACTTTACAAGAGATAGAGAAAGAAGAAGGAAGATACGTAGAGTAGCGAGACATGCCGCATCCCCTCTCAGATTCCCTCCTTTCCCCAGCGGATGTACGGGCCTTAAAAATGGCATTGTAAAGTTTATGCTTTCTTCTGCAAAATCATGCAAAGAATTTGTCGTTAAAATTCAACTATTAAGAGGATTCAAATGTCCGCTCGCCAGTTTTTCAAACGTCATAATTCCCTTTCGAATCGATGGATTTTTTTGAATTTATATTCATCTGACAGAGGAAGCCATTCTCTTTACATCAGCACCTTTGCCATTGTCTAGGTCAATTTTGCAATTGCTGAGCATGCTGAAAAAAGATTAAAAACGGGGGTGTATCCCATTACTTGTGACTGTCAACTACGCGGACGCCGCGCGCGACAGGCTGGCAGTAATCAGTTGCGAGGAGACTCGGGTAGCCGACTCGCAAGGCATACTACTCCAACTTTCGTAAAGGGTTTTACACGATCTTATGAATTTTTCTGTTTGATGGAAGTTTGGCTCCAAATCTTGCAAAAATGAAAGAGATAGTAAATGGAAACATGACAGTTTCAATGTATTTGGTCACAAAACGTACTTTTTGCTCACTATAACGACGTAACCTCTGAACATTTCCTTTGGGACATTTTCCCTGGCCCTGCTGCATCTCGCCCGGGTTACTGTAACGCCGCGTCGCGGCAATTTCTAACTGACACCCACTAGTAATGGGCGCCTCCCCTAAAAACGTCATAGCAAAGATCGAAACGGTTGTAAACATGAGCTTTGTGACCTCTCTTTCTAGCTGAGCGAAAATCGTACCAATCGAGAGCAATTTTGATTTTCGTGGAAAACCAGATCCGAAAATTTGGATATATCACGAAAATCAAAACTGCATTGGATTAGCACAATTTTCGCTTAGCTAGAAAAAGAAGGTCACAAAACCCGTGAAAGTGACTGTTTCGCTCTTTGCTATGACGTTTTTAGGCTTTTTTGAGCATGCTCAAAAATTGCGAAACTTAATCATTCTATTTATCTCATCTAAATCTCAATATTTTTTGTTTTAACTCATGGGAAAGCTACTATAGCAAAGAGCATAACCTTTTCTATCAAACAAAAATACTTTCAGAATTTTTTGTGAACCTGCTCGAGAAATGCCAATCTTGAGTAATTTTCTTCAACTGCTTTCAACTTTCGAACCTTCTCATGCGAATTCATGGCAAAGGGTACTGCTGTAAAGAAAACGGTTTCCTCTCAAATAAATATAAATCTGAGAAATTTCATCGACCGGAAGCAAGTTATTCTTTTTTAGATATTTTATGCATACACTCATGGTGCACCAAAAAAAACGATTGAACAGAAAATCAGGCAACACAGAAATTAGACAAAGGATCAGCCAATCCTCAGTCACAGAAGGAAGAAGAGATATATAAATGGAAGAGACCAAACAAAACAAAACAAACCGAAGCCCTATAATGACGATGTAGCCATTTATTGCGGCATAGCAACGGAAAAAGCGCTATGTCCAGAATAGTCTATAGAATCTTGCTTCTTCTAAAGTTAATGAAAACCCTGTTTTTTGGGCGTCAGCGAGCCCCCGATAAAAGCTAGCTGACTTAACCCCGGCTGAATAGTTGCTTTAGAAGAGATCAAGATTCGTTGGAAGTTGTAGGGATGAACATCTACCAACTATGCGCGACTCTATGCGAGACAGGTGGGGTGGGACTGGGCTACGGTAAGGGGAAATGCTGTGAACTCAAGATTCTGATGAATGAGGCTGGCTGATCTGATCATTAGTGGAAGCACTATGGTTAGTAACAGAACAAACAATGCAAAAAAGCAGTCATTCTCTATCCTTGTGTGGACTATCCAAGCGAAGCGAACCAAAAAGCATAGCATCAAATGATAGAAGAACGAACTGAGGCAATACGAAGAACGCAAGCACCACATTTGAACAAGACTCATCTAAAAATCAGAGCACATTCACATCTTGCAATTTTTTACGAAAATTTTTTGCGAGACGAGAAAATAAATAAATACGAGAAAGATTGAATAAAAATATGAAACTATCGAAATTGTCAAGGAAATTTCTTTGCAAACTATCACATAGCTGCATTGCCGATAGGCATACACAAGCACCAACATGAACCCATTGTGAGATCATGGCTTTTCTTGTTTTGTGTGCACATAAAAATTACATTCGTGCAGATGATTCCGCCAAGAGCAGTTGTGCGCATATTCTCCTTCACTCCTTAATTGCTAAAATGCTCGCACCCACAGTCGCAAATGTTGCTTCAACTTAGATTCCCAATATGTAACGAGACAGATCGCTTTTCGTTGACAAAGCCCGTAAGGACAATACGCACAGTGTTCTCAAACACCCTGATTTCGATAATGAATGTTGTATTGTTTTTAATTGGTGTAAGTTTGTCCGTCAAAACGAAAAGTGCATTTACAGTATGCGTGAAGCAATTCCAAGCTCACTGATTAAATCTGATGTCAGCAACTTTGACAAACCAACGTTGGCGTCACAGCTATTGCGACAATTCCTGTGCTCCTGTATGGATCCGATATAGTACATGAATTTACGTCCTCTGTCACCACCCATTCTGCATATTGATCACGCTCAGAGCGACCCTGCCAAATCGCAGCCGTCCAGATTTTGGTACTGCCAAATTTGTTAAAACTGCTTACTACTGTAAGAACTTTAAGCGTTGATAACAATGCCAAAAGTCGTTGAAATCGCGCTAGGTGTGACTGATGCCTTTTTAAGAAGGTTTCTGCTTTATTGAGGCCCTTCTAAAAACCCAATGATTATTGAGCGTAAACCTTTCGTAAACTTTAGAAAAGTTTTGGCTTATGAATGAATGCTAAGATGTTGTCCACCATCATCAAAAAACCGGGCGCAAACATCTCTTGTTCCTCATCTTTGAAAAAGTTCTTGTAATCTAATGTAATAATTACCAAATAATCGTTCTCGCTCTTTTTGCAAAAGGAGAGATCGAATTGCATCGACATACATACCAAGGTATGAAATGCTGATAGTGTATTGGGAAAGCAGTTGTCCAAAGTCAGTCAGCCATAAGTAACAGGCTCAATTCTTGTGTGTGCCCACCCCATAGGTTTGCGTTTTTGCAAATTTTCAAATAAATTTGAAAATCTCTCAGAAGCAGCGTCCCAAATTTTGGCCCTCCATATTTTTGCATTTCTGGGGCCTTAACGTGGCTCTGATTACACCTATGAAGTGCAAACCATAAAAAACCACCGATTTCTGGGAACTCTATTCTAAAGGAGTATTTCCAGTGCTTGGATAGCTTGACAAGTTAAGTGCAGTGCTAGCGTTTTGTGGGTTCCAGGTCTTCCAGGTCCATTACCTCCATTTAGAGAAAACATTGGAGGATTATTGCATATGCCTTTCTCATGAGCTTTTAAATAGTCAAAATCAGGGTCGGTAGTAAACCTGTCGAAACGCCCGGCTCAAACTAGAGTTGACTCCGAGATGCAGATGCAGATGTGCAGATGAAGGGGTGCAGCTAGAAAGTCCTCCGGGGTACTTTTGCTTCGAGTTTCAGCAAGCATGATGGGGATATCATGGTACACTGTTGAACACAAAAGTTTAAAATTCTGTAAAATTTTGGCCTAAGGGGTTATCCGACGTGCTGATCGCGAATACGGTGCTCATTCTTCAATGCGGTCCATTTAGCGAGGTTCAGTAGCTATACGGTAGTTGGGCGAAAGTTACGAAATTGGCTGAGGCTTGGTACAGTGGGGTTTTTCGGCGGGCTAATTACGAATATGACATTCATTTTTCGCTCCAGTGCCCACGGAGCGGATTACGATAGGCTTACTGTAGGCAGGAAGTATCACGGAATTGATCGAACCTGGTCTGGCGGGGTTATTTGGCATGCTGCTCACGAATATAGCGTTTATTTTTCATCAACGAAGGATGGGGCGGGGTTACGGTAGAAATATGGTGGTCAAGTCAAAGTCAAATAATAGATCCAAAATGGGTCAGTGCCGTTATGCAGTATGCTGACCACAATCGTGTCGCCCATTTTCATTTGTATAGCCTAGTTAAGATTATGGCAGACTTGCCAAATTCACAGAATGTAGTAAGTTGATCTGATCCATTGAACTTGGTGTGCGGTTAATTCTGCATGTTGATCACGAATATCAAGCCACAAAGAAATACCTTTCATGGCGGTTATGATGGATATATGGTAGGTGAATCAGATCAACTTGTTTAAAACTTTGTTCAGGATAATTGTTCAGCTGAATACTCAAATATGTGCTATATCTTTTCCAATGCAGGACCACGATGGGGTTACAATAGGTGTGTGGTAGACTAAACTGGATGAGCTGCAGAAATCTGCCCGGTGGGCTTACCTGACTGTGTAATCATGGTTCACGAAAACGCTATCCGTTTTCAATGGGAATTATTAAGTTAAGGTGAGCACATACGGAAGTAGGGTGAACATCCAGCAGAGTAGCAATCACATCAAGCAGCATTTTTTGGTGTTTGAGTTCATGATTTTATGCCTTAATACCAGGAATACCTTTAAAAGGATTATTTAAAACTTGTTTTTATCGGTCATCTTAATATCTAACTAAGGGTATTTTCAAGTGTGTTGTCACGGTTTCCCTAGGGTTGATTCTCAAGCTATTTTCTGATATAGTGTGGACCCCGGCCAGCTTCCCATATGTACCTTTGCGCCGCGAACGCAGCGCATGCCTTCAGTGCTCTTTTCGTCCCAGGACCTATTGGTCTCTATGCGTTCCTCTCCTCATTGACTTTGTTTTTTCTGTAATCTCTTTTTTTCAGGGTTAAACGAACCAAACCAGCTGATGATGACAAGTTTTTACGAGCCTCAAAAGTCTTGAGAGCTTCTGTTTCAAAAGCTCTTGTTTCCTCCGCATGAGGATTAAGTGTATTTTGAAGAGATTTCTTCAGGGTTCCTATTGCGGACCAAACGTATCTATTCGATTGAATTTGTTTTGTACCGAAACTTATCTATCGATTGAGTTTGCTTTGTCTAAATCTTTTAGTTCCTTTTCAATGCGGCACTGAAGCTTCAGCCTGTATAATTACGCTCTCCAGCTTATGCTTCTAGTTTTTCATTGATTGCAGAAGAGTAACGTTCCAAAAGTAATCCTCTTTCCGCTATTTCTACAATTTTCACCCATCAGTGGTAGTTTTATACTAGTATGCATGAGAATGACAAGGAACCAGGTGTTAGTGGAAATTAAAAGTTTTTTTTCTGCTTAAGCTTTGTCGAGGTGAGAATAGAAGGTTCCACTTCTTGTCTCACTCCTATCTTAACTTAGAAATGATTTTTTGTTCATATGGGATGAGAAGCGTCAATAGTGCGCGCGTTGCGTATGCGCTGCGGAGGTACATGTGACTCTGTTTTTCTATATTTTCAATCATTTAGTATTTCTCTATTTAGATTCTCTTCTGCCCAAATTCTTCACTATCGTTTTTATTCGGCTATTACTATTCTGACGCGCACCTCCTGCTCCTCACCTTGCGGAAAAGTATTGTCGCTCAAAATACAACCTCAAAATCTGGAGTAGTCAAGTTTTTGCTAGATTTACGAATTCCAAGATGAGAATACATCCCAGTATCTCACAAAAACTGGTTCCAGTGTTCTGCATCACCGTTCCGATCTCTAATTACAGCCAACCCATTTGAGCACTTGCAACTCTCTTTCAATAAATTGGCATAAGCAATGCAACTTTTCATATAACTTTCGCCTTTTTGAACATAGCGCTTTTTTTCTAGCAGTATAACGGATGTAAACTGCAAAAGCAGATAATTTTGCTAAATTTTGTCATCTTATGTAAGGGTTACGGTGGGTTTACGGTAAATGGAAAAACTTTTACATTGCATCAGATTTTACTAAAACTTGGCCTATACGTTATTCGACATGCTGGCCACAATAATGAGACCCGTTTCGCATGCAAAGGCCTCCTTCGTAAGGTCAAGAGTGAATTTCATCTTAACAAATGGATAGGATATTGGTGTTCGTCGTACTGAATCACTATAATGTGCAAAGTTCTAACAAATTCTGAAGATTTGCAGTTTAGTTATTAGGGTGAACGGTAAAAAATGGGACAGCTTGATTTTACATTTCAAGATTTTTTGTCCTCACCAATAACAAGCAGCCCGAAACTCAAAAACGTCGCTAACATAACCACCTTCGCCTATTATTCTGGCAACGCGTTACCGCTCCTCTCTCATAACCGTACGCGTGGCGTCGTGAAGAGCTCCGACCGGGTTTTTTTTGAAGAACTCTCAATCTTGCACTGCTATACCGTAAAGTCGTAAAGCAAATGACATAACATTCGAAAGAGCTTTTCATGCTCTTTTGAACAATATGTTAAATGCCTAAGATTTCTTCTCAATTTCATGAAGAAAAACGAAAAATCCTGAAAAATAGCTATTTTTGGCGCAACAAAAAAGCAAAAATGTTTTGCCCTATATTTTCCGAAAATAGATGAAATCTGAGGCAAGCTGCACACGGATGGACAGAGAGTAAAAAGCTCTATCAGATGGTACCTAAAAAACTTGCGTTTACCTGGAAGGAATTGAATAACGCGTATCTTCGTTCTCGAAGCTGCTAATGGCCATATCTCCTGACTTTGGAAGTTGAGGCCACCAAGCCGTCGTGGGTTTGGTGACTGTCCCACCACCCACTCCAGCAATGGTATTTTGGGTGGTTTCACATGTTCACTGCGCAGATACTGCTCAAAGTTCATAATTTGTCGAACTGATACTTTGCATTTCAGCAAGTATAAAAATCATTAATTATGTAAATGACCTCATATAGGTATTATCCGCAAGAGAATAATATATTCTAACATCTATCAAAATTGGAATGTCTAATCACTTCTCTTTCTTGAGAAACCTCCAGTTATTTCGTGATTGTCCCATTTTTTGCCGTTCACCCTAATATTACGAGATTGCCTTCTAAGTATGAAGCATTCGACTTGCTCAACTTCTCAAAAGCGTCATATCTTGATTTGTTTTAGATTCTACTTCTTTTTTACTGGTTCTAATGTGCCAACTTCTACTACATCCTGCCTATAATTCATTTTTGATAGCTTGATTCAGGTTTTGTACGGCTTCGTGTTTGCCATAAACCGTAAAACCTCGGTTTTCAACAGTTTCCAAACAATGTTTATATTTTCTTCACTACGATATCAAAAACAAACGGGCTGCTCAGATTTGCAGCTTGCCTTACATTTACACGATATCAGAAAATGAGGGTGCTACATCAAATAAGAAGAAAGTTATGCGAGAAATTTGCAAAATTTATGTGCCAACCCAATAAAGTACGAAGGTTCTCTATAATTTCTCTTATTTTCCAAGAAGATTTGAGAAATTGCACGTTTCAGCAGTGAAGCAGAAGAAACATATAGAGTGTAGCGCAGTGATAAGAATAGTCTGATGTTAGAAAAAATTCGTAGGGCAGTAAGGTTAGAGTTACGATGTTGATGATGTTCAAACAAGGACAGTTTCTGATTACAATAGTTTGAAAGGGGAAAAATTTCTTATTAACAACTATACTCTAATAGAGTAACTTGCAGCAGATCATTTTATTAGAGTATAGGCGTTAATAAGTAATCTTTCCCCCATGACGTGCAAATAAACTAGATGCTAAATAGAATTCATTGTTGAGTTATAAAGCTGCAAATAAACCAGAAATCACGATGCCAAAAATCGTTTTTTTTTTGAGATAACACTTGCGTAAATGAATAAAATTGAGAGGGAAGGACATAGGTAGACAATTTCTTCAAGGGCTATCGATTATATATAGTGTATGGGAGACCTATTTTTTACTCCCTCGGAGGGCCCCACAAAATATATATTAATCGAAGACTCTTGAAGTGAGGAATTCATCTATACCCTTTCCTTCAGATTTTATTTACCAATACAAAACGTTATGTTAAAAAAACCTAATTTAAATAGGTTTTTTTGCAGTTTCAAACTCGGTGGTGGTGGAGGCATATTACAGTTTACTCTTTTTTGCTTACAGAGAAAGGTTTACTGAGTATTATCTATACTCTCACAGAGAAATCGGATGTGTGAAGGAGACTTACAGCAAGGAAGAGGAGACGCTTGAAAAACATCACGTAAATTTCAAATTTAAATTAGTCGGTTGCGTGGAATCTTTTTGCGAGGATACAGGTAACGTTAAGGAATCCTCAGGTATAAAATACAAATAATTTAAATTATGAAATGCTCATCGTCGAAATATGGGGCTTTGTGCGTGGAAAGGGGGGGGGGGGAGAGAGAGAATACCGCTGGACCTCTAGAAACTACATCAATATTAGACCTCACATATATATTTCATTTTGTAGCTTTTGAAGAACAGATTCCAGATTTAGTTCACAATCGGCTTTCGCCCAATTATATAAGTGTTATACTGGAGAGCGTCTGCTGTAAGTACTCAAGTCATACTAATTGGAAGACTGAGCTTGCCCAAATATCGTCAACATCGTAAATTCAACTTCATTGCCCTACAGATTTTGCATAACATCATACTATGTATCCTTATCACTGTGCTACGCTCTGTATGTTTCTGCTCCAAGTGGACACAATTAAGAAACAAATTCTTTCAGTGCACTCCATATATACCTACATTAGAATTTATTTGCAACAATAACTTCATAATTATCGCGAAGTATCTTATTAACATTATCCACATTTGTAACCATTAAAACTTCCCAGTACCTTTTAGCGTCTGAGTGCCAGTGCCCACTGACCATGCAATTTTCGTCGAATTATATTTACAACATTACTCGTTTCACCTACCCAAACATGTATTTCTTCACCGAAAAATGGTATATAATATTTATATACCATTTTTCGTATATATATATTAAAAGTTCTATAATATTTATGTAAATCGAAACAAAGTACTTGTAAACATTTTATTTACTATATGAAAATCATACAAATCCAAAATCCAACTCCAATTATTAAATTGGATAATTTTATGATTTTCACCATTCTTTATATCCCCCCCCCCAAGGTCGCCGTCGGCACTTTTTAGACACTCTTCACTTTTGAGGGTCAAAATCAGCCGATGGGGTGAGCCGGGTACCCTTCACCTTGGAAGGGTACCTGGCTCACCCCATCGCACCTAAGGATTGATCCCATCCTAGCGAAAATTAGTTTGTTTTCTCCAATTCTCCGATCCATTAGAAGAGCAAGTTTGTAGTACAGAGCATCTATGCTCAGGAAAGTTGGTTGATACATGAAAGATATTGACTATTACCGTTGCGCATAGTTTATAGCAAAGCAAGGCAAAGCAAGCACAAAGATAGCACCCTGTCATATGCCAATGTTTGTTCTAAGGGTCGGTTCAGACTGCGTGGCGTACCCGGTATAAGCGACATAAACGTATGCTCACATGCAAAAAGATATGGCGCGTGCGCTGCGTAGGTCGCGTATGCCAGTACGTCGCGCAGTCTGGCTTAACCCTAAAATTTGAACGAGAATTTAGAAAGATTCAGTGCGCGAAATGTAAAATTTTTTTACCTTCGTCTAGAAAAGTCCCATGGGCCTCTTTCTTGCCCACGCATATACACTCTACCCTGTTTTCTCTCTGTAAATTCCTTATTTTATCCATGACTAAAACTCGAGAAACATGCATACACCAAAGTAGGCCAAAAATACGGAGAAATCGTCTTTCGCGAAAGTGCGTCGTCTGCAATGACTGTACTTCTTCCGGTGCAGGTTGCTCGTGAAACGGCGCTCTTCCGGGGACACAAAGGAGGCGAAACGTAAGGTCGTGGCTGTAAGAACAATGAAAATATTGCTTAGCAAACCTGTTCGCACAGATGTAATCGGGAGTACAATTTCTTCTTAACTTTTGGACATTTAAATCTTCTTAGATTTCGGCTTCAATTTCTATGTAGAAATTCTATTTTATTTTATTTTTCTTTTTATTTCTATGTAATTCGAATGTTTGGGTTTGCTTTCTTAAGTGGTACCACAAAACCTATTTGAGAAACAAGAGATGTATAAGTTATTGCTAGAGTAAACAAAAACGGTAGGGAACGCCTTAATAGGCTGTTACATAAATCTTGCAAAAATAGAAAAGACCACTGAATTGTACAAAGGTGTTCGAAAATACTGAGCAGTTTACCCAATATACGCTTTTCTAAATGAAGCGAACATTTTTTATACGTATCGTTCCTTACACGTTTGCTGCTACTCTAGGAATGCGTCTCTGATCTGCGGCACGCAGTTGAATAGTTGGCAACATGCAGCAACATGTTCGCACTAATGTGAGACTGACAGTCAAAATGTTCCGCTAACTGTTGTTGACGTTAGGTCAGAGACGTGGACCACGAGTAGCAACAACTGTTGAACTCACCAGAGGTCGGACATTCACCGTTGCGACCACAGGAGTACCGCGCATTCGTTTTGTTTTGGGACAAAATTTTGTCCTGGCGTGACCCGACTCCACCGGCTAAGGTCGGGATAGTTTCGATATGTATCGGGACAAAATAGTTGTGATGGAGTTAACCCGATCGGAATTATGAATTTATCGGGTCAAACCGCACATCTATCTGACAAGTACCGACACAATCGAAGAGAGGTTTTGCCAGGTTTGGTAAGCTGCATGTTAACATAGAGCAAATAAAGAAGTATTATTCCGCGGTCACACTCATTCTCATTTTGCCATGCATAAGCGGTAGCGCTCCAGCTTCTCGTTGGTTGTCATTGGCTACTGCAATTGGGCTACTGATCTGACCTTCTCACATTAGCTGGTATCAAGTTGTTCCGCTTACAGACCTGTTAGCGCTTTGTCGTAGTTATAGATAAATTAGTTTCGAAAAAATGCCTTTCATCATCGTTATTATCTGTAGTGATGTGACTGCAGTCATGACAAAGTGTTATGTATTTTCAGTCGTTTTCCTATGTTTCCTTCCTGCAATCCTTACTTATCTTGTTCTCAAACTTACAGAAGTTAAATTTTATCACCTAAATAACAGAAAAGGTTCAGATCAGTTTTAGCTGGAAGAATGTGGGAGAGAACAAAGCAGAGAAGAAAATTTTTACGCGCTATTAGAAGCGCGAACGGATTGGGCAACTTATGCGCATGCAGCAATAGGGAGAGCACATTGTAAGCCTACTTTATCTTAAATTCTCATATCCTTATGCGCTCTCACAGCCGCTATCCAACAAAACGAGTCGAATGTAACAGGACGCTTCTGCTAAAATTTGCCGTCAAGTTGCGTGTGCCACATAGTCGTGCATCGCAAAAAGTGAATTTTCAGACTTTCGGAAACAGGTATCCTCCAGTAAAGGCTGATTTTCTCCAAAATGTCACAGCCTAAGGGCCGCATGCACTAACATCCCCGCGGGGAGGGGATCGAGCTTAAAAGAAAGCTTTATATTTCGAAACTCCAGATACCTGGATTTCACTTTGTGTATCTATCCGTAAGTATTCCTACTACCCTTCACTATGAACATGTTGAAGAGGAGCGAGAAGCTGTACGAACCGCATTTTTCAGCTTTTGTATGATCCCTGATGATCCCCGGCGCTTTTCTCTAAGGTCATTTTCTTTCTCCGAAGTTAACGAATAACCTCCAAAGTTGTGCCGATTATCTAACCCAACAGTGCTAAGCATGTTGCTGATAAGAACAAATGATGTTTTGAAGTCATAAAACTTTCGATGATCCACAGGTCGAAATTTGAGGTTTACCGAAAAATTCGACCTTTCAAAAACTCATTTGTTCTCATCAGCAACATGCTTAGCACTGTTGTGTTAGATGTTCAGTACAACTTTGAAGGGTTTTCGTTAAATTCGGAGAAAGAAAAATGACTTTAAAGAAAAGCGCCGGGGATCATCAGGGATCATACAAAAGCTGGAAAATGCGGTTCGTACACCTTCTCGCTCCTCTTCAACATGTTCATAGTGAAGGGTAGTAGGAATACTTACGGATAGGTACACAACGTGAAAATCAGGTATATGGAGTTTCGAAATATAAAGCTTTCTTTTAAGCTACGATCCCTCCCCAGCGGGGAGGTTAGTGCATGCGGCCCTAAGTCTGGGTGGGGGAGGGGGGTCGTTATGGGCCTTTACAAGGGGGGGGGGAGTCGTTTTTGAAGGACCTGTGCGGACCTTTTACACCTTGGTCATGACCTCCAGAGACACTGAATTCCGCCCATTGGCAAACTTACAGCATCAATAACAATATCTCCAACATAAGTAGTCTCCCACTCACGCAAAAATTGCAAAAATACCTGCAATTTGACGCCCACTCAAATCAAAAATGTACATGAGCTGTGAGACAATGAGAAAAAGAGAAAAAAAAGATAAGATTAAATCTCCAATCTTGTTTGAATTTGTGGCCATGTCAGGTGATTCAAACCTGGCTATCATAACATATCATTTGAGCACGACACGCTATATCAACTTTCGTCTGAAGAGGAGTTTGCGAAGGCGCACAAAGTTTGGATCGAAATTGCGACTGCTGGTAGATTACATAAAGCTTCAGTATCCTATAGCGATCTTCGTAACTGCCCGGTCTTTAGGTACTTTTCAACGCGCAAACTTTCCGCTGTCATTCTAATTCACAGGTCCGCCGGATCATAATGTTAGACCTATCATGAGCAGCGTGTGGGAGCTCAAGTGTATCTCAGCTGGTTTAATGACAGGATATTATGTTATTCTTTGCAACTGTTGAAATGTGTTCTGCTCTTTTTCTTAGAGGCAGCGTCCGGGCAAAAACGAAACTGTAGCGTACAGGGATTCTCGACCTGGTGGAGCTCTTGCCCAAGTAGCATTGCACCACTTCGCTTCTGAAGCGAGAAAACCGCTTCAGAAGTGGCGACAGGACCGCCCCGGCGACGTGCCCGCTTCAATCGATAGCCAGAGTACGTATGTCGAGCACGCGACTCTGCGTCTTAACCTCGGCGGCAAGCGTCATTTTTCAAAATCAACTGCTTCTGGAAAAGCCCTTTTTCGACATCTTCGTTCTCTGCAAGCTGCATTTTCGGAATCAACAGGAAGAATAAGGCCGGGTAAGCGAAAAAAATTTTGTTCGAGATTTTGCTCGGATGCTCCCTTCAACACCAATGCATTGCTCGAGCGCCTTAAAAATGCGCTATCGGAAAGCGACTGCATCATGGAAGTCATCGATGTTACCTCACTTTACGTTCATATATCTTGCTGACGCTATGCAAGAAGTACATAAGTTTCTAATGACCATTGTATTAGATTGGTAACCAAATTTTGCAACTTCTCCCATTCCATTCCTCTGAACGTAATGTTATCATTTTTTTGAAATTACATAGACTATGATATAGCTCATGACTGCTTGAACCGCTCGATTTTCAATAACATAACAAAAAAGATTTGAGCATCTTTTAAATATTCAATGTTTTAAAGCTTCTGAAGAAAAAGTGAAGTCGAGCACAACCTGAAATGAACATCAAGACATGATTATGGATAGCATGTTGCTAAAGGTTAACTTATCATACCCACTAGAAAAATGAGTTGGAAGAACAAGTCCGGGAGCCCCAAAAAGTTAAGCCGGTTGGATGCGTCAAATTTGGAAAGTCATACGTCCGCCCCACCTTTCCCCGTGGTTAAATCCCAAACACCTTTAATACTGCCCAGACCAACGGGTATGAAGAGTAAGTTTTACAGTAAGCGACTATGATTTGCTCAATCCAAGTTGAAGTCAATTCTACAAAACGCTACCCAAAGCTTCTCGAGAAACTTCATTTACAGGTTTTCAACAATTAGACATTAGGCACATCCTTTTGGGACACCGCACAGTTAACAGAAAAAGCCCTTATCAACACTTGAGAGCGCTAGATCTTGAATAATTTTGGCTAAGACCGCGTGCCTAAGCATTGACTGCAAACTCTGTTGTTTTTGCTCCACCGGTCCATTAATAGTCCTAATGTGGTAGGTGCAAAAGCGATGAGCGTTTCTTTTGCTAAAATCGCTATGTGAATTGCATAAAGCAGCATTACCAGATATCAGCGCAAAGCGTAACCCACTTCCTTGAACTTTGAAACAATTGGATGCTTTAAAACTTGGATTTCAGCTTAGAAAGCTCTACAAAACTCCTACATGCTCATCGAGTATTGTGCGCACCAAACATTCATTGTGTGCATTCCGTGTAATTTTTTCCACGGCACCCAAATTGAGAAAAAAACTATGGTCAAAAATTGCAACACAACCTCACAAGTTTCACTCGTATAGTCATATTTTACAAACCTTTGGAAGTGAAATCGTGAAAAAATTCCTGCATGTGCTCTAATTATCGAAAATATCACATTCATAAAGAACCGAAAAAAGCCTCATATTCGTACTTTTAGTCTATTTCGTTTCTTGACTTTAGCCCCAAAAAATTCCGGGAGCCATGTGTATTCAAATATGTGACTACTCATGATGACTACCCCGGACCTTGCAAGAATTATTTCGGCTGGGATTTGTTGGGAGTAATAAAACACTATTCGATGTGACTTTCAGCTTAAGGTAGGTCAAGATTTCTGAATAAATTCTGGTTTTTTCTTTGCAGAGCTTGCTTTGCTCTGTCGAATAATATATCGCATGAAAAATGCTTTATAATTTTGCACCAACTCAATGGCTTCAACCTGGTATTAGAATTGCGAATTGCAAACATCTATAGATGCTTTTCGAAGGACAACCGACCCCAGATGCTCGCAACATTTGTCCTAACTAATGAGATACAGATGTCTTTGTATGTCTTCGCAATTGCTCGTAAGGCACGCACCTATCTTTGATCCGCTTGACCCACTTTATCCACTTCGTTACTGGTCAAATCAGTGAATTGACCTTGAAAGCTGTTGTCCACTTGATTCAATGACCCACTTAGCTATTGATCAGTTTATTGCTGGATCAATAGCGAAATGGGTGAAGTGGATAAGTGGATTAAGAGTATGGCGCCTAAGGCCCGTATGTACGTACATCCCCGCGGGGAGGGGAGGGGATCTGAGAGGGGAAGCGCCATACCTCGCTGCTCTAGATATCTTCCTTTCTTCTTCTCTATCGTGCTTATAAAGGTTATCATACCCTTATACCTGCGCATATCGGGTGCCAGGTTACTGCTATACAAGATTAAATATTCGCTATTTCTTCCGATCCCCTAGGGATCCCCAGGGGATCATCTCACATTTTCAAAGTCATTTATCTTCCTGAAAAATCAATGAAAACACTGCGAAATTGTACTGAAGATATATTACGATACTGCTGAGCATGTTTCCGACAGAAGAAATGGAATCTGAATCACGAGCAGCGGTTCATCGAAGATTATGATATCTTGAGATTTCACTCATTTCTACCATAAGCATGTTTAGCAGTGCTGTAGTATATCCACAGTACAATTTTGCAGCGTTTTCATTGATCTCTCAGGAAGATAAATGACTTTGAAAATGTGAGATAATCCCCTGGGAATCCTCAAGGGATCAGACGAAATAGTGAATATCTAATCTTGTATGGTAGTAACCTGGCATCCGTTATGCGCAAGTATCATGTATGAGAACCTTCAAAACTAAGACAGAGAAAGAAGAAGAAAGATACATAGACTAGCGAGATATGACGCTTCCCCTCTCACAATCAGATCCCCTCCCCGCGGGGATGTACGTGCATACGGGCCTAAGACGCGCTACTTTAGCTTCTGTATTTGCCAGTTCTTTTCTCCAAACCGTGACGTTTGTTGGTAACGATGTTCGACCAGTCCCACATGGACTTGTGATGCAGTTCTCACATGCGTTGAAACAGTGCAAGCCATTCGTCACTGTGACCTTGTAACAAACCAACTCAAGACCGACAGACTAGCGGCCTACTAAATTTCATGATAAAGCTTGCCTTGTAACGCTGATTTGAAAATTGTGTTCGTTATTTGCGGAAATATTCTCTGGACGGAGCTAGTGCTTGCACAAGTAACTAGTCAGCTGTTGCAGTCAGCTCTCCGTTCTGTTTTTCTCCATTAACTCTTTGCTTGTGTTTTGATAGGAACTTCTCTCTTTTCAAAGAATCGTTCCACAAATAACGAATATAATTTCGAAATCAGCGCTTTTGAGGAGAAAGTTTTGATATGTGACAAAATCCTGAAAGCCATGGTCAGTGAGTGAGATCTCTTCTCTTGTAGATCATTCTTCATTCTGTTTTCTATAGTCACGGAAAAACTCAACGCTCATAGTTGATGCTTACACAAAGAAGGTCCATACGCACTTACGAGGATAGGACTCCCAACCTTTCAAATGATGGATGTTATTGCCTACTTCTCTTCATTTAAAGTGAATCCCGCTGTCCTGTACTACGAGCATACATAACAAAAGCAAGCTATTTCAACAAGCAATATTTCACATTTCGTATCACTATGGAAAGCCACATGAGAATGTGACTCTTTGAGTCATCTTTTATTTTGGGGGGGGGGGGGGTCAGTGCAAGCGGAGCAAAGATGCATGAAGCAAGTCAGTAGTTATAATGTATTATAAGTGATTAGTCGGAAATGTTCGCCACATTTCAAATTGCTTGCGCATTCTTGCAGGAAAATTTTGATCGTCCGCATTAGGCACTTATACAAAAATGTGTTAGCGCTCTGTTGAACTTTCTCAGAATTAGCTCTCATGTAAAGAGTTGAGTTTTGTTGGTAAGTTGATCACTTTATCTACAACGCTTTCAGTCGTCAGTTGTTGATGTAATATATTGTTTATCTAGACAAAATTGCTAGATAAAGTTGTGTCGGTCATAGAAATTCAGTCTTATTGCGTGCTCTCTCATAAAAGCTTTTTTGATCTACTCTTGTAATAACATGGGTTATTAAAAAGAAGATCACGATGCTAAGGGCAACCGAACCACGTTTGCCAAGGACAACTGAACGTTGATATCATCCGATGTCAGCTACAATCGAGTAGATCCCGCTTGATATGGTGCTTGCACTGTTGGTGAAATGCGGTAAAATTTGCGCGTGAAGAATAGCTACGCCTGTGACGCCTCCAACGGCGCGCGCAGAATACCGGCATTACTGGCGTAGGTAAATGTTTACGCGCAGTATTACTGCATTTCACCTACAGTGCAAGCACACTATATAAGTGGGAAATCAACTCGACTATATGGATGGCAGCCCCGTTGCTGCGCTTATCGAGCATAGGAGTGAACGAAAACACCAGATGAGGCTTTAAGAAACTTCAAGATGTCAGAGAGCAACAAGAATGCGGGACAGAAGGAAAGAAGCCGACAATCACCGAAAGGTGCAGGGCTTCATGCTCGAGGAGAGAGATACGTTTAGTTATTGGTTCAACAGGTACGGCCTTATGATTGGCAGGGCGAATTGTCCAACGAGAGGTAAGGGGTTTTGCTCACAAATATGATTACGGAGGCGTACCGAAGATACGCGGACGGCATTGCCCATCAGAGAAATACATACAAAAATTCGAAAAAGGTGGCTAAATTTATGACTTCGTTTTCCTCGAAGTACGCTTGTTCAAAAAAGATACGAGCTCCTTAACGTGTCCTCCACTGACAAGAAAACATATTTCGTATCGCGACTACGCGAATGGATTAAGCGCATGGAGATGAGAGAGCGCAGACGAAGCTAGACTAAGACTGATGACGTCGCAGTTTCTGCAGAACCTTTCGCGAAAAAAGATTTTTCCAAAGGTGCTTCACCAATTAGACGCGCACAAATTGGCTGCTAATGTTGAGGAACTCGTCAACCAGTGCGAAAATGCGAGAAACAACGACGCCAGGGAATACGAAGAATGAGCATGTAATGCTCAAAATATGGAAACTTAAGCTCGAACCTATGCATCCGCCCATACTTGCATTTTCATTTCCAGATTCAGATTCCAAACTCAATCACTTTAATAATAGATTGGTACAGTGAGGTCACTACAGCTATGGCCAGAGCCAGCCTGGTTAATTAGGGCACTATGAGGGACCAAAAAATCTGAAAAAATATTTGAGATTTTGCAAACTTTGAGCATATTCTCAAATAGCTTGGAATTCGTTTGTTCCGAAAATCAACAATATAATTCACTGGGGATAACACGAAGAAACTTACACCAAACTGGCTTTTCCGGCGTTACACCGCAATCATATCGTCGTATATTTCGCCCGATAATGTAAAAAGGTACCGAGGCAAATATTTGATCAAAATTTCAGCTGAAGGACTTTGAGCCGAGTTACAGTAATGCGGCATTTCGAGCACGACTTGCGTTTACGCATGCCGCTGGCATGGAGCCAAAAAACTTGTAAGCAAGATTTTGAAATCGAAAACTTTTTAGGTAGCTTATTACACACTGTTTCCAAAAATTCAAACTAGAATTTCATATGTTTGGGCTGAACAAAGTTATGGGGGGTGCGGCGATACCAACGCCGCAATGCGTTTATAACGCCAATAATCCTAGAAAAAGATCTTTGTGAAGGAAGTTTTGAAAGTTTTGAAAACCTTTAAATTGTTCAGAAGGCGCTGGTTTCAAATATCTAAGCTAGAGTTCAATTGGTTGAGGTCCAAGTGAGCTATCGCAATGCACATTTTCGGCGCCACAACGCGTCTATATCGCAGGATTTCAATGCTGAAGTGTTGGCACTGTAGTTTTTTTCTCACTCTGAGGATTTTTTTCTGAATTTGATTGAAACATTTTTTGGTTTAAATTTGCTCATCACTTGCAGTTGTAGAATTTGAATTTGGTCCGGACACGAGAGTGGCAAATGTCAAGCTGGAAATATCGAGTTCTTACTTAAGTCTCGTAGCAAAATAAATTGACCGCAAGATTTCAAACTTTCCCCATATTCTAAATAGCTTTGATACACTATTTGATAGAGCGAAGCTAGCTCTACAAAATATTGTTCAAAGTTTTCAACGTTTTCTCTTTTCCCTCCCCCTCCCTTTTTTTCAAGGTCGCAACCCCGAGACTTCTAAGAATCGCAAAAAAAATTCCACAAAATGCAAAAAAAGCTTCACAAAATGCAAAAAAGCCTTTAGAAGTACAACCGTGCACTTTTACAACAGCCGGTTGACGAGAAATATTGAATTTTTGGCAGTGGCATGAAAGGTTCAGATAAGGGCGCTAGATTTGATATTTCTCTGCAGATGTGCAAGTGACTTGTTTATTCTTGTAAAGAATTATAATTATTTTTGTAATTTTTGAAATTCAAATCAGGCTTATAAAAAAATTTTCTCGAGGGCGTAGCTGACGCTATGCCTTCTTTTTATCGATTTTAGTAGTCGGGGACTAAAAACTTAAGAAGCACCCCTGAAATTTTTTCGGAGTGTGTGGTCATTACGACAGGTAGATGCATATAGTGAGCCTTATTTACAAATTATTTTATTGATCCAAGTATAGCTTAAATAAACATGTTTTTTACAGCATCATAATGCCATCGCAAAGGTTATCTATTGGAAAGTAATCTACAGCGAAGACGATGAGCAAGATTTTTTGCGCTAAAATCCAAGAACCTTGATTAATCAACAATCCGCTCATTCAACCGTGTCATTTGTATCCCAATCTAAACAAAAAAAAACTTTTTCTTATAAGATTATCAGAACGAAAACCTTTGAAAATTTATCCTGTCAGTTTGTGACGATGTCTTCAAGTGATCACAATTTCATAAGTAAAAGTGTGAAATAACCCGGTAAGATTTAAATCAACTTGCCAGAATTACCGTGCAAAGCAGGGCACACCAGCTACTTATATGTTAATTTTTCTTTTTTACTTCTAACAGCAAAAATACAGCAACTGCATGTACAAGTGTTTGATGTGTAATATATTGATATGAGCAAGAAGTAAGGATTTGCAGAATTATTTTAAAGCTACGAATTGCCTCGATTTCAAAAGGAAAGTCACATCACAAGATTAGTCTTCGCGAAGGAGGCACCGGGCAAAAGATGGGCTTACAAGGTGCATTAGAATTAGGGTGGTCTTGCAAGTACTTGAAATAGCTTGCATCGGATAGAAAAGCATAGCCCCAGCGGTATTCATGCAAGAATATAAAACATAAACCTACTCTACATTTTTTCTTCATATAAAATAGGTTTCCAAACTTTTGCCTTTCCAGACCTTCAAGAAGTCCTCCTTAACCTTTTCGTATCACCCGGAGTAGCATCAGAGATTGGGGGTCCTAAGAAAGAAAGCGCGTATAAATCGGACGAAGGATCAATGGCGCGATCAAGGCCTGTATGCATGCATAATCCCGGAGGAAGAGAGGGGATCTGAGAGAAGACGCGTCATGTTTCGCCACTCTATTTATCCCTCTTCTTTTTTCTTTATTTGGTTTTCTCAAATTCCTCCCCTCCCTGCGGGGATGTACGTGCACGGGGGCCCCAGGGGTAAATCGTAATTCTTGAAAGCGGCAAAAGCATGACTTCACAATTGTCATTTGTCACCGGCAGGACCCTGTTTTAAGTACCGGAATTTTTTGCAGAGCTTTTCAGCTCAGTTTTGCGTCTCCGGATTCGTTTGAGCGTCAAAATTCAAATAACGTTTGATCATACGGTCTGAAATGTTGGGACAGAACTTGCTTTTATCCTTTGTCGTTGATATAAATTAGCCCATGAATGGAAAAAATTGTCGTCGTAGCTTTGTTACTGTATCGCTTGGCGGATGGTGACCAAACAGTCTTTGTTTTTTGGAATCGCTCCCTAAACCTTGCAAGTGAAGCTTGTAGCTACTTAACATATTAACGCCCTAACCTTTTTTTGGACCAGCCATCATTTTTCAGATAAAATCAGTACAATTCTATCTACAGTACACCTACAGCGGCTTTGGCAAAAACAGCAGATTTTGTATCTTGATTCAGCATAAAGAAAACTCCCAGAGTTAGTTTGAAACAAATTAGTAGCCATTCCAATGGGAGTCATGGTGTGTGTCAAGCGGTCCAGTGTGTTAATGCATGACTGAAAGATGTTTACCCCTTTTTAAACTTATCAGCCGATGACTCAAGTGTACAGAATCCGCTATCCTTTAAAAATACGGTAGGCTTCCACCCAATATGAAACATTCCAACCTGTTTGGAGTTTTACGAAAGTGCTTGCAAATCATATTATTTTGATAAAGTTATGGAACGCTGGCAGTAGTCTTATCAAAGCATCAGATAACAATGGCGCTAGCGCACTCTCTCATCTGCGAGTGCTCATAGGATATTATGGCATTTGCTCAAAAAGATTTGTTTGCGTTGCGCATTTCGTAAAACTTTCTTCTGGTTTGACGTAAGACTCAATGTTCTGCTGTTAGTCCTGCACGCATAGCTTCAAATTGCTTGGTAGATTCTCTCCTTCATTTGGCAGAAGAACCTTTCTGGACAAGGTACGACTGTAGTTTCCAGCAATCTAGACCTGACTCTTCTAGAGGACTTTTGCGCAACAACTAAAGTTGCATCCGGGACAAATTCAGTGCGCGCGAGTTCCTGCTCAAGCTACATGACTTCAAGTTCCATGAAAGTATGCTTCCCAGGGCTTGGCAGAGGCGGCTACAAAAAGAAGCAGCTCCGTTGATTGCAAAGCTAAGTTCTAGATCTTCCATGAAATCCTGCGAAAGGTATTTATCAAAAATAGAACCAAGACGGGTCTTCAATAGAAGTGGCGCTTCCAAACCCTGAATGTCGATTTCTGAGAGAGGCAAATGAAAATCTGTAAAAGTCCCGATCCGTCAAAATATTAGCAAGCACAGCTCTAATCCTTAAAATTATTAGATCAAAAAGAAGCCTTATTGTCATTCTACCAGGAATGGGTAAGCTAGCATTCGCAAACATGACTTCGCGTAAACCTGTCCGCACACAAGTTCAACTTTTAAAAACGCAATTTTTACATTTAACAAGCCACCAACTTTGGTGCGTACTTTGCGACAAAGATCAAGAAGAAAGTCGAAAAAATATGAGGAAGTCACGTGATCTGAAGCAAATGTGTTTTTACTAATTTAGATTGCTTCGCGCAACATGGAATCTCCCTGAGGTTGCGCGAGATTAGACAAAGTTACAATTATTTCCGAAATTCACATACACTAATTCTTTGGTTCAGACTCTGCTGACGAATACTTGCGCCGAACCAAGATTCGTCGCCTCTGCTTTGCTACGGCCTTAGAAATATACAAGCGCTTTTTACTGTTTCATCTCTGATTTTCCTTGCCTCTTTCACCTCTATTTGCATAACTTCACTGCAGATTATTAGCAGTACTTGTACTTGAACACGCAACAGCTTTCGTAATTTTTATGAAGGGAAGCTTTGTTTCTACAACTCAAAATGCCACATCATGCCGAACCCTGGGAAAACGCCAGAACAGCATTTGAATCACAATAAAAAAAGAGAATGATGTTTGTGCTTTTTGCACTGGCTGCATTCTTTGTCCGGCAAACACTACCACGCTTGGAGGGGGTTGCCTCCATCATTCAGAATTTTTGGGAGTTCAACTGACGGAGCTTGAAAGCTGCCTTACATGATTTAAGGTGTAGGTAGAAGCTATGTAACTCAGAAAATTATGCGAGGAGAACGAATAAATCTGACTTTGTCTCTGAACAATCTCGGCTGGTTCGCAAGGTGGCTCGAGCCACCTAAGCACAAATAAAAAAATTTACTACGCCTTTTTCACATAATTTTTATGATTACTCAAAACTTGTTCCAGCTCTCCATTGAGCACATACATTCCATTACTGTTCGTTCAAGCAGCATTGTTTGTTTCGTTGCGCAACTCCAAATCCCGCGTTTACGCCGTGCCCACATTAGAGCTGGAAACTGTTGATTTTGAAGAAGAAAAACAATGGCAAGGCAACGAACAGGTGAAACGTTCATAGAAATGATAAGGTAGAGGCAAGAGTGGGGAGGTTTGGAGAAGGTTGCTTTATAGGACGAAAAATGGTGTATGGGAGATCTTTCAGAGGGAGGAGGTGCAACAAATTTAGTCGGATTGAGGGAGACGAAGTTGGCTAGCCCTCCCAAATTTTTTTCTCCAGTGAGCAAAAAAGATATTTCCTATGCTTCTGTCCTTGGAAACTTGTGTTTTGTGCTCTTCTCTGAGTTGTCAACTCTTGCAATGCAGCTGCTTTATAACTGATGAGACGCCGAAAATCGATACCTCCAGATCCATTCATGGCAGCCCCTATCAACTCATTTTCTGGTAGAAATTTTCACGCTGAAGACAGCTTGACGAGGTGCAGGGCTATTCGTCGATTTTGTAACATCATCGGACAAACCCACTACCAATACCCACTAACCAATCACAGAAATCTGGTACAGTTCGATTTAGCACTTTATTGCCAAAAAACTACCGTAATGAGCAAGTTAAAGTGCATTCAGCGAAAACAAATTAATTGCGTTCGAAACCTTTTGAGCGATTTTTAATTTCAACAACTGAATGTTTCCAAACCTCGAGAGCAACATTCGGACATCAACTTTTGAGCTCAAATAAATTAAATATCAGCGCATTTTTTATTGATCTAAAAACGATGCTAAGGATGTAGCGGAAAGACTGTTATGTAATGCGCGAGGCCAAGGATAAACGGATATTTCACTTAAATCTTTGACTCAATTAAATTGCGGCTGGAAGGCGGGGCCTCGTGACCTGAAAGGCTAGAAAATGATCAGAGAGCACGTTCGCGAGGGAGACGCAGAATGCGTCGCGGACGCGCACGGTTGCCTTTCAGAGCAGCATCTCGTTGAATCAAAGGGTACATCACTAGCAAAATTCTGCGCAGATCTTTGAGCCAAGCAATTAAATGATTCATTTGAATTAGGGTGTGGTAACAGATATCAACACCGCTTTTATAACTGACTCCCTCGCAAAGGCACAAGTGTGGTGCTGCTTTTCAGAAGTCTCAGCGGTGTTATCTGAGTTCTGTGCACAAGTTGGTAGCTAAATGGCAGAGACGACATTTATGATAATATATGAAGGCATGTGTTGCACAAGATATGCACAGAAAAATACAACTATACAACTGAAAATACGAACCAGATAAGAAATGACCAGGAAGTACGAGACACGAAGGTCTTGGTACGTTTCCAATGTTGTGAAGTTAGATTAGTTCTCTCCTGGTTTGTATGCGCATTTGTCGCAAATCTTTTAAATTTACGTCTTTCGACACAAAAACATTTTAACAGAAAGAAGGCGTTAAGGAAATGTTGACTGGTTGATAACAACGCACAAAAAGTGGGTGTCCCGGACTTCCCGATTTAAGACGTAAGGCATGCCTCACACAATTTTAGTCGCCACGCGATCTGGCAATTTGCCAGACGTCCTCATATTCAACTGGTAGGCCCCAAAGGCATACACGTATGACTTCTTAGGTTAATAAAATGCCCTATCCTCCGTACATTCAGAAACCCCTTACTTATGATCAATTGCATTGCCACATCGCATCGCGACTAAAATCGTGTGAGGCATGTTTTCAGCATAAAGGCATTCAGTCAAATCTGTAAAGTAAGATATCTTACGTGGAAATAAACGAGAGTCTAAGGCAATGTTTAAACGTTGTTCAAATAATGTCTACAGAGTACTGCTACTTTGTACGAGTTTCATCGGTTTGTACGCTTTCGCGCGAGAACGCTCCGCGGGAAGTTTGGGCCTGCGCGCAAAAGCAAGCGAACCTACTCGTTCGCTGGTACATTATAAGAAGTTGGAAGTAAATTCCTCTGCCGTCTATGACATTTGCTTTTCCGCCTTAGACAGTACTTTGATTGAGGGCCCACAATCAGTTTCCACTCAGAGCCTCACTTGCCCAGTTTGTAAAGAAAACAAAAAAGTTTTGGATTCAATCAAACTCTGGCTTTGCCCACACGTGCAGTGCATAAATTATACCCTTCTTTAGCCGATATCTTCCATTCTGAAAATAAAAAATCTGCAACTGGAATTTAAAAGCTAAAATCGAAAAAGTGAGGCCAGCCTTGGGCCATGAAGTTCTTCAATATTACAAGCTCAAAAAACGTTGTGAACCGTACCTCAGTGGATTTTGCTATCGTTTATATCACGAAAAGCGTTGAACAACAGACGGGGTGGGAGTCTATCGGTTTACGAAAGCATATGCGTAAAAACGCAGGAATTTGTTCACTTAAGAGTGATTAAGTGCCCCAACACGAGAAGAGATACGATAGTAGTGGCAATTATTTAATTTGGCTTGATATTTGAATATTGAACTGTCACATACTGAAAAGAGTGATTTCCGAATTCCAAAAATAAGACAGTAATCAGGAGCTTTCTCGTTATTGGAATCTGTTGTATCTATATATCTATATGTAATGCAAGTGTTAAGAAAGCAATAAAAAATAAGTGCTGAGAAAAGAAGATAAAGGCACACTGCAGTTTTTAGTCATTTTGGCGCTGGCTCAAGAATTTTGGGTTTTTCTTATTCGCTAGAAAAAATGGTAAGTTCCGACTTTGCCCATGTTTCCCTCCAGGCTTATACGGTTTTCTTTACCTACGGGTGTTACCCTGATGTGTGCTGGTCGATACAGTTTAGAGTCGTCGTTTTGCACGTTCTCCATTATTAAGCCCGCTTTGCTGATCAATACCACTTTTCTCGGTTTTCGATTCTAAATACATCAGGAAGAATTCTTATTATAAATCATATCAGAAAGATGGGTTTTCTGCTGCTCATGCCTATACAGTGTACTTTTTTCCAAAATGCAAGAATTTTTCAAATTTGGCTGAAATTTGGGCTGATGGAAACGACTTCGCAGACTTTTCGCGGTTATACGGAAGCTCAGGGAGATTATGGCTTGGAAGCGTAATTCAAAAAAAAGAAGAAAAGAAAGCTGTGCCAAATATGCATGTTTACGCCTTTACATTTTCTTCGAGGTAGCGTCCTGGCTAGAAATTTCCATTTCCAAACCGATCCGGACCAAACTTGGCACACATACAATTCGGGGCAGGCGGGTGTGATAGACTACTTTTCGTCATCAGTCGATATCAATTTCATCGATTTTTTTTTGCAAAGTTTGAGCTACGGGGCTGAGAGTTGGCACAAGGAGGCAATCGAGCGTGCTGATTACGAATACAATATTAGTTTGGCGCTATTCGGCTATCCGGGCCCCAAAATTTTTTGTCGTAGGGCTTGCTCAGACTTCGTCTATAAGTTTATCTTACATGCTGATTACAGATATCACACTTTTTCCGCAGAATGTCTCCCCGTATAGTTACGATAGGTGTACGGAGGAGGTCAAAATCATAAATTTGGTTGGAGTTTGGTCCAGAGTGCTTATTCGACATGCTGTTACTAATATCATACTCTCTCTGCATATTGGGACCTTTTAAAAGAGTTATGATGGTTATACGATATGAAATCGAAAACATAGATTTGCTCTATACTTCGTCTTTACTAAAAACCTTACCTGGAACGGTTGCTCGCTGCCATAACGCATTATTGTGAAGTTACGGTGAGTTGCAGTGGAATGAACATTTTTTCACTTTCGGCCCAATTTAGGTTTTGGACATTCAGGAAATGGAGAAACGTCATTTTGCATGGCGGTCTCCAACGCCATCCTGATAACCTGTCCAAACGCGTAACGCACGCGGCAAATCCCATCTCCCCTGTTCTTTACTTGGGCAAAAGCCACCGAAGGGTGTGAGGAAAGCATTAAGGACGTGAAAAACCTTTTTTACCACACAAATTGCTTTATCGTGGGAATTAAGCACGAAATTCTTTAAACAGCATTTTAGGTAACCCCCTGCCAGGGTTTTAGGCATGTTCATGATTTTTACCCGCTGCCACGTATCTACCGTAACTGTGCGATAAGGTCCTAAAAGGCAAGGAGAGTGGATTAATCGTGGTCAGAAGGTCGAATCTCTCTAGACCGAGTATCAGCCAAAACTGAAATTTTATCACTCTGCAGTATACCTACCATAACTCAATGAAAACGCTCCAAAATGCCGAAAGTGTATAATATTCGTAATCAGCATGTCAATCAGCCCATAAGCAAAGTTTCAGAGAAATCCATAATTTTAGCTTCCCACGTGTACTCCCCTAAACCCACGAATTGGCGCTATCGCGCGAAGTAACTACGATACTCGTCATCAGCGGCTCGAATAACCCTCATACACCGAGTTTGAGCAAGATCCATCACAAAAACATTTTGGGGCCCGGATAGCCAAATAGCGCCATCAGTTTTTAGAATTATCCTTACTTTTATCAACTTTATTGAATTCTTTGCAAAGTTTGAGCTACGGGATCGGGGGTTGTGGAGGGAGGTAGGTGAGCATGTCAATTAGCCCATAAGCAAAGTTGCTGTCAGTTAGCCCATAAGCATGCTGATCACTAACACAGCGGAAATAGGGAGTTGCATGTAGAAGTGTGCACAGGGAAAGGTTGTACAGGGATAGGAATGGAATATTAATTGTTTTTGACAAAGCCGGGCGGAGCCGGGTAAGCCAACTAGGCTTATATTAGGTTGTCCCAAAAGTAAACTCCATTTTTGAATAGATTGAGCTGTTCTTGTTCTCCTAACAGACTCAAGGTACCATTCGATAGAGCGGAGCAAGCTCTACAAAAAAACCAACCAAAGGTCCACGTAAGTCGTAATCCAGATAAAATTTGGGGGCAAAAATCAAGATTTTTTAGGTACCGTAAAAATCGGATCTCATTCCAGAGAATTCCTTTGGACTTCCAATTTGGTCTTTATATAGTATACATATAGTAGTACCCAAAAATGTAATTGGCGGATTTTTTCCGGGCCTTAAAATTGAGAGAAAAGATGGTCCGAAAATGCCAAAATGCCCCTTTTTTCGGGTTTTTTATGTAAAACTTAGTATTTCTCGAATATAAGAGCACATACAGGGGTAGGTTTTTAAAATTAAACTTAGTAAGGCTAGTAGTATCCAACGACATATGTGGGAGGGGCTGAGGGCGGAGTTTGCCATTTTGGACAATTTTTGTTTCTCGCTTTCTATGCATGGGAAAAATCCAGTAAAGGCATATTTGAGTACTACTATGTGCCCATTGTATAATGGCCACGTTGGAGGTCAGTAGGGTCTTTTCTCGCAAAAATCCAATTTTCAGGTAACAAATTTTTTTTCGATTTCGGCTTCAAACTTTACAAAGTATGCGCTTAAGCGGGACCTTGGTGGTCCTTTGGCTTGATCTGCTCTATCGAATGATACCCTAAATACAGGGCGTCCCAAAAAAATGTTTCGAACGTTTGATCGTTAATATCTCTCTTCCCAAGAAGTCTTTTGCCTTGCTTCAGGGACCGTTTTGTAGAGCTGGCTTCAACTTAGATTTGCATTACAGAACGAATCACCCATCTCTCTTCATTACTGTAGGATTACGGTAGAAACTGGGAACATGTGGTGTCAATGTGGAAAAAAGCTGCCGCTTCAAAATTTTTCAAATAATTGTGAAAACTTGTGTAATAGGGTTTTTAGGACGCTGAGTTCAATACTCAACTGCTCACAAGGTTACGAAGTTTTCTAAACGGTGTAATCGCACTTTTTAGGAACATTGGAAAAATGGCCGCTACCTCTTACCTGGCATAACTCTTCAATGAAGCATCATAATAAGTCGGAAATTTTACAGTTATAATCAGCAACTCTAATTGGCCTAGTGTAGAAGCTTTCAGGCTGTTTTGTTTCCTTTTTGGGGAAAAATATGACCTTTCATTGCTTAAAACCCTCTTTGAAGTTTCTACCGTAATCCTACAGTAATGAAGAGAGATGGGTGATTCGTTCTATAATGCAAATCTAAGTTGAAGCCAGCTCTACAAAACGGTCCCTGAAGCAAGGCAAAAAACTTCTTGGGAGGAGAGATATTAACGATCAAACGTTCGAAACATTTTTTGGGACACCCTGTATACTAGGAAAACAACAGCTTAAATCAATCAAAAAAGGAGTTTACTTTGGGACAAACTAATATATAAAGCTGAATGTCTGTCTGTCTGTCTGTATGCCTTTCTGTGTGTCTATCTGTCTGTATGCACGTATGTTCCAAATGGAAAATTTTGTTTCTCAACCAATCCGGACCAAACTTTGCACACATACACATTGTGGCCGGGCGGGTGCCCATAGGCTACTTTTCGTCATCGATCGACATCGATTTTATCGATCTTTTCGCAAAGTTTGAGCTACGGGGCTGAGAGTTGGCACAAGGGGGTAATCGAGCATGCTGATTACGAATATAATTAGTTTTTGAAATTATTTTTTTAAACCTTGCATCATCCCATTCACACGAGGACTGCTACTCTTGTTAGTCTCTTCCATTCTTCTCGGTTCGATGTTTGGTTCTCATCTAAAGCCAAGCTCTCTTAGCTCTGATTTGATCCTGTCCATCCATCTTATTCTAGGTCTGTGTTTGCCTCTTGGCCTCTCTCGGGAACATTCAGCGACATGGCGAGTCCTGTCATATGTCTTTTTTCTCTTCTAGTTACATGTCTATATCATCGTAAGCGCTTCTCTTGTAGCTTCTTGATGATCGAAGCAACCTTCGTTGTATTTCTGATGGTTTCGTTCGAGGCATGATCTAGCATGGTGACTCCAGTGGCCCATCGCAGCATTCTCATCTCCATTACACCAAGTCTTCGTTCGTCGTTCCGCGTGCTCGGCCAGCATTCGCTACCATAGAGGGCAGTTGGAGGGATCATACGGTATATCTGGGACTTGAGCTTCCGAGGTATTCTTCTATCGCAGGACTCCTGTGAGCCTTCTCCACTTTGACCAAGCCGCGTTGATCCTACCAAGTATCTCTTCGTGGAGGCTTCCATCTGCGGTGATTCGACTTCCTAGATATTTGAACGTGGTAGTCTTCTTGATCATTGTGTTGCCGATTCGGATGTTCCAGGGGTCTGGGCTCCAAGCTCCATGTACTCCGTCTTTACTGTGTTGAGTCGTAAGCCATGCTGTTCCAACTGAGCTTCCACACCTGCACATCGTCTTCTAGCTCATTCCTGCTTCGTGCCATCAGAATCACGTCATCTGCATATATCACAGCCCATGGTGGTTGACGTGAATCTACTGGTTATTGCATCCATGACTGTGATGAAGAGTAGTACAGTACAGATCCTTGATGCACAACTGCTTTTATGTGGAATTCTTCTGATCTTCCTGCTGCTAACTGCACGTAGCTGGTTGCATTCTTGTAGATCATCTGAGTCCACTGCATGTACTCTTCTGGGACCA
This sequence comes from Cylicocyclus nassatus, assembly GCA_958299035.1. Classification (NCBI taxonomy): domain Eukaryota; kingdom Metazoa; phylum Nematoda; class Chromadorea; order Rhabditida; family Strongylidae; genus Cylicocyclus; species Cylicocyclus nassatus. Next base: position 60,643,319 of record CATQJL010000223.1, read on the forward strand.
TATGCTTTCGTAACGACCACCATATGATGTCGTGCGGCACTCTGTCGAACGCCTTCTCCAGGTCGAAAAACGCTGTGTGCAACTCATATTGTCTTTCCCTGCTTCTCTCCATCATTATTCTGGCGGGTGGATGGTCTGATGTGCTGCAACCTTTCATGAATCCACATTGATTGGATGCCAATTATACGATGTTTCGGAGCCTCGTCTTTAGTATTCTTTCGAATATCTTCAACGCTCATCAGTCGTATAGGCCGGTATGTAGAACAGTCAGCTATGTCGCTTTTATTCTTCCATATTGGGATTGTCGTACTTCTACACCAGTTGCTTGGCATCTTTCTGGAATCTACTGCTCGATTCAACAATCGTTTCAGCCACGTAACTCCTGATTGTCCGCACTTATTCCAGAACTCGCTCGAGATGTCGTCTGAACCTGTTGCCTTGCCGTTTTTTGTTTTCATGGCGACTCGCACTTCATCCTCCGTGATGGCAGGTACTGGTCCATATACAAGCTCAACCGCTGCAGTTGATGAGTATTCGTAGCTTGTAGATGCCGCTTCTGCAAAGTGCACTCTCCATCTCTTATTTATCTCTTCAGATTTCCTCAGACTCTTTCATCTATATCTTTGATATTGCAGAGTTGCTCCACGTCTTTTAAGGCGTTTGCTCTTATTCTTCCTAGCCCTTAGACCTCACGTTCTTCTCCGTGACTGTGCAGCTTCCTGTACAGCTCCTCCACGTAAGCTTCTTTCGCTTGTTTGACACTCCGTTTCGCTGTTCGTTCGGTGTCTATATTGTCTGCCGCGTTTCTTCTGATTTTGTCTTCTGCCATATTCTGAAAGCTATCTTCTTCTTCTTGATCACGAACTGCACATCATCATTCCACACCAGGAATGATATCCACGAAAGTCCATTTGAAAATGGGCTTTTCGCGAATGAAACGCGAATAAAATGGGCTTAGTCCCTGCGGTGCGATAAGATATCGCGTTCGCGAATCCATTCATCCCATACAAAAATGCTTCAGCAAACCTTTCTTCAACTGCCTCAACCTGTTTACTCACTCTTGCAAACTCATTCCCACCAAGTGGTCGATATCTAGGCTGATCTAACTTTACTATATCAGTCACGTGGATACTCCGTTCTTTTCCATTTCATTACACCTCATAGAATTCCATTTATCAACTATGACTATGCATCCAAATTAGTTTCAGTCCATCTAAAATCCAAGTAATATCAGGGTATTCGCTCTTCAAAACTTCTATGAATATGCATTGAATCAAATTCGTATGTGGAGTTTCCTGCAGAAAGCAAACTTTGGCTAGACTTGCATTGCAATTTGTGAATCAAAATGCTTATCTCACAGAAAACCTTGTACTACACTACAACACAAAAGCTTTTAAGCTGGGAAAACTTTGGATCTGCAAAAAATTGATTGCTTCTCATGCTGTACTTTAGCAACCCCAAAACTTTCATGCAAATATGGCGTTTGATATATGAAGCTGTTTTTCTTGCATCGACTGTGTGAGTTTGAGGGGTGGATACTAGAATAATGACTAAGTCACTGAATTCAACTTTGCGTTTAGAACTTATCTAGGCATATACTCTGATCCCAAGTCATATGTGCTTTTGATGATCAAAGTTGCTTAGGGGAAGTGCTACGAACAACTGAAGCAAAGCGGGCTTAACTTATATCCGTCTCAGCATATAGGGAATGCTTAAACCAATGCCTTTTGCTATTGGCAACCTTATTATAGATTTTGAACAGAATTCAAATTAACCGGTTGTTGGAAAAGCTCTCGCATAATCCAGTATCAATCAGGTAACCTTTTCAACCCTAATGGGATGCTCTATGTTCGAAAATAAAACAGAGTTCGCTTCGACGTTTTGGGTATTGAAAAGTGTTTTTGGTGACAAAATGACGTATCGAGAAGATTTTCTCTATAAAATGACTTGTTTAATTTTGGTAAATCGCGATTTCTTTTATATTTCCATACGAGAGCAAGAAGTGACTAATGTATAGACTATAGCTAGTAAGAAATTTTTCACAGAATATTCTGACTTGCTAGCGGTACTTCAGTACTTCTTGTTACCAAACTCAAAATCGCGAATTTTGAACTGCCGTCTTTGTGTCTTTCTGTCTGTCTGTCTCAACTGTCTACGAAAAAAATATTTCTATGATTTTCAAAGCATTTCAAGGCTGTTTGGAAAAGATAGTTTTTTGGCCCTCCTAAAAAAGATAAAACTTTCTCCGTTCGCTTAGTATCTTAAAATGGGCTAAGGAACACATTCTCAAAAAATCGCAATCAAAGATATGCAAGAAGGTCAAAAATGGGCTTAGTCCCAGCACATCTGGCTGCTGGGAGTAAAATGGGCTTATCAGAAAGGTGAGAAAGAATGAGGTGAACTCCATTTTGCCCCATTCTAAAATGGACTTTTGACGTCATCTTTCGCGAGCGATAGCTCAAGTAAGCTTGAATCATTTTCATTTCACCGCTTTGCCTCGCGGCTGCGATGGGATGAAAAATTTTGGATATCGTAAGTGGGAGCCGATTTCGACCACTTTCTGACGCGTACGAATAAAATGGACTAAGTAAGTCCATTTTCCTCCATTATGGACTTTCGTGGATATGAGTCCAGGTTTCCTTTCCTGTCGTCGTTCTTCTTCGCCTGTCGATTGGAATATTCAGATCAGAATCAGTGGTCGATGTTGTGGTATGCATCTTCATCGAGTATGACTTTGCTGTTCTTCACATACTTGAGCTCGCCTTGTCGTACAGCCCAGTAGTCTATTTGTGATTTCCAATCTCCGCTGGCGAACGTGATGAGGTGGCTAGGCTTCTTGATGTAGTATGTGTTTGCTGGTGCCAAGTCATGTGCCGTGGCGAACTCCAGGATACGCTCGCCTTCTTCGTTGCGTGATCCGTATTCGTGATTTCCGTGACATTTGCTTGCACCGCAACGTTGTTCCCCAACATGACCGTTTAGATCAGCACCGATTAGTAGCATTTCGTCATCTGGTATCAAGCTCATGTAATTGTCAAGTTGATCCCAGAATTCATCCTTCTCCATCTGTATGCAATCCATTTGAGGTGCATAAACGGTTATGATTCGAAGGATTCTCTTCGTGGTATTCACTCTGATGCACATAAGTCGATAACTTATTCGGTCCACGCCAGTAATTTTAATTCTTAGTGCTTCCGAAACCACCATAACGACGCCGTTTCTGGTGCTGTTCGATCCTTTGTAGAGAAGTTTGTAGCCGTCTCCTATATCCCTCGACTTTTCCCCTTTCCACTTTGTCTCTTGAATGTAGGCGATATCGACTCTACGTCTTCTTAGACGATTAGCCAATTCGTGATGTCGTGCTGTGAGTGATTGATGGTGGCTAGATGTAACGTTGAGAACTTGGATGCTCGCCTATGCTGAGCTAGCTTCTTTAACCGTCCCCGCTCACCCTTCTGAAACGGTAACCTTAGCATACTATTCGCACTCACAGCGGGAATAGGGAGTTGAAATTGGTTTGCAGAAGTGGGCACAGGGAAAGGTTGTACAGGGATGGAGATGGGAGTTTTATCATGGTGTTCTGACACGGCCGAGCGGAGCCGGGTAAGCCAGCTAGTGTTGCACTATTTTTCACTAACCGCTTCACACGACAATGAAATCGGCAATCTGGCTGTGTCAACCAATTGTGGCCACGACACTGGCGACACCTGCGGAGTGAACATCAATTTTACATTACGCAACAATTTCCAGCTATTGGCAGGAGAGTTGGAGCGATTTGACATGCTTATTTTGAAAAAAGGAGCTATCTATTAGGTTGTTCGGAAAATAATGTCGCATGGCATCCTACCGCGAAAGAATGACTACAAAAAACAGCAAACGGGGAATCATTAGATAGAGCAAAGCAAGCTCTACAAGATTGTTTACAAAACTCCGCGGAAATCGTGTTCCACCTGAAGTTCGAAGCCAAAATATAAAAAATTTTAAATATCCGGAAAATCGTATCTCCGTTCATAGTCTTATGAATCTCCAATTTGCACAGGCATGTACTCTCTACACCAGACATTCACCTGTATAATTTGTGGTATTTTTCCATGACTACAGCACGAGAAATAAAAACAGGTCAAAACTGCGAATTTGTCGCGTTTTTCGGGTTTTTTGCAAACAATTTGATTTTTCTCGAAAACTAGAGCTTGTCTAAAACTGAGAATTTATGGTTATACTTTCAAAGGTTCATACTACAGAATCACCCATGTGAGAGAAGCTCAGGATTGCTTTGGCAAAAATATGCCAAATTTCGTTCTCAATTTTCAGCCATTGAAAAACTGCGAAAATGTACATCAAGTGTCTCGTATAGTGAGTCCATGCGTGAGCAAGTTAGGGGTTCCCAAGGCTTTTATGAACAGAAATACGATTTTTTTTCGTTTTTTGAAATCAGTGCCTTATGAAATTTGGCTCCAATCTGCGAACCTGGCGCAAAGGTTAAGCTTCATTTTGTAGAGTTTGCTCTGATCTATCGGTTGACACCCGCCTTACTCACTTTCCTGCTCACCCTGCCGCGATATTGCATGTTAAAACACGATGCGACATGATTTTACGGACAACCTAATAAAATTAAATTACAAATTAGCATTATTTTTCTAGGACTGGGTGTCCGAAACAAGATATAACGAGGGTGAAATGATGTTGAAAATAGACGACCGCGCGCTGCCAGGTTGGCAGTAGCATATGCTGTTAACATTGGACCTACCGATACTTAAAGTGCGATTACTAATCCCTGCGTTAGTTGACAAATAATAATAGCCCTTTGCGCCACTCGGTTCATAGAAAAAGCAGACATTGACAATTGTTTCTACGATTCAGAATAAGGAGCTGAAAACCCAAATTATCTCGAACAATTCAAAAAACTTGTCGAAGCGAAAGAAAATGAATATCTTCAACACGATGTCGATAAAATTGGAGATTCTCTAGTTTTTGTTTTTCTCTTTTTCGCTTTCTATGGCAAATATATGATTCATTATCTTATATTCACAAATTTTGACAGAAATGGCAATTAATTACTCTCGTCGTTTATGATAAATTTGTAAGTTATGATTCACTATCACACCAAAAGTGGATTTGAAAAAAAGAGAAAATACTTTCCTAATTTTGCTCATTTTATCGTTCCAAAGTGTCGAAATATGGGATCCGCCCACGTAGATCAATTTTACAGCTAACGCCCATGCGCGCCCACACACATGAGCGTTAGCTTCGTGCACATCCCAGGTCCATGCGCGTTACACTTCATGCACATCTCGATCGAAAAAGTACAATTCATGGACACTTTTACGGAATTCATTCCCCACGTACATTGAGATTACAACAATTGACCCGCCCCAAAAAAATTGATTCTATGTTCACTTCACTCCGAAGTCACCTCTCCTCTCACCTCTCTCACGAGCTGCTTCGACACCTTCAATAATCAGTCCAGATCTTTCATCAAGTTCTTTTTTTCTATATCTCCAACTGCACACTCCACTCCTCGTCGGGGATTGGCTCATTTTGATACAAAAGAACAAAACCTTATCGAAAACAAACTGGCAATTTTTCCTTCCCCAGTTCCTGATCCTGACTTAGAACCTAATAATCCTCGTAACCTTATAAAAATTGATATTGTAAAGGACAGCGCAAATCAGTTCCAACTCCATTAAAAATCAGCGAGAAATGGTTTGGCAAATTTTGAACTACCAATGTGGTCCCACCAGCTCTATTGCCCACAGTCGACCAAATGAGTATTGTAAACCGTCTAGATACAAGTTTGATAAGCTCTGTCTTTCGTCATATTCCACCAAGCTTCCCATTTTTCCGGAGAGCAGAATGGTAGCGGGCTTATGAATTTTTTGCAGCAATTTGCAGCAATCAGCAATACAGGGTGTTCCAAAAGTAATATCTTCTTTTCCAAGAAGTCTTTTGCTTACCTTGAAGCACCATTTTAAGGAACTAGCTTCAACTTAGATTTGCAGCCTGGAGCCAGTCACCGGTAGCTCTTCACTACTGTAGGATTACGGTAGAAAATTCAAGAAGGGTTGTGAGCCATCAAGGACCTTATTTCGCCTCAGGAAGTAAGCCAAACAACCAAAAAATTTTCATCTAAGCAAAGTGAAGCCGCTAAAACCAAATATGATGTTTGCACTTGGCCGCAATGCTTCCTTCATGAGTTATGCCAGGTGGACCGCAATAGCTGTTTTTGCAAGACTCCGTAAGATCGTGATTACACCATAAAAGTTAAATAATAATATCAGCAAGTTTGAAAAAGTACACCACTTTTCAGCTTCTTTGGAAACTTTTTTTTTGAAACAAAGTAAATCCGTAATGACGCTATAAGCTGAAAATTCCTACCGTAATCTTACAGTAATGAAGAACAATTTGTAATTCGCTTCATACTATAAGTTTGAGTTGAAGCCAGCCCTACAAAATTGCGCTTAGAGTTAGGCAAAGACTTTTTGGGAGAAGAGATATCGATGATCAAACAGTGTATACATACTTTTGGGACACCCTGTATAATGGGACTCACAAAAGAAAAATTGTCCATTTACTTCCCCACAGTTGAAGGGTGCTGCAAAAGGTGTTTATGAAAGTTTCATGGACGTTCAAAAAGCAAACTGGGATTCAATTTTGAAATGCATTAAGAACACACTATTCCAACGATCATTTCTTGGATATAGCCAAAAAAATAGTAGATTCGGCCATGCGAATTTTGAGCAAGCGCGCACCGGAAAAATAGTTCGCTGATTTCTTCCGCTTGCAGAAATTTGTAATAATTTGAACAAAATTCTAGACGAATGCTTGGAGAACAATCGCGGTTTCCTTGTAGATTAGCTGCGGCGCAGTGGCTGCATTCTCGCGGAGTTTCCGCGAGAATATGCAAAAATTTCGAGGGCCGCACAATCCTTTGTGGAGGACCGCGCAACCCCCAGGAACTTTCCGCTGAGAGAAAGTACCTCAAACTTGAGTAATTAAATCAACGCTGGCACCTTTGCTACACAAAGTCTTACAGGGCTCCTAAATTGCAGAGTCGTTTGCACCAGCGGTCGCGCGACCGCGTCGCGCCCAGGCATTCTGCCGGCGCCGGCGCCATCGATCGAGGCGGCGCCATTGATGCCCGGGCGAGACGCGGTCGAGCGACCGATGGTGCAATCGACTCTGCAATTTAGGAGCCTTGTACCTGTGTTCGACATACGCCCGAAAATGCGTAAAAAGTGTCCGAGCGCTTGCTGAAAGTTTGGCCAGCGCTAGCTAAAAAATATTTGCGGAGCGCTTGCAAAAAATGCTGTATTGCTGCCCGCTGGCAGAATATGCGACCGCAAAGGAAGTGTCGCCCGCTGAAGGTTTAGCCACGCCCTAAAATTCTGCCGAGCGCCTGCAAGAGCGCGAGTTTTGCAGACCGCCTGCCCCCGGCAATTATCTGAGTATGTGCCCGAAGGGAGCACAACTAGCGTAGTGCATCCCAGGGCGCTAACATAATTGCATGATGTAGTATAGAACAGTATTTATTCGTTGCATGCGATTGTATTGAAAAATCTAAAGACAATAATAAAACTCAAAAAAATGGAAAATACAAAGTCCAAAAAACGGCAAAACAAAAACCCAAAAAACTGGGGCCAGCGGCGGTCAGGGTAGGTGGGTGGGACAAACGAGGAGCTGAAGAGATCCAATCGAATTTCCTTCTTTACTGATGAGTTCGGAGGAAAGCCTAAGGCCTGTTTAGGCAAACCGTCTAAGGGTAGGAACGAAACGGTACAACTAAAGATACGAAATTGTATTCCTCTTCTTGAGGAATACAATTTTGGCTTTTTGTGGCCGAAGTGTATGTGATGCCGAGCGGAGCCGGGAATGCCAGCTAGTATTTAAATATCGCAGATACAAAAACTTTGCTGCGATGAACATGCAAGTGTGAAATCATTCAATTTATGACAGGCATCAACCGTTGATCTAGTGATATAATCTTCACAGATTCCAGTAGCAAACTGGCTTGGCTGGCTTCCCTATAATGCGACAGAGTCTTCGGAAATTATCAGGGTTCAAACAAGAGAGAGGAATCTTTCAGCAAAAAACAGTCTCACAAGTCATTTTAGTACTTCACTCCTGCAAGAATACAACAACTAACTAAGATAATTTCACATATTGTATGATAAGACCTTTAGATTTAAGGCCTTGTGATATCTTCTGAAGATATCCCCATTTTTCTTGCGGATAGCCATAAGATACACGCAGTTGTATAAAGGCAGTGTCCCAGCAAATTTCGCACATCCATCTTTTCGCATGCTTTGGACTCTTTCGCCCGTAGTTCCCAAATTTGAGCTTCAAAACGGGTGAAATCCTTTTCGGGGAGTTTGCCCAATTTCCAGAAGGCAGCTCGGACAAGAATTACAATGGAAAATTGGGAAGCCCTCACACGAAGAACCTGCTAATGGTGATTTTTACATTGGATAGCGTGCACAATGCGGGAGAGCAGACGTGGGGGTCCCCCGCCGAACGGTATGTGAAGTCGCCTGAGCGCGCGCCGGTTCAAGGGCTATTTTCTTGGCCCAGGGAAAACATCAACCAGCCGGAATGCGCCTGGAGATCACTGGGATGACCAGGAACCCCACCATAGTAATACTCCCCAGGGCGCGTATCTGCCGAGACACTGCCCATAAACTCGTAAAGTGCTCCAAATCTACCTTTGCCAACAGCATGTATGTATTCAATAGGATGGGAAAAGTACGCGGTATTTCTCATGATTATCTCAAAAATCCTTACGCCCCTCGAGATGGCTAATTGGAAAACATAATGCAAATCATTTTCTCCTTGAATGATACATACCGCTCCAGGAAAGGTATGTATCAATTGCCCGTCCGGGTAAGGGTTCCCACTCAGGTAGCATCCGCTTCATAGCTCGCTGTTTTAAGAATACTATTCTTTCTTGTTTGAACATTTTTTAGAGGCCTCACTACCCTAATATTGTAACATAATGAATAGCAGCACTTTGCTGTATAAGCTGAGACTTTCGGTATTGTGTATGATCCTAAACGGGATCTCAGAGGATCAAGGCTCATGTTTAAAGTCATTTATCTTTGCAATAACTCAATAAAAACTTTATAAAGTTATGCTGTCGGTTTATTATGGCAAATCTAAGCATGCTTCCAATTACACAGATAAAATCTGGAGGTTCTGAGTTTTTCGATAAAACCCAGCTCGCTAGCAGAAGTTTATCCTTGGGTTTCATTTATTACCTCCACAAAAATGCTCAGCACAGTTATTATAGATCAGCAGCAACTTTACGAAGCTTTCATTGAGTTTTTTTTTTCAAGGATAAATGACTTCGAGCCGTGATCCCCTAAGGATCCTGTTCGGATCATATAAAATACCGAAAATCTCAGTTTATACAGTAAAGTGCTGCCATTCATTATGCTACATTATCAGGGTAGTAGGACCTCCAGAAAATAGACAAACAACAAGAAACGCAGATCCCCAGAAGCGATTTATGAAGCAGATATACCTGGATGGGAACCCTTACCCTGACGGGGATTAATACACACCGTCCCTAAGCACCATTTAATTTATTGTCATAACTGCCGAGAAAAAAATCTTTATGGACATGACGCCACACCAGCTATACAGTAGATAAACAATACCACATTCGATAAATTCAGTGACAAAATGAGGGTGGTTTTGCACATTCAGCTTCTGCACATTCACCTAAAACACAAGTTCTTCTTTGTGCCTTTGTCTGAAATACGCACTTTTCCAGGTCCTGTTACAACAACAACTGTTGAAAAGATTATGTTTTACTCTCTATACAAGCAAGCTACACTTGCCATGTACGGTTCCTCAGCCTGGCTTCTGAAACGTTGTCGAAAAGTTTAGGGGTCAGTGAACTTTTGCTTATGTAAAGCGAGTTTCATTTTGCTAAGAAAATATCGTGGTGACATTCTTGAATGAACATTGAAGTACAATGCAAATCTACTTTCCAGCTGAGCACATCATTAATTGGAAGTTACCAAAATACATTACAGGAACGCGTGGAAGGGGCTTGGAAATATGGATACTAACCAGGCTTAATCCACTTACATTGAAAGGCTGCTACAAAAAATAATGCCGACCAATGAGCACAGTTCGGTAATCTTTTCAGTAATTACTCTTTCCGCTCCAAAATCTTGGGTGGAGTTTCAAGTCATAGTGAGGTAGGAGAGGTAATGAACACGGTATATGCCGCTACGGGTTGGTACTAACTTGCTTCACTCCCTTTTTTAAAGGTTATTCACGCTCCTTTAATCTTCTGTCGTTGCCATTGTGGTCACTGAACACAATGGTAAGGCATGCATGAATATCCTGCAAATCAAAGACCAGGGTTATTTTTATTAATCCGAAAAATCCAGCGTAAGTGTATCAGGTTGTAACAGAACTAATGCAAGTTTTTCACATTTCTTTTTCAAAGTGCTGGTTCAAAACAAAAATCTATTGTCTCAAAAAGCTATGCATATCATCCGAAAGCACTTTTCTTCAAGGACTATGTTCATTTTAAAATTACGTTGTTGAAATCAATAGACTAAACCTTGAAATTTTTCCTTTTACACTCTTTGCTCTGAATCCAACGCAAAAATCGAAATTTTTGGCAAACTGGCACAAAGTTTGTATATGATCTGGCTGCGAAATGCATATTGAAGCAAATTTCTCAAAAGTTTCAAGACTGAGAAATTTTATTTCAAACCCAAACAACCACTGCTATGATTGCGCAGCGTCTAAAAAAACCTAAATGCAGGGCCGTTGCGAAGTTTTCGCTGTGTGCAGAAAGAATAGACATAGATAGCAAAAAACCCAGGAGCTGCAATTCTCTTGTGTAATGAGTTATGGTCTCTCAAACTGAAGGTTTTTTTTAAGAAAACTTTTGCCAGTCCCCGGGCTATGAAATTCTTCTCAGTGAAGCTACAACAATATAGCAGTGTATATCAAATTGCAAAAACTTCCTGATTGCAGTATTACTGGAGGATTGACTGTTTCTGTAATTATAGTAATCCAAACTCAAAATTTGGGAAACCTGCATTAATTCTGTCAGTCTAATGGTAATCAATGGGTTTTGTTTTGCACCTAATGAAGGGCTTTATTACAGGGGTCGACATAAGGTGGCTTTTTCATTTTTTCAAGAACGAAGTCCCCGTAGACTTTGCCACAAGATTACGACATCACCTATGACGCCATCATGAATGGATAAAAACGAATAACGAGAAAACATAAAGAATAAAGAAAACATTGAACAAATGGGAAAGAACTGAAAATGTTTGTATCCTCCGAATTGGTGGCATGCTGTGTCCGGCGCGTACCCTTGCGCGCTTGAAGGGCTGTAACTAAGCGGGGAAGAGGGGGTTTAGGGAGATTCAAGAACGCATTTGTAGGGTTTTTGATGTAGAACAAAGTTATGTTAAACACGTGAAAAAATTACAATACCGCTCACAGAATGTGCAAAATTCCCGTAAATGTCGCGAAATTCCGAGAATGTCGCGAAATTCCGAAAATTCCGCGAACTTTCCGGAATTTCGCGAAGTTTCGCGAAATTCCAGGAATTTCGCGGAATTTTCGGAATTTCGCGGTATTCACGGAAATTTTGCATACTTTGTGAGCAGTATTGTATAGTAATATCATAAGTGGGCGGGGCTTACAGTTCACAGCTAAAAAGCGAAAAATCGATATTTTGGAGGTTGATGAACCACCAAATCCTCAAAAATAGATAGAATCGGTCTTCTGAGGGCTGTAAAATCCCGAAAATCGACAAAAATCGATATTTTGAAGGTTGCGAAATCCCAGAAATTGACGAAAATCGATATCCAAAAAATCGGCAAAATTGATAAAATCGATATTTTGAAGGTTACGAAATTCCGAAAATTGACAAAAAACGATATTTTGAAGGTTGCGAAATCCCAGAAATTGACGAAAATTGATATCCAAAAAATCGGCAAAATTGATAAAATCGATATTTTGAAGGTTGCGAAATTCCAAAAGTTGACAAAAATCGATAAAATCGATACTCTGAAGGTTTCGAGATTTCGGAAATCGGTAAAATTATCGAAAAACTAAGCGAAAAATTCGAAAAACTCCATAATAAGCTCATTTCCAGTGCTTTTATACAGCTGAGTCTCCTCCAAGCAAGCTCCGCCCACTTTATGCCCCACATCACGATCGAAATTGAAGAAAATAAGAAAAATTAAGAAAAAATAAGGAAAAATAAGCGAAAATCGCGTTTTTCTAAGCTTAATTACCCCTTTCTAGCCGGTTTCAGCCCCCTAACCAGGTTCAGATGGCCGCGGGTAACTACCACACGCGCTGCACAAATAAAGAGAGGGGGAAAATGAGGGGGGAGAAAGAGGAGAAATTGCGAGACCCTGAACTTAAAAAAAACGTCCGGGAAGGTTTATAGATGGGCTCCCACAGGCGGAGCCCCTGCATTTTCTCCCATTTATATGTGCTGTCCCCCTCGAATTCAAATTGAAGAATGGCTATCCCAGCTTGTTATCCCTACTCTCCACGGAGATAAAATTCAAAATATGCATCATCGCCTTTATATACCGCCTCCTACGGTGGAGCTACAGCCATGATCTACCCCTACAAAAATAGAGCTATCAAAAATGCATATCAATGACCACATGATATTACCCCAACCCTACAACTTGCAGAGATATAAGGGCGCAAACTCGCCTTTATTGACAGATTTCCCAAGTTCAGCTGTCAATTAGGCACTTTTATTGAAACTTGTTATCATACGACCTTCTCTCTAAAAATCATATTTTCAGAGACCTGTCCAATAAAACAAACTACGTCCTCATATCTATAATATTCGCAGAGTTATTAGCCCCCCAACATGCATGCTCAGGCTGTAAAATCGGCTCTCCCAAAGTTGCTCCGTAATTCCCACAAAAATCATGTTAGACACCTCTATCATACCTATACACCCCATATTTTTTCCAGCTTCTTAGAAGCAATACACACTGATATAGCGCGCTCTTGGCCTCTCGCTCCTCACTCTTGGCCTCGGGGCAAGATTTGGTTAAAATATTGAGGTTCTCGGGTTGACCGTAAACTTCACCCATAGTGGTTTTTGGTCGCGATTACGAAAATCGTATTTATTTTGCACTAGAGAATCTTACAGTACAGCTAAAGTGAGATAGAAGTAGCTAAACCAATCAAGATCGCAACTTCGCCTGCACTTTTCGCCTACCTGTTGCGGAAATTGTCCGCAAATTTTTGTGAGTCCAAAACTTTGTGAACACCTCTATCGGACCATGCTTAGCACAGATTTTTATTTGAATTGTTCGTCAGATTATGATGATACAAAATCGCCTTCTCATGAATTGTCTTTCAAATTCGAAAGTCGTGTTGGCAGATATTCTATCCTACAATGTGTCACTAGCAGCAAAACAATGTAAGAAATGTTGTTAGCACGTCGAATACAATAACGCTCACAGAATGTGCAAAATTTCCGTAAATGTCGCGAAATTCCGAAAATGTCGCGAAATTCCGAAAATTCCGCGAACTTTCCGGAATTTCGCGGAATTTTCGGAATTTCGCGGTATTCACGGAAATTTTGCATACTTTGTGAGCGGTATTGTATGTGAAGGAGAGAAAATTTATGACTTTTCTTTTTACAGCCACCTCAGGTAGCTCCAAGTGGCTGTAAAGCCACCTAACTCCGAAAAATGCCACGCCTTCAGTTCACATAATTTTTTTCAAAACTTTTTGCACATAGTCCTAGCTCCCTATCGCCCATTTACACATCAGTTTTGGTGCCATTGCATTTTCTCTTCGCTGTAATCAAAGTCTTTTGTTTGCTGTTTATTTCGGGCAAGTTTAAACTCGCGCTTACCCGACGAACCTGTTGAAACAGGAGATTTTTGGTTTTTGCAGGAATGGGATCGACAAGACAGAAAAGACATGGGGTGGCTGGGTTTCCGCTTAAACGATATCCCCTTGCTTTTTGTTCCAAAACGATATCTAGCTAGCCGTGTTCGCCACCTGTGCCGAGCCCTGCTTTATAAGTAAAATTTATTGATAATTCGAGCTGCATAAAACCAGGCTCTGATGAAAGCATTATAAGAGGTCACTTTGGCAATGCAAAGAATTAGCGAGACTAATTGAGCAGAAGGTTTCTAGTAAGTGATTTTTGCAAAACTGCCTTTGCCTTTGCATCTGCTGCTCTGCGTGTTAAGGGGCCTCATCAAAAATGTAGAAACTTCATATGTTAAAATGTCTTCATAAACCTTATAAGGGCTAAACTTAACCCGAAAATATTTCGAACCATGTTTCGCGTATAAGTTTTTTGCGGTCCTGTAGAATACGCTCTCTCGGCAATTCAAATCTTGCATTGACTTCTCATTAGTTTTAGCACAATGTTCAATAAAACTTCCTTTTTTTATTGGAACATACCTTGAAGAACAGGGTGTTGTTTTAGGAATGGCTGCAGCATGAACTTTTGACAAGCTGTTGCCGCAGTTTGCCGTTCTAAGACTACGGCCATCTACTTCAAGAGAAAATGCCGTAACGCGAGTAAACAAAACCCAGGCTCGTGGAGATCAGGAGGGAGAAGAGGATAGTAGTCACTTCGATACCCGTTCGCATACATCTTCACCATTTGCTACATTAGACATGGATTATATGGATTCTGATGAGGACTAAAGACAATTACGGTGCGAAATTGCTTCAAAGTTATTTTTGTGCGTGTTGATTATCAACTTTTAAGGGAACCGTATGCAATGGAACCATTTACTGAAGAGCGGTTTCAATCTAAAAGCAGAAATAATAGCGCCTTCAGAAAATAGTAAAGAATAGAGAGCGATTTGAAGGAGAAACGACTCACAAATCCAAACGAGATTCAGCACAATTTTTACAGATGATCCCTTGACAAATTACTAGTCTTGCAAATTCTGAAATAACGTCATTCTGCGCTCCTGGATATTCTTAGCCGAACGGTAAGTTTTTGACACATCAAATTTAAGGGATACAGAGATTCTCACTCAACTTCATCATGATTGTAGTGTAAATCAAGATGAAGCAGGCCCTGCTATGATATTTCAATTTATGCGAAAACCAAACGAGAACTATTGACGATTAAACAGTGTGGTCTAATTCAAAATATGTGTTCTGCTGGCTAACATACGAGCAACAAAAAGAAAAGAGACAAACAAAGTAAAGTCGCTGAAAATGAGCAGGTTCTAGTTTTGCAATTCGTCAGTCAGCGTGTACAGTGTGCACTACGCATATTAAGCTACGAATGACTCGACGGTACATAATTATAAATCCTGCAGCTACTTCGGAGTGTTTTTTTAAGCAAGGCTCAATTGCCACTTGCACGTGCCCCTCATAAAACGTTCTGCTATAAAAAAGCTGTTTCTATTTTGCATTGCAAATATATTAGGTTGAACCGAAAGTTCTGTCGCACCATTTTCAAAAAATCATAGCTTCTTTCGATCACAACGATTTTGCGCAATTCAAATTTTGTCTGAAAGCGTAAAGCATGTAGTTTCCAGAAGCTCCCTGGGGAGCTTCCGACGTGCCCAGGCGGCAGAGATAAAAATGAAAGAACGAGATCATCCGAAATTCGGAATTTTTAAGCAAGAATTTTAGAAATTCAGAAACAGCGCGATAAAATCCAGAAAAGTCATTATCCTATTTTTCCTTACATTTGATTACTATCTGAGCCAAGTTTGTGCTGATCGAGGTCTTCTTTGAGAAGTTATTAATTTTTGAAAAAAAAATGCCAAAAAATCCATTTCTTAAGAATTCTTAGGAAATTGATTTTTCGGCATTATTTTTCAAAAAAATCATAACTTTTGAAAGAAGGGCTCAATCAGCGCAAACCTGACTCAGATAGTAATCAAATGTAAGATAAATTAGGATAATGGCTTTTCTGGATTTTATCGCACACTTTCTGAATTTTTAGAATTCTTGCTTAAAAATTCCGAATTTCGGATGATCTCGTTCTTTCATTTTTATCTCTGCAATCTGAGCATGTTGGAAAGTCTTCAGAGAACTATTGGAAACTACATGCTTTACTTTTTCAGATAAAATTTGAATTGTGCAAAACCGTTGTGAGGGAAAGAAGTTATGATTTTTTGGCGACAGAACTTTCGGTTCAACCTAATAGATTGAAGCCAGCTTTTCATAATGTATGCTATTTAGAGTTATGGAAAGCTAAGGACGATCAACCATTAAGTGTAGCGCACATTATTTTATTAGGTCGTTCCGAAAGTGATGTCGCTTTTTTCAAATGAACGCCACATTTCATAGAATCAAGATTTTCAAGAAATCTTAGGAGCATTCGATGCAGCATT
>CATQJL010000223.1:60664655-60874655 GCA_958299035.1 Cylicocyclus nassatus
CAACCTTCACTTTTGACGCCCTGTCTCTAGACTATCGAAGGTATGATCTTTGGTGTAGCAACTAATACGAATTGAAGCTATCAGGTTGTCTCATAGTTTTTACCGTTTTTAATGCAGCCGTCGTCGTTTTATATCCTTCCTTCAATTGATGTGGCTTGATAATTATACGAAAGGGCAGAGCAAGCTCTATAAGATGGATATCAAAAGTCTGCCCAAATCGTGTACCACGTAAAGTTCTTGAGTGAGATCTAACAGCGGTCAAAAGCAAATTTTACTGTCAAAAATCGTATCTCCGCCTAGAAAAAAATCTAATATTTAACCTAAGACACCTTGAAGGCACCGTCCACCCAAAATCTCGAATTCATTGTTTTTGTCGCCTTAAGGCCTTTTGAAAGCCCTGATTCCAAATATGGAGTCGAAAATCCGCGAAACCCCAAAAATCCCTGTTTCGAGAACACTCTGCAACAAGCGCATTCGAGATAAAGCATGTAAGTGGGCGGGGCGACCGGGGTCGCCCAGCCTACTTTGCTACTTCCGGAGCGGGTTTCTCGCTTTAGAAGCAGTCTTTTGCGGCGAAGCTTGGAGGTTTGTCTAGTATGGGGGCCCACACTAGTATGCCATCATTATCTCGCCAACCTCCATTTCGGGTGGACGGTGCCTTTAGGAAAATTACAATCTTGATCATTTGGACTTTCAAAGCCAATATGTTTGCACGTATGCTCAGAAATGCTATCGGTGTATGAGACAGAAAAATTTGAGAGAATTTAGTTTTATTTTGTATATCTACAAACTTTGCTTATCTGTATAATCTGAATTGTTGTAAGTAAATTTTATTCATAGCTATCAAAACTGGCGACCCTAGGGTCGCTTACAAGTTGATCAAGGCATACACATTATTAGCAAGTTGTGACTACAAATATCGCCACATTTTACACGTTTCTGAGAGTTACACTTGAAAACCCACTTTTTTGAGAGAGACTCCAAAAAGCGAACAACTTTACAGCTCACTCAATTTTCTTAGGGAGCCTCCAGACCGCGCCGGGACTGCGCCGGTTGTCGCGTTTGCAGCCGGTAGCTGCTTTCGCGCCGGTTGCCGCTATTGCAGCGGAAGCGCACTGTGTCAGATTTTGTCCTTGGAGCGTAGCGAGAGCCTATTGGCACTAGATGCTAGGCTTTTCGATTCCTTTGTCATCACTTTTTTGCTTCCAAGGTCCTCTTCTTTCCGTAAGTAATTCATGCAGGTTCTACGATGCTGAAGTATCGACTCATTGTCGAATATTCAATTTGTCTACCTCTCCTGTAGAGCTGTTTCTTTAGGCAAAAAAAAGTGATGAACGTCGTTTTGCCTTTCATTCATTTCCAGGCTATTCTTTTACAGTGGTTGATCGATTTCGTATAGAACAAAGTTTCTTTAAGTTTGTCTTTAGTTTTGAACTGTCAAGAGTCATCGTGTTGCGGACTTTTCCTGAATGTAAGTGTGAACTTGTTGAAACTTCATGCAGCATTGTTTTTCGTACTCTCTCGTTAACCTTATCATTGAAATCAAGAAAAGCCCGCACCTGCCTCCGTACAAATCTGGGAGCTCGTAAATCTTTGCGGAACGCTGTTTTTTTTGTACAGCTTTCGTTTTGATGATATTGCTCTGCTGTGTGGTTGTGCAGGCAAGGTTTTTTTCGATGTCTTTTCCGATTTAAGGTTGGTCTACTATGCTTAGTGGACGATATCGTCGCAAAACGCTGTTTTTTGCACTGTCTAATTTTACAGCTACTCTACTATGCTTGAAGGTACACTTATTGATCCAAGTTTTGTTTAACTACTCAAGATTAGTTAACTATGCGAAGTGAACGGTATATATCTTGAATGGAGAAGGAGAAGGCACGAAATGACTCCGCTTTGGAATAGATCGTTAGTCAGCGTAGTGAAGTACCAAAAGCAAAAATAGTAGAGAGAATTTCAGTCCTGCAGCTAAATCGCTCCTACGGCATGATGAAATAGCTTCAAAAACAAAGAAAGTACATTTGCAACTTGTTTATCCAGCATAGTAAACCAATCAAAACAAGAAAGACGTCCAAAGGGCCTTGCCTTGCAATAGCTCTACAGCGGGATTTAGACTGAAAAAGTTTCACTCGACAATGAATCGATTTTTCCACATCGCAGACGACCGAAAAACGAAATCCACATCAAATGAACATCTGCAATGAATTACTACAGCAAAGAAGAAAACCTTGGAAACAAAAAAGTGATGACAAAGGAATCGAAAAGCCTAGCATCTAGTGCCAATAGGCTCTCGCTACGCTCCAAGGACAAAATCTGACACAGTGCGCTTCGGCTGCAATAGCGGCAACCGGCGCGAAAGCAGCTACCGGCTGCAAACGCGACAACCGGCGCGGTCCCGGCGCGGTCTGGAGGCTCCCTTAGGAGTTCTGTCACAATCTTACGAAATTTTGGGAAAAAAATTGATATTTTCCCGAGGTACTACGCCCTCTCATTCAAAATCTCCCTTCACAGAATTCGTTTAGAAAATAAGACTTTTTACAAAGGCAACATTTCAAAAGAACACTTAGACTGCACTTTAGTCAAATTACAACGAAAATTACCGTAAGAACTTTTTTCAAAAAAAAATAACATAATTTCCTTGCGCTATCTATTAGGTTGCCTGTAAGTCAATATCCTTTCTGAATTTCAACCGCGATAAGTCATACACTTCTCACTTCCGGATAGGTTGCAAGGTAACATCCGATACAGCAACGCAAGCTCTACAAAACGGCAATCTTGTTTTTGCAACAGCTCTCATTAGATTTGAGTTTCGAGCAGAAAACTAAAAAGATCCAGCTGCCCGAAAAATTGAGAAAAATTGTAACTCGGTTCATCAAAATCTTGCAAAATTCTAACTAGCTTACGTAAACACTATCCACTTAAGACATCTACACCCGTTGCTGTCTTTTTCTACCTTTTATAAATCGAGCAAACGGAAGTTTTTGTGCATTTGCCAAAGTGATGCCGTGCCGTCCCCACATAAGTAGTTGTGTACTACAAACTCGAAGAAGTAGTAAACTTTCAGCTCTCTACAAGCTTTAGTTCTCGAGAAACTTGAATTCTGGCTTGGACCTCCTGACTGAGGAAAGCCATATTTGACATTTCTCGAGAACTAAAGCTTGTAGAGAGCTGAGAATTTGCGTTTGTTCTTCTACAAGTTTGTAGTATACAACTACTCATGTGGGGACAACACAGCATCACTTTAGCAGATGCACAAATACTTCCGTTTTCTCGATTTCTAAAAGGTAAAAAAAGACAGCAACGGCGAATATAGATGTTTTATGTGGGCAGTGTTTACGTGAGTTAGTCAGAATTTTTGCAGGATGTGTAAGAACAGATAAGGATTGCTACCTAACTTAACTCGGCCTTTTGGCAAGGGATTATATATTAAATCAGCTTCAAGCGCTTATTCCAAAAATGCTATTCCTAACTGCCGAGCATCATTCCGAAGCAAGTTATGGGCCTTTTTCTGCGCAAAATTGACATACTATTGAACATGGGCCTTTAGCCTTCAAAAAGAAATATGCAAGAAGAAGGTCCTAAAATACCGAAATAACACAATTACAATCCTTTCTCACTAAAAAGAAGATTAACGCAAGTGTATTAGCATCTTGAATGATGATGCCGTGATGCCAGTATCGATGAGTATGCTAATTTTGCGCACGAAAAAGACCATAACTCGCTTTGGAATGGTGCGTGGCAACTAGGAGTAGCATATTTGGAAACAGCGTTCGAAACTGATTCGGAATTTATGTGTACCTTGCCAAAAGGCCGAGGCTCGAAACTCAAGGTTAATGAGAGCTGCTGCAAAAACAAGATTGCCATTTTGTAGAGCTTGCTGTGCTCTGTCGAATGTTACCTTGCAGCTATTAACGGAATACTCGTCTAGAGTGCATTTTTGATCAATTTTGATCGGGATGGCCAAGAGGTTATTTCAACTTTACATCCTTGCTAGCCCGCTCCAAGATATCTCCTTTGTTTTTTGAAAACTGCAAACGCAACCCGTTCAAGCATGGCTATACTGGAAAACTTCCATCCTAAGTATGACAGGTTGAAGAGGGCGTATTTATCGATCACTAGATGGCAAACCCGGCTCCGCCCGGGGCCAAACTTTGCACACATACACTTTGGGGCAGGGAGCGTGTCATAGTCCACTTTTCGTTATCGATCGATGTCGATCGAACATGCTGATCACCCCCGTGGGGGTGATCAGCATGTTCGATTACCCCCCTGTGCAAAATCCCAGCCCCCTAGCTCAAATTTTGCAAAAAATCGATAAAATCGATATCAATCGATAACGAAAAGTAGCCTATGACACGCTCCCTGCCCCGAAGTATATGTGTGCCAAGTTTGGTCCCGATCGGTTCAGAAATAAAAATTTCCATTCCGCACATACGTACAGACAGACAGACAGACATTCAGCTTTATATATAAGATGTTATTGTCGTCGAAATCCTGTGGGTGCATTTACGATCTCCTGCACAACATTCTGAACATCTGCAGCATTAGCAAGTGTTCACTAAGTAGGGTCGATTAACATTGGAGGACACGCACATTAAGCCGTTCCTTGTACCGTCGCCGCCACCATATTTTGATCGATGTTACCTTAGGGCTGGGCTCAGCACAGTCAGCAACTTATATATAGAAACTGCAGTCTTAGGCAAGGGATACACCTCACGCGATTTCAGTCGCCATGCGATCTGGCAATTTGCCATATGTCTTCAAATTCAATACTGGAAGACCTCAAATGCACAGCATGTATAACTTTCGTAGGTTGATAAAATGCCCCCTCTTCCGTACATTCAGAAACCCTGTTGGATGAGTTATGAACATTTGGAGTATTGCCAAATCGCGTGGCGACTGAAATCGCGTGAGGTATGCCCGAGGCCTTAGCGGAAGCGCAGGAAGTTTTTTCATTCTTTCCACCCCACTACATAAAGCTGGATGTGGGAGTGCTTGTGTAAAATTTGCTGGCTATGGTCTTGGCTGTGAAACATGAGGAATGAACTGCGACACGTCAGTGCACATCATTTTATAACTCTGAGCCAAGTAACTGTTGATTTGTAGGGCTGGAAAACGTCAGCAAAAAAGTTGCTTGCAGGTTTAATTGTAGTTTGTGGTCTACTTAACAAACGTGGACTTTACCTACATCGCATACGTTAATCTTCAAGAGAAGTAAGGCCTCATAGTTCACGCGATTTTGTCGCTACGAGTTCGTTGCATTCCGATCACCTATTTCAATTGTGAAAATCAATCACGATTAATCGTGTCGAAAAACTTTCACAACAAATGCACGAAGATTGGCAGGCAGTGAACTTGTAGTAGCTGTCTTGTTGGAAGAAGCGAGGTAAGGAACTGAAACGTGAAAAAAAACGTGAAAACTATGCCTGAGATCTTAGATGGTTTTTGAAAAGAGCGTGGGTCTGATTGACAATATTTTGTAGCTTTCCTCTTGATCTCTTCTTTCAACTGGTGATGTTTTCACATAGGGTGTGGCGAATGATTCCGATTTCGCAATATTGATACAGTATCACTTGACCGGCTCGACAGTATTACTTGAGCGGATTGACGACATAGATGAGCACCTGCGATAATTCTGAGTTTCGCTCCCATCCCTTCATTTATTGTCACGTTTTTGCTCTATCGCTTTATTGTCGAACCTACATATCATTCTGTAACCTCTAGAATGGGCATGCAAATTGATACATTATCCTAATCATCTCTTTTTCCTTCATATTTCTTGCTGTTGACCTTGAGAATAGTTTTACCAGCAGTTATCGATTGTTGAACATGCACTTGCAGCATATCACCCCGCATTTTCATGAGTGTAAGAACGTTGAAGACTCACTTCGCACTCCGCTGCTAGCGTTTCCGGCGGCATAAACTTGCGAGAAATTTTCACAAAGGGATACAACGTGATGTCAAACTAATTTATCAAACATTTTGCGAGCAGAATTTCTTTCTTCCTCTAAAAGCAGGCTTCAGCTAAGATGGCGGTATTCACCGGTACCTGCCGAACGAATGAAGGAAATGTTACGCTGTGTTCAGAAGATGGATGTTTAAAAACTGGCATCATGGAGCACATGTGAATTACCAAGCGTGCTGTGCGTGTACCATAAATCACAGATAACTGTGCGTGCCAGCGCGAGACGAGTGCCGGCACCGTCGGGTGGTTTGCGGTGGGTACCGGCGAGTTTGAGTGTGAATTGCCTAAGCCGAAAGCGCTGCAGAATGTGGCGCGCGGTTTTAAAAAGTCGTATCTAATTCGTCTAAAGTAGAATTTGGTGGGATGAAATAGATGGTGAGAGAGGGAGGTTGACGGTCGAGGCATATACATGACTCGACGCCAAAGGTAACATCGTAAAATCTGTGACCGTATTCATCTATGAACTCACTCAGGTGATCGCCGGGGGCAGGCGGTCCGCAAACTCGCGCTTTTCTGCAAGCGGTCAGCAGAATTTTGGGGCGTGGCCAAACTTTCAGCGAGCGGTACCCTTTACTGTCTAATGTTCTGCCAGCGGGCAGCAAAGCATTTTCTGCAAGCGCTCGGCAAATAATTTTTTTCAGCGAGCGCTGGCTAAACTTTCAGCAAGCGTTAGGACTCTTTCTACGCAGTTTCGCGCTTACGTCGAGCACAGGTAAGACTCTGTGTGGCAGAGGTGCACCGTTGGTTTAATTACTCAAGTTTGAGGTATTTTGTCTTAGCGGAAAGTACCTCGGCGCTGCGCGGTCCTTTATAAAAGACCGTGCGGCTCTCGAAAATTTTGCATATTCTCGCGGAAAGTCCGCGAGAATGCGGCCACTGCGCCGCAGCTAATCTGCAAGGAAACCGCGATTGTTTCTCCAAGCATTCGTCTAAAATTTCGTTAGAATTCTTCCAAATATCTGCAAGCGGGCCGCAAGAAATCGAACTATTTTTCCAGTGCCCGCTCATAAATCGCATGGCCGCCTGCCCCCGGCGATTGTCTGAGAGTGGGCTCAGCTACTAACTCAGATAATTGCCGGGGGGCAGGCGGCCATGTGAATGGGCAGGCGGGCACCGGAAAAATAGTTGGCTGATTTTTTGCTGTCCGTTTGCAGATTTTGGAAGAATTTTGGCGAAGTTTTAGAAGAATGCTTGAAGAACAATTGCGGCCTTTCATAAGTTCGTTGCGGCGCAGTGGCCGCATTCTCGGAGACCTTCCGTGAGAGTATTCAAAATTTTTGAGGGCCGCAATGTCCTTTGTGAAGGACCACACAGCCCGTAGGACCTTCCGCTGAGAAAAAGTACTCCAAATTAGGGTAAGTGAACCATCGATAACACGTTTTCTATGTAGAGTGTTACCTTGGCTCGGCATATGCCCGAAAATGCAAAAAAGAGTCCGAGCGCGAGTTTGGTCCGCGCTCGCTGAGAGAGACTATTTGTGAGCACTTGGAAAAAAGTTTTGTATTGCTGCCCGCTGGCAGAACACGGAAGTACTGCTCGCTGAAGGCTTGGCATCGCCCCAAAACTTTGCTGACCGCTTGCAGAAAAGCGCGAGTTTGCGGACCGCCTGCTCCCGGCGATTATCTGAGCAGTGGGTATGCGAAAACAGTGTTACTGAGTTAGATCGATGTTCACAAAAAGCACTGCTAGGTTCGCGAACCCATTAGCTTCGTAATACCAATCTTGTGAGTTAAGCCTACTCAATGGTCCGGAGCCCACTGGGTTCGTTGATGAATACGGCCACTGGAGAAGGCATTCGTCGTAAGATCGACTTCTTGGATCTTTGCCGACTCTGCCTACCTCTCTTCAATTATCCTAGGAGTGCGCTCTTGGCATTCAAGTGTTAACTGAAGCTTGAGATGTTTTGAATGCGGGAAGTATGTAAGTGCCATAAGAATCTGTGGTTCACGCCCGCTATAAAAAGAAAGACAAAATGTTGTTGTGCTTGCCGAGTAGCAGTTGTGAAAGCTTTTTTGCTTGCTGTGGTCTTCTGTGTTGTTTCTCGCTGCTCTACGGGCCGCATGCATTAACATTCGCGCAGAAAGGAAATCGCAGTTTGAATAAAAGCTTGACAGCCTGAACTCCAGATATACGGATTTTACGCTGTCTATCTATCCGTAAGTATTCCTGCTATCCTATAATAGGAACATATAGAAACAAGAGCGGGAAGTTGCAAAAACCAGATTTTTCAGCTTTTTGTGTGATTTTCTGATAATCCCCGATTGCTTTTTTTTAAGTCATTTTTCTTTCTTCAGAATCAACAAAACATGTTAAAGCTGCGCTGATTATCTTATAAGGGAAGGATACTGGAACGCCGCGGCCATTTATGATGAGTCATACCGTTGTGCGGGTCTTGGGACGAGTAACTCAAGTCTGTGTTCCATATCTGCGAAACTGTTATTAGTGCAAAGTTATGAGCATTTTTCCCCATGAGACCAGTGCGTGGCACTTACTGAACTCGATTCTCGAGGCATACCTTCCCTGAGCGAGTGGCCGAGCGATTAATGGGTTGGACTCTCTGGCACAACCTATGCAAGTTCGGATCCTGTTGCATGCACCGCTTCTGCATTGTACCAAATTGCTTTTTCTTGCGAATATTTCAGTTCTGACCCTTCAGCATACAGATTCTCAACAATGCACGACAGCAATCCCGTTTATTCACTGAAAACACATAATTCTACTTTTAAACATCTAGAGGATAGTTTTCAAATCTCTGCGCGAATATGATAATCGATTACAAAATGTTCGGAGCATAGTAGGTGTTCGCAATGGGCACGTCTGATGAAAAATAACTCAATAATATATTATTCAGGTTCATCACACTGGCCTAGCAACTCATAGGCAAAGTAGAATTGCATAAGAGTTTTGAAGTGATCTGATGGATAGGTGTCTAAATAACCCACTGCATACCACGGGTAGATGAAAAAAATTTTGGATTGAGTTGCACAAAACTGAAAGTATTTGAGTGAATGAAGTTGCAGAATAGAGTCTCTTGCAAGTACGACAAAGTCTAAATCATGAGCTATGTTATATGAAGTGAATATTTTCTACATTGCCTTAAACGGCAGAAAGAAGTGCACATCCAAACGCGCTTTTCTTGCGGGACTCAAGACGTATAGAAGAAGAGTGCTAGCAGAAGTGCTTTGTTTATGATGTAAATTGCATGGATCCGTATTTCTAGATTCACTGTTGTGAGATGGCCCCTGTCGGGGAATTATCCTCGAGGCTCCCATCAAATATATTAGGTCGGTCCGAAAGCTCTGTCGTTTCATTTTTGAAAATTTGTAACTCTGCGCTACCCCAATGGATTTGCATCGTTGTAATTTTATTTGAAAGCATAAGTTTTTCGCTTTCGAACACATTCTTGATTAACTTCTATTACACACTGATTGCAGAGATAAAAATGAAAAAGTAAGACCAACTAAGCTTTGCTCATTTTAAGTTAGGTCGCCGTAAATTTAAAACGCTACAGAAAATTCTGAAAAGTCCAGTATATAAGTTTTTTGACCCACTCTTTATAGCTGTGAAAATACTGTGCTGTTTGATCGCCTCCGAGAGAAGTTTCGAATTTCGAGTTAACTCAGAAAACGCCAAAATTAATTAATTTGTCACTTTTTCCGAAATTCATAACTTCTCTCAGAGACGTTAAAACAGCACAGTCTTTTCAAAGTTATAAAGAGTGGGTCAAAAAACTCGTATACTGAACTTTTCAGATTTTTCTATAGCGTTTCAAATTTATGGCGACTTAACTCAAAATGAGCAAAACTTAGTTGATCTTACTTTTTCATTTTTATCTCTGCAGTCAGTGTGCGACAAAAGCTAATCAAGACTGTATTCGAAGGCTAAAGATTTATGCTTTCAAACAAAATTACAACGATGCAAATCCATTGGGATAGCGCAGAGTTACAAATTTCCAAAAATGAAACGACAGAACTTTCGGACCGACCTAATATTTTCATGATAAAAATTTGAAATGCCAAAGTATGACAAGCCTGCATGACTACGAAGAGCTTTTTCCCCAAATGCACATTTGCAAACAGTAAATGATAAAAGAGTGTGTAGTGGCAAAGTTGACTGTACTACTCTTGTAACTTTTTTCAAACCCTTCGTTGCCAAAGTACGGGCAGAATGTAACTCTTAAAACAGCCACTCAGTTGCCGGGGGCAGGCGGCCATGTAGTTTATGGGCAAGCGGGCACCGGAAAAATAGTTCGCTGTTCTTGCGTTCCGCTTGCAAATATTAGGTTGGCACATAAGTAATGCAACTTTTTATATAACTTTTGTCTATTTGAACGTAGCGCATTCATTTCTTGGCAATATAAGGAATATGATGTATGCTTCTAATGCACACAATTTTGCCGAATTTTACCATCTTATGTGAGAATTACGGTAGGTTTACGGTACTATGGGAAAAATTTTAGAATGCATCAGATTTTGCTGAAACTTGGCCTATAGGGCTTATTTGACATGCTGATCACAAAAATGAGATCCGTTTCGCATGAAAAGGCCTCGTCATACCTTTGATAGTCAAGAGACAAGGGCTAGAAAGTGATAGTTGTTTGAGTTCCTGCCCCCTATAAAAAGTGAAGATTGTTTCAGAAAAATAGACGAAAATTTAGAGATACAAATTAAATTAGAAAACTTAGAAAATTCATATAAAGCAGAGGTTAGCACATCACCAAATCTGAAACCTTAACTTGGTGCCTTCCTACGCAGAGTTTCGTCTCCAGGATTGCCGGTAAAAGTGGGTGGCAACAACAACAAAGTTCTTTTCCAGTCAAAAAAAAGCGCTGTTTAGCTGTGGCGTTAGTTGGGAGACCGAAAGAAGAAGAACTTGTCAACAACTGAATTGAACATGTTAAACATGTCCGTAAAGTTGTGTTGCACATCGACGCCAAACTGATTTTTGATGCGTCCTTTAAATTTTCACCCCCGCATAGTCATTTCGTACGCTGCGACGTTGTCTGGATTCTTCCGCTCATCATTCTGAGCAAGTATCGTCCAAGCTGGAAAAAATTCGCTGCAAAAGCACAGAAAGAGAACAGGGTAAAGAAAAACGCTTTTTTTTGTATTTTTCACAAAAAAACCGGCATAAGCAAAGAAGTAAGCTCGGCGACGTTGTCTACATCATAGACAGAAACAAGACCTATCGAATGCACAAAAAACCCGAGTGAAAAAAGTTAAACTGAAGAAAAAACAAGAGGTTTTCGAAAACGCCGTTTTTCGAGGATTTCTCGTTTAAATCCTAAAAAGAAGTTCCGCGACGTTGTCAGCGTGAAAATAGAGATCAAGAGCTTTAATATGATATATAGATTATCGAAATTGGGCTTCGAACAACGAAGAAAAGGGTACCAGAGCCAAATGCCCCGCGCCCCGCATTTGAGGTAGCGAGGTAGCGCGCAGCGCGCGGAGACGCAGACGAGCAGCGGAGACGGACCAGAGCCGACGGGGCATTTGGCTCTGGTCGTGGATCTTCGCAGGGTCTCAACGAAACCCTGCAAAATTATATATCGTTGTGATCCTCATGAGACGGTCAGGAGCACTGACAACGTCGCGGGTCTTGAAAATCCCATAACGAGATAGACCAGCATTCATATGGCGACTCTTTGCGCAAGATTTGAGCGCAGTTTTTCGTTTTTATTGAACTCTAGCGGCTTTAATGAACTTCCAACATTCAACCGCAGTTCAGAGAAAGGTTAAATGAGAAATTTTGCCCTAGTTTTTGATTGAATTTTCAAATAAAAACCTTCTTCTCAACAAAAAAGGCCATAAAAACGCAATCCTTCAATTTTTTTGAGCTTCTTTTGAATGTCACTGCTATATTTGCCTCATTTAAATTCATCCCTATACGGTTATGTCACTAGTTATGTCATAATTTCCGGGGCTTCGCCCCGGATGACTTTTGTACTTCTCCCCAGGTGCAGGTTGTGGTCTATCATGACGCTCAAAGTAAAGGTTACCAGAGTACATGGCTCTATGTATCGAAGGTATGGGCCTCGTTCGTGAGATCAAAAGATGAATTTCATTTTAGCGACAAATGAATATGATATTCGTGTTTACCGCATGGGATTACCCCATAGTGCAAAGTTATAGCGAATTCTGACTTTTCGCAGCTTAGTTATTGACAAATTGCCTTCAAAATTTGACGCATTTGACTTGTTCAACTTCTCAAAGGCGCCCCACCTTAATTTGTGTTTAAATTTCATTTCTTTTTTACTGATCCCAATGTGCCAACTTCCAGCTACATGCTGCCTATAATTGCTTCTTCATTGCTTAGATTTTTTGTACTACGTTATCAAAAATCAAACGGTCTGGCAGCTTGCAGCTTACATTACGTTCTACATGATGCCACAAAATGAGATCGCTACATAAAATAGGAAAAAAGTTACGGGAAAAGTTGCAAAACTTATGTGCCAACCTAATATTTGGAAGAATGTTGGCAACTCCTGGACGAAAACTTTTGAAACAATGGCGCTTTTTTCATAGATTAGTTGCGGTGCAGTGGCCATATTCTCGCGAACTTTCTGCGAGAATATGCAAAATTATCGAAGGCCGCGCGGTCCTTTGTGAAAAACCGCACAGCCCGTGGCACATATCGTTGAGAGAATGTGGCCCAAACTCCTGTAATTAAACCATCGGTGGCACCTCTGCCAGGTAGAGTATTACCTTAGCTTAGCGTACGCACGAAACTACGTAAAAAGGGGGGTCCGCGCGCTTGCTGAAAATTTGGCCAGCGCAAAGAAATTATTTGCCGAGCGCCTACAGAAAACTCTGTATGCTGCCCGCTGGCAGGACATTAGACAGTAAACTAAGTACGTTGAAGGTTTGGCCACGCCCCAAAATTCTGCCAACCGCCACTGCAATCGCAAATTTGCCGACCGCCTGCCCCCGGCCATTGTCCGAGCACTTTGGTCAACGTTGCACACTGCAGACCAGCGATCCATCTCTAGAAGAAAACTGAAATTTTTGAAATGTTTCAACAGTTCACAGTCTTTCATTCCTTCGTAATGCGTGTACAAATGTTTCGGCTTCAGCGACAAGACGATCGCGATTTGGGAAGTTTTTTCTAGATGTAAAGGTGGTCACGCCCCTTAAGACAATCCCACTGCGTTTCATAAATTCCTGGATCCATCTGTGACTATTTTGAAGTTGCTGATATGCAACTCTTCTCTATCAGTTTTCAAGGCCATAAGATGTAGATTATTGTCATGAGGGCTTGCCCTAGCTCGAATTTTGACGCAACGGCTGCCTTGAGTTTTCTCGCTAAGGTCTGAAGTCGAACTACGCAGATAATTGCCGGGAGCAGGCGGCCATGCGATTTTCGGGTAAGCGGGCACCGCAAAAATAGTTAGCTGATTTCTTGCGGTCCATTTGCAGATTTTGGAAGATTTGGCGAAGTTTCAGAAGAATGCTTGAAGAACGATTGCGGTTTTTTCATAATTTAGTTGCGGCGCAGTGGCCGCATTCCTCGCGGACCTTCCGCGAGAATATGCAAAATCATTGAGGGCCGCACAGTCTTTTGTGAAGGATCGCGCACCCCGTAGGTACCTTCCTTCGCATAGAAGATACCTCACACTAGGGTAATTAAACCAACCATGACATCTCTGCCACATACAATTTCACCTTTGCTCGGCGTACGCTCCAAACTGCGTTAAAAGAGCCCGAGCGCTCGCTGAAAGAAACTATTTGCCGAGTGCCTGCAGAAAATCTGTATTGTTGCCCGCTGGCAGAATATGCGACAGTGAAGGAATTACCAGCGGTTGAAGGTTTGGCCACGCCCCAGAATTCTGCTGACCGCCTGCAGAAAAACGCGAGTTTGCGGTCCGCCTGCCCGCGGCGATTGTCTGAGTGATGGTGTTGCGTATCTTACATAAAAATTGTTATTATACCTTATTTTACCTCAGAAAGGAAACAAAACACCCTGAAAGCTTCAACGCTAGGCTAATTAGAGCCAATTTCAACTGTAAAGTTCCCAACTTATTATGTTGATTCATTGAAGAATTATGCCAGGTAAGAGGTAGCGGCCATTTTTTCAATGTTCCTAAAAAGTGGTTACACCGTTTAGGAAGCTTCGTAATCTTAATCTTGTGAATAGTTGAGTACTGAACTCAGCGTCCACAAAAACCCTATTACACAAGTTTTCACATTTTTTTTAAATTTTGAATTGGCAGCTTTTTCCACAATGACGCCATATGTTTCAAGTTCCCACCGTAATCCTACAGTAACGAAGAGGGTCGGTAATTCTCTCCATGCTGTAACTCTAAGTTGAAGCCAGCTCTACAAAATGGTAACTAGAGCAAGGCGAAAGACTTCTTGGGAAGAAAGATATTAACGATCAAACAGTGCATACATACTTTTGGGACACCCCGTATAAAGCTGAATGTCTGTTTGTCTGTATGTATGTATGCCTGTCTGTCTGTATGCACGTATGTTCCGAATAGAAATTTTCATTTCTGAACCGATCCGGACCAAACTTGGCACACATACACTTCGGGCCCCGGCGGATGTCATAGGCTACTTTTCGTCATCAATCGGTATTGATTTTATCGAACTTTTCGCAAAGTTTGAACTACGGGGCTGGGAGTTGGCACAAGGGGGTAATCGAGCATGCTGATTACGAGTACAATATTAGTTTGGCGCTATTCGGCTATTTGGGCCCCAATATTTTTTTGTCGTAGAGCTTGCTCAAACTTTGTGTATAAGGGTTATACATGCTGATTACAGTTATCACACTTTCTCCGCAGATCGTCTCTTCGTGTGTTTACGGTAGGTGTACGTAGGAAGTCAAAATCATGAATTTAGCTGGAATTCGGTTCAGAAAACTTATTCGACATGTTGATTACGATTTTCATCTCTCCGCATATTGGGTCCTTATCATAGAGTTATGGGGGTTATACGGCATGGGATCGAAAACATAGATTTGTTTCAAACTTCGTCTAGGGGGGTGGTCATTTAGCGCGATGAACATGAATATCACGCTGATTTCGCAGGATGTGGCATTTTCTTGGGCTACGGTGGGCTATAGGTCGAAGCTCCAGATTTGCTCGAAACCTTGCCTGTAACGGTTCTCAAGTATACTGCTTATGAATATGATGCTTGCTCGCTGTCATAACGCATTAGTGAAGTTATGGTGAGTTGCAGGGTTTGAATGGGCATTTTTCGCTTTCGGGCCAATTTAGATCCCAGATATTCACGAAATGGGGAAATGGTTGTTTTGCATGACGGTCTCCAGCGCCATCCCGATAACCTGTCCCAATGTGTAACGCACGCGGCAAATCTCCCTCCCTCTGTTTTTGCTTGGGCAAAAGCCGCCGAAGGGTGTGTCGCGCGCGGCAGTGGTCCTGTAAGGAGGGCATTACAGTTGTGGGAATCTTTTATACTATACGAATTGTCATTATCATGGGGATCAAACACGATGTTCTTTAAACAGCACTTTAGGTAATTCCTCGTTAAGGTTTCAGGCAGGTTCATGACTTTTACCCGCTGCCGCGCGAAATGACTACCATATTCGTCATCAGCGGCTTGAATAACCTCCATATACCGAGTTTGAGCAAGACACACCACAAAAACATTTTAGGGCCCGGATAACCGAAAAATGTCGACAGTTTTTAGAATTATCTTACTTTTATCGAAGTTATTGTTTTTTTAGCAGAGTCTGAGCTACGGGGCTGAGGGGGGGGGGTTGGTGAGGAAGGTAGGCATACTGATCACTCACACAGCGGGAATAGGGAATTGCATGTAGAAGGTATAGGTGTATAGAGATAGAAATGGAACCTTTATCGTTTTTGACAGGGCCGGGCGGAGCCGGGAAAGCCAGCTATTAGTTTTTAAAATCGTCTACTGCTTTTATCGATTTTATCGATTTTTTTGCAAAGTTTGAGCCACAGGGCTAGGAGTTGGCACAAGGGGGTAATCGAGCATGCTGATCACGAATACAATATTAGTTTTTGAAATTACCATTACTTTATCGATTTTACCGATTTTTCTTGCCAAGTTTGAGCTACAGGGCTGGGAGTTGACACACGGAGTAGTCGAGTACGCTGATTTTTAAAAGAGCGGTGAGGTTTGCCTTAGACATGCACCAGTCTTTTCCGGCTGGGTTAGAGGCGCTGCCATCTAGGCAGCGGTAAGTACCGCCCTGCTTGTCGCGGAGCAGCAGTGTCCTCGCAGCCTGCAATGGCTGTGGAGTAGTGGCCGCTCCGCCGGTCTGCAGGAGCAGCAGTGACCGATTCGAGGTACCGACTGTGGCTCTTCTTCCTGACGGCCCCGCCTGGAGCGCGTGCCCCGGCCGGGAAAGGTTGGCGACGTCCTCGGTCTTCTTCTTTGCGTCGGTGCCGCTCTCCTTAAATTCTTTTTCGCTTCACGTTTCACTTATTCGGTCATCATGCGCATAAATTGACCGAAGGTAGGTTCCAGTGAATCAATGCTTGAACTGGTAGTTGGCTGGGTGTCCGGCTCAACTTGTGCCTTTGTAGTAGGTTGTGGTGGCGGTGGAGCGTATCTATAACAATAGCGATGAGATGAGATCGTAAGACAACAAAAAGTTCAGATCTTACCTGCGTTTTGGTACAAAGTTTTCTTCGTTGGTCACCATCGGTCGCGTAGGAGGCCTCGTGTAAATGATACGTTGCAGTGATGAAAACAACTTTTACCAGCTCACCTCTTGCGGGCAGCAGGATGTGCTTCGGGCGACTGTGGGCGGTTTACATTGTTGGAGGACTTGCTCGAATTAATCACATTCAGGGGGCGTTGTTCGTCGACGACAGAGTATTCGCCGTCTACAACCAGGCATGCCATGACGTCCGCCATCTTCCCTCGCAGTCCCTTCGCTTCTGCCATCCTGGGGGATTGCGTTGGTGGTTGCCTTGGGCGCTGCACCGGTCTTTGCCGGCTGGGGGGCACTGCCCTGGCAATATAAACTGAACCCAAATCGCGTGCGTCCCATCGGAGTCCTCTAAGGCGCGCGGCTTCTACTTCATAGACGTGGTTACGCTTGGGCTCTATCTCTGTTTGTGTGGTCAGACAAACAGAAATAGAGTCCAAGCCTCTCCCGTGCGAATTTTTATATCTGGACTGATCCGGACCAAACTTGGCACATATACACTTCGGGACCGGGTGTTATAGGCTACTTTTCGTCATCGATCGATATCGATTTTATCGATTTTTATCGATTTTTTGCAAAATTTGACCCACGGGGCTAGGAGTTGGCACGCGGGGGTAATCGAGCATGCTGATTACGAGTACAATATTAGTTTGGCGCTATCCGGCTAGCTATCCGGGCCCCGAAATTTTTTTGTCGTAGAGCTTGCTCAAGCTTCGTGTATAAGGGATATCTCACATGCTGATTACACATGTCACACGCTTTCGGGCCAATCTAGATCCCAGAAACTCACAAAATGGGGAAACGTCGTTTTGCATGGCGGTCTCCAGCGCCATCCATAGCCTCCCAACGAGTAACGCACGCGGCAAATCTCCCTCCCCCTGTTTTTGCTTAGGCAAAAGCGCCGAAGGGTGTATCGCTCGCGGCAGCGGTCCTATAAGAAATGCATTACGGTTGTGGGAAACTTTTATACCATACGAATTGCCTTTATCGTGGGGATTGAGCACGGTATTCTTGAAACAGCACTTTATGTAATTCCTCGCCAAGGTTTCAGGCAGATTTATGACTTTTACCCGCTGCCACGCGATGACAACGATATTTGTCATCAGCGGCTCAAATACCCCCATATACCGAGTTTGAGCAAGATCCGTCACAAAAACTTTTTGGGGCCCGGATAGCCGAATAGCGCCTTAGTTTTTAAGATTACCCATTATTTTTCTCGATTTTATTGATTTTTGCAAAGTTTGAGCTACGGGGCTGGGAAGTTGGTGAAAGCGGTAGGTGAGCATACTGATTACTCACACAGTTGGAATAGGGAATTGCATGTAGAAGTGTGCACAGGGAAAGGTTGTACAGGAATAAGAATGAAACCTTTATCGTTTTTATTAGGGCCGGGCGGAGCTGGGTAAGCCAGCTAGTAAACATAATAAAAGAGCCGTAAAGCATAAGAGCATAATTCCGTAGTTAGCATATCAAATAATCTCTGTGCGAAAAGTTTCAGCGAACTCTGAGATTTCCAAATATTGGACCATCCAAATGAGATCGTAATTTGCAAACGAGCTACCTTTGTTCGAGAAGTGAGTTGACTACTCTTTTTGCAGTCAAAACAAAGAGGTACTAATATTTTGCTCACTTTCGAAATTTTTCTTCAATAACCTCCACACTAAGAATTAGGAGCAAGACAGAATCTCCTTTGTTTTTTATTCGCTTTCTTCTCCTATCCTCGCAATCATACAATAGGGCAACTTTAGCAACTCAAAGTAATCCATTATTTTCGCAGTATCTTCCCTTTGCGCAGGTAAAAAAACGACTATACCACTATATCTTTTTCTAGAAGAAATGATTTCAAATTAGACTTCTCCTACGTAAAGAATAAGGTAAGGCAGTAGCAAAGATATAAAAAACGTAAATTTATTAATGATGTGCAAGTAAGTTGATAGAGTCTGGCGCAACCCCTAAGGGTTGTTTCAGACTGCCGCGCTGACCGCAGCAGACTGCAGCAGACTGCAGCGGACTGCAGCAGACTGCAGCAGACTGCACTGACCGCAGCTGACTGCAGCAAACTGCAGCAGACTGCAGCTGAATGCAGCTGACCGCACTAACCGCTAACCACACTAGCAGAAAAACGCTCGCCAAAGTTTGACTGAGAAGAGTGAAATCAGAACCTATGATCTCCTTGGGCGTAAATTACGGTGTTTTGACGTAACCGCGGTTGTTTTCTTCCAAAAAGAATGCAGGGATCGGCGCGGCCGTTGCGGTAAGTGCGGTCAGCAGCAGTCTGCTGCAGTCTGCTGCAGTCAGCTGCGGTCAGTGCGGACTGCTGCAGTCTGCTGCGGTCAGTGCGGCAGTCTGAAACAACCCTAAAAAAGTGTGGCAGCCACAGTAGCTTTTTTGTGGAAGTGATTAGAGCTGACTTCGTCCTCTCTTGTTTGAACAATAATCACAAGAAGCACAACTACTGCAAGCGAAAATTGTGACAAACGAGATCATGGCTGGCTCCCAATTCCATAGTTTGATGGCTATTTGAAGCAGGATTTTTGGTATGGGCAATGGGAAGTAGTGCTTTGTATCAATTACAAAAAGACCCAGCTATTTCAAGTTGGAATATGGTTAACCATGTTTGAAAATGCGAGTTCACTTGGATAGCCCAGTATTGGGAACCCTCCGAATTCGCTAAATCTTGGCCCACAGGGGTTATCTGACATGATAGTCACAATGTTACTGATTATGCTTGGTAGAGCCTTATGTCACGTTTACGGTAGGCTAACGAAAATGCGGGGGGGGGGGGTCGTATACGGCGGTTGTATACCACGCCTATTACTCGAACCCTGATCATCATTTATGTAATAGAATTGATATGGGGAACCTAGACTGGATGTCAGAGATAGGGTGACTTTCTGCGCGCAGGCAGCCGTTGCCACCAGCCTGTAGTCGCCGCTGACCGCCTTTGTTATTATAAGGATGCAAAATCATCAGATTTTCACTACGCTATGTGCATTCAACTACACTTTTCATCTTCCGTGCTTTTTCCTTCCTCATTCCACTGATGCGCAGTTCAACTCCACAACAGTTTCTTCATCGTTGTTGTTATTCCGTTGCCGTCTTGGATATGCTAATGCTCAATTTCGATATTAAAAGTTCTTATCAAAGTTCCAGACACACCCATTTAGCTCTATCTGTCCTGATTTTTCAAGTGGTTTTCTTTCGTAATAAACCGAAATTTATTCTTCATACACGAAAAAAGACTTCCTTTGTCCGTCGATAGAATTCCATCGCTTTATTCACCTCAGAATATTTATTTCATAAAGTATTCCAGCACAAATGTTCATTTATACCATGTCCTCTGTTACATCCACTTCGCCAAAACGGATGGGCTCTTTTGCGTCAAGACCCTCGCCATCACTGTCTTCTGCAGACCGGGACGAGTCCGAGACATACTCATCCATAGTATCATCCTCATCGCTGGCAACATTTAGGTTGCCGTATACCGCTTCGCGCAGAATTGCTGCGAAGGGATGCATTACTTCGCCTCATCCCTTATAGATCTCCGAGTCACTTCACAGGAGCCAAACTCCTTTAGTAGACACGGCAAGACAAGCTTGGGGCAAACATTTTACTTTTGAAACCCGCTTGATTCGAGAGCTTGTCAGATTGTCGATTGATGCAAAGATACCTAACCGTACCAGTCTGTACCAGCAGTACATATTGAAACAAGACTTTTCCCACGTATTGCACAGTATCACAGTACCATTATATACTGTATAATTCTATACTTTTCTACATTATTTGATGAGAGTCTGCATGCTAAAAGCTTAGAACTGAATTATTCGCAAGAAAAAGTAATTTGGTGCAAATGCAAAAACAGTGCATGCAATAGAACTCGGAGCATAGGTTGTGCCAGAGAGTCCAACCCACTAACCGCTTGGCCACTGGCTACACAGAGAAGGTATGCCTCGAATCGTGTTCAGTGAGTGCCACGCTCTGGTCCCATGGGAAAAAATGCTCATAAGTTTGCACTAGTGACCGTTTTGCAGATATGGAGAACACAGATATGAGTTACTCGTTTCAAGACTAGCACAACGGTATGTGAATCACCATGAATGGCCACACATCCCTGTATCCTTCCCATGTAAGTCAGCAAGTGTTAAACATATTTCTGATAAGAACAAATGTCTTACTGAAATACCGAAATTTTCAATGAACCCCAGCTTTCGAATAGTAGCTCATGGCAATTTTCATTACTTCGCTACACTTGTTTTTTTTAATCAGAAATATGCTTAGCACTAGCTAACCATTACAACTTTGGCATGTTTTCGTTAACTTTGAAAATAGAAAAATGACTAGAAAAATGAAGAAAAGATGGTCAGCCGCCGGGGATCATCATGGGATCACACAAAAAAGCTGAAAAATGTGGCTTGTATGCACAATCCATGGCATGCAAAGACTGGGCACGTTGCGTCCAGCCGAGATAGGTCGTGTATGGGAGAGACAGCTGATGGTAAGAGAAACGAAAGAGGGCTCGATCGGAGAGAACCTGATACGTCCGCGGTCTTTGCGTGCTACGAACAGCCCATACAACTTCTCGCTTATGTTTATGTTTATAGAGAAGGATAGTAAGACTATATACGGATAGAGAGACAGCGTGAATTCCAGACATGTGGAGCGTCAGGATATGAAGCTTCTTAGGGCCGCATGCACTAACATCCACGCGGGGAGGGGATCGCAGCTTTAAAAGAAAGCTCTATATTTCGAAAATCCAGATACCTGGATTTCACGTTGTGTATCTATCCGTAAGTATTCCTACTACCCTTCACTATGAACATAGGAGCGAGAAGCTGTACAAACCGCATTTTTCAGCTTTTGTATAATCCCTGATGATCCCCGGCGCTTTTCTTGAAAGTCATTTTTCTTTCTCCGAAGTTAAAGAAAACTTTCCAAAGCTGAACTGAACATCTAACACAACAGTGCTAGGCATGTTGCTGATGAGAACAAATGAGTTTTTGAAAAGTCGAATTTTTCGGTAAACCTCAAATTTCGACCTGTGGATCATCGAAGATTTCATGACTTCAAAAGATCATTTGTTCTTACCACGAACATGCTTAGCACTGTCGGGTTGGATAATCACAACTTTGGAGGTTTTTCGTTAACTTCGGAGAAAGAAAAATGACTTCAAAGAAAAGCGTCGGGGATCATCAGGGATCATACAAAAGCTGGAAATGCGGTTCGCGCAGCTTCTCGCTCCTCTTCAACATGTTCATAGTGAAGGGTTGTAGGAATACTTACGGGTATGTACACACCGTCAAATGCAGGTATTTGGAGTTTCGAAATATAATCTTTCTTTTGAGCTGCGATCCCCTCCCCGCGGGGATGTTAGTGCATGCGGCCTTTAAACTGTGATCCCTTACCCAGCGGGGATGTTAGTACATGCGGCAAAAGAATTCGCAACTCTTGGACACTTTACCTACATGCAAACAAGTTTTGTGCTTATTTCGGAGCAGGTTCGAATTCGCGCGCTTTACTGCCAAACTTGTTCAAATAGGAAATTTTTGGTTTCTGCAGGAATGGGATCGATAAGGCAGGAATGACAATTGGCGTCCTTTATAGAAAATTAAAGTTGACATAAAGGAGAAGGCGATTGTTTGTGGAGGGGGGGATCGCTTTTACAATCCCTCCTTGCTTATTCCAAAACGACATCCAGGTTGCCCCGTGAGCCACCCCGAGCCCTGCTCTGGAAAAGAAAATATGAGGGAGGAGGAGTGAAGAAAGTACGAACTCAAGACATCTACTTAGGAGTGATACGGGAGGAAATTTGTGCACTTTAGTAATGAAAACGGCAAATGGTTTTGTATCCATTTCTATCTTGTGATCAGAGCTGGAAGCACGTCAACTGCTCAGGTTCACTGTTTATAATACAGGTTGCAAATCTGATGCGCCTCTCGATGTGCAGCACACAGCACACATGGTTAAGCTTACGAAGAAAATTGTGGACACTATGGCAAATGCTTTGAGGGGCGTGGGGGATTGGGGAGAGGAATGTGTACAGATTACCAGGGGAAGGAGTTTTCACGCGAAAGCAATAGCCATCCTGGTTGACATGTCTGAACACTTCATGCCAGGTTTCTTTCCTCCCTCTCCCTCTTGGCTTAGGTAAAAATCTAGACAAACGGGAGAGGGGCAAGAAAGATGGTAATTGAAGCCAACTTGAAACTTGGTGTGACTGGCATATGAAAATTTTGAAAGACTGAAACCACAGGCATTTGGCTAGGACTAGGAATACTTCGCAGGATGGTAAAGGAGGGATAGAGGGGGTGGAGTAAGGACAGGGCTTCCAAAAAAATTCGAATTTGGTTCGGGAAATCTATGACATATTCACATCCATTCAGAGGGCTTGGAGAGAAAAAATGGCGAGCAGCGAAGTTTGCAATAAAGCGGTAAAAGTCATGCAGATGTGAAAGGATCTAACAAGGGAACGATCCCAACTTAAGGTGGCGAATTGGAGTGAACCGCATGCCATTAGATGCATCTTGATGAGCTGATTGCAAATCTACTTTCGATATCTGCGACAACGTTATCTGGAAGAAGTTATGAAAGGTTGAAAATGTGAAGTGACGGGGGTTTTGATGCATAATTTGCTTTAAAATCCAACTTGGAAGTGCAGGACTAGCATCATATTGAGTGTAGTGATTTCACGGAATGCTCACATTCAAAAGAAACGCAATAAATGTTTTTGAACAGCTAAAAAGCAACTAAAGTTCTTTGGTAAAAGCTATGAGCAATGAAAAGTCCAAATTTGGCAAATATACAGCGCAATACCTCGAAAATTAGCTGTTCAAAAACACTTATTTGTGTTTTTTTAGAGTGTGAGCATTCCTTGAAATTAGTACACTCAATATCATGCTAGTCGTACACTCCCAAGCTGGATTTTGAAGCGAATTATGCACTAAAACCCCCATTACTTCCTGTTTCTAATCTTTCATAACTTCTTCCAGATAACGTTGTCGCAGATATGGAAGGTAGATTTGGAATCAGCTCATCAAGACGCATCTAATGGTATGCGTTACATTCCAACTCGCCACCTTAAGTTGGGATTATCAGCCGCTCAAAACCCTTGTAAGGTTTTTGAGCGGCTGATAATCCCTAAATGTAAAATTTCGCTGTGAGGTTAAGAATCATGAGCGCTCATTTGAGTTTTTGCTGTCTACCAGATATCACGCTGTTATTGATTGTGAGTTTGTGTTCAAACTGCAAATGTGTTGAGTTCTTATCTACCGAAAGTCCACGGAATTATCATTTAATGGCATTCTGGAACGACTGTTTCAGTGAATGAGGAGTCTGCCTATGGCTTTTAGTAGTCCTACAAAGTTTAGCAGTTTCTATGGTTTCTTTTTTCGAATAGATCCAGGAAACTGGAAGAGAGATTGGGCATTCTGGGCTCGGAGAAAGGCTGTAGGGTAGGGCGCTGACAAGCGCCTAATTGCTTGAGAACTGTGGGCATTTGGCTATGTTGTAGAGCCGTCCCTTATATTGGAACTTGCTCGCTCACTATAGGCTAGGTCGATATGGTTTCTGTGGTTGCGGCGTACCCGCCGCACCTTTGATATATTTGTGTGTTGTTC
The DNA here is from genome assembly GCA_958299035.1 of Cylicocyclus nassatus. Taxonomy (NCBI): domain Eukaryota; kingdom Metazoa; phylum Nematoda; class Chromadorea; order Rhabditida; family Strongylidae; genus Cylicocyclus; species Cylicocyclus nassatus. The sequence goes on from CATQJL010000223.1 coordinate 60,688,872, forward strand.
TCGAGCTATTCCTAGTGAACCCTTGGCATGTACGCCGACAGGCAGAGGGGGAACTCTTGTGTTTATCTAATGAATCGTCAACGACTCAACGCGTTCAACTACAACTGGCGATCAGGATCAAGGACAAGAAGACCACCACCGACCAAGGACCAGAAGAAGCTCGATCGACAAGGATTAGAAGAAGCTCGATCGACAAGGACCGGAAGCCTCCATCGTCCAAGGAGAAGACGTGCAGCTCGAATCGAGGAAGAAGCTGTCAGTGGTCGAGGACAGCCAGACAATTAAGCTTTGCTGAGAAGCTTATCGATTTAGCAGAAGACTTCGTCGACACCGGAGAGGTCTACCATGCCGAAAGCCAGTGAAGAGCGGCATGGCGAATCTCTGGAGAAGGTCCCATCGGTCATGGTCGACCAGATGCGGCTCCAACAGGAGGAGCTGCATATGCAGCTTGTTCCTGTTGAAGCTGCATATGCAGCTTCAACAGGAACAGATGCAGGCTCGACTACAAGCTTAGCAGGAGCAGATGCGAGTGCAATCGCAAGCTCTACAGGAGCAAATGCAGGTGCAATTACAAGCACTCAGACAATCGCCTGGAGCAGGCGGGCACCGGAAAAATAGTTAGATTGCTGATTTCTCGCACCCCGCTCGCGGATTTTTTGGAAAGCAATCAGGACTTTTCGGAAGACCGCTTGCTGAGCCCGCGGATTCTTGAGAGACCGCCTGTTGAATTTTTTTTCGCTCTTATCTTTTGCAGATATATTGCTGAATCTCTGAGGAATCGAGAACTCAGCAAGCGGTTTTCAAAAGTCCTGATTGCTTTCCAAAAAATCCGCGAGCGGGGTGCGAGAGATCAGCAATCTATTTTTCCGGTGCCCCCCGGCGATTGTCTGAGCACAACAGGAGCAGATGAGAATGCTAATCACCACTCTGGTCAGTAATCAGGGAGCCATCCAAGACATCAGCAAGGATCAGTACGATCAGCTAAGTAAGGACGTGCAAAGGTTCGTCTCAGACGAAGAGACAGGTAACACCTTTGCGTACTGGTATGGCAGGTACGGATCGGTCATTCGCGACTCTCAGCTTCCGGATCAGAAGAAGCGCGACTTGATCCTCATGAAGCTGGATGGGGAAGCATACAGGAAGTATGCCGATGAGGTTCTGCCTGCGCAACCAAGCGACTTGGACTTCGATACCACCGTCGCGAATCTTCAAAAGCTGTTCGCCTCCAAAAAGACGCTCATCGAAAGACGTTATGAGTGCCTAAGGATAACGTGCCCTCCGCTTACGCCAGCGTACGTACCGTTTCGCGAGTACGCCAACACTATCAAGCGAATGGACGAGGACGCCCGGCTTGAGGAGGTTGACTACACGGCTATGAAGACGCTGCAATTCGTAGCAGGTCTTCAAGATCCCTCACTCAGGGAAGTTTGCCTTCGGATGATTCGTCGACTAGACGCTCACAAGGACGAAGCACCGTTGACAATCGAGGACCTAGTCGCGGAATGTGAGAATTTCATTGCTTTGAAAATGGTTAACACGGACATGGAAGCACGTGCGACATCCATGCAGTGTGAAAAAAAAGGAGGTAACTTGTTTCACGTGCGGAGGACCACATTTCAGAAGAGACTGTCCACAATCCGACAACACTGGTCGGAAGAAGCGGCGGAAGACAGGAGCGCAGTTTGGCCGCAGAAGACAGTGCAAACATGCGGTCGCTTTCGACGCCGAGAGCGCGCGGACCTACCTCGACGTCGTACTTAGAGGATGTAATCTCAAACTTCAGCTGGACGCAGGTGCAGATATAACGCTGATATCACGCAGAGCTTGGAAGAGGATGGGATCCCCGGCTCTGGAACCCTGTGTGATGCCCGTGAAAACTGCAGGCGGGACGTCGATGAAGATATATGGTAAATTCTCAACCGACTTTTCCGTCAGAGATCGAGTTACAGGGAAGATGCTTCATGGAAATGGCACATGCTACGTCACCGAAGGCTCAAATCTACTTGGACTGGAATGGTGCATCCAGCTGCCGGCATACAAAAAACTGAAGGACAATTACCATTGCAGAAAGGTGACTAGCGAAGAGAAAATCCGAGCCGAAATGGTCGCCGACTTGAAAAGAAGCATGGGAAAGTCTTCAACAGCGACCTAGGAAAGCGCACGAAGAGTAAGGGCATCAACAGAGACATCAAGGACTCAGTGCGCCGCTGTAGGCCATGTCAAGTAGCAGCCAAGATGCCAGTGAAGACTGTACTGCATTCATGGAAAATGGAACAGAAACCATGGAATCGACTTCATATTGACTACGCAGGGCCGCTGAATGGTAAGATGTATCTCGTCGTTGTTGACGCATACTCGAAATGGCCAGAAGTATTTGAGATGCCTTCATCGTCAACTACAGCTACCCTGAGAGAACTCAGATCTCCATTCGCTCGATTTGGAAATCCACAAGTGATCGTGTCGGATAATGGGACTCAGTTCACAGCAAGGGAGTTTCAAGAGAGAGGAATAAAGCATATGCCTTCACCACCATTCCATCCGCAATCAAATGGACAAACGGAGAGGTTTGTGGATATCTTCAAAAGAACCTTCCAGAAAATTAAGAAGGAAGGAACGGCAGAGAAGCTCGCGGAGTTTCTGCAGTCTTATCGACGAACGCCTTGTATAACTGCTCTAGGACAACGTTCGCCTGCCGAGCTGCTTCTGGGACGTCAGATAAGGACACCACTTTTGCTGCTGAACGAAGACTCCACAGAAGAAGGAATGGGCATTAAAACCATGGAGAAGCAGTTTAACCGCCACCATGGAACACGAAGGAAAGCGTACCAGCCAGAAGAAGCCGCGTGGGTACGTGATTTTCGCTCTGGATGTGAAAAATGGATTCCAGCACGAGTGGAGAAACGCTATGGAGAAGCGCTCTATGACGTGCTTACGGAAGATGGCCAGTTATGGAGAGGTCATGCGAACCAGATGCGCCGCGCCGCAAGTATGGATCGACATTATGACTCAACACAGTCCCTCCCCGACGAAGGCCGACTAACAATGGTATGGATGCTGCTGAACACCAAGCCACCTCATCTACGCCACCGACATCAACCAGACCAAGTCGCCATCGTCGCCCCCAGAACGTCTAAAAGTAGATCCTTATTGTAAGATGTACCGTTGTTCATCTTAGGAGGGAGGTGTTGTAGAGCCGTCCCTTATATTAAAACTTGCTCGCTCACTATAGGCTAGGTCGATATGGTCTCTGTGGTTGCGGCGTACCCGCCGCACCTTTCATACATTTGTGTGTTGTTCTCGAGCTAATCCTAATGGACCCTCGGCATGTATGCCGACAGGCAGAGGGGGAACTCTTGTGTTTTTCTAATAAATCGTAACGACTCAACGCGTTCTACTACAGGCTACATAGAGGACACGGCCTTTCGCGGCCGCGGTCCTCAGCAATCACCCTGACGACTTGCTTCAATACGTCACGCAATCAGCAAATCCCTCCCCCTCCTCTGCTTTGCTTAGGAAAGCCGCTGCAGGATGTATCGCGTGCGGTGCCCATAGATGAACTCCAAAGAAAAGAAACATGTGACGAATGTCAGGACGCGCTCTACTTACGGGATCTGAAGCAGGCTTCGAACATATGGTCGCATGAAACTTAAGGTATTCCCTTTATTATTAGAGTAATTCAGAAATAGGGATGATAAAGAGTACGCACTGAAATTCAAGACTCTCGAGAGAAGTTCAGGGAGTTAGAATCCTTGTGGCTTGACATACAGAAGCTGAGGTGTTGGCATCGATGTCCAGGTGCTGTACTAGCGGGCGACTTGCATCGGCTTGCATTGCGAGGGCGCGGGTCTACATGCAACAGCATGCAATTATATGCAAGTCATCTGCAAATACGGTGGCATAACCTGTTTTGGAGGCAAAATGTCAGCCACGAGTGACCATCTGCACTGCCGCTTATGGAGTGTTTTAAGCACCCCTCCTTCCAACAAAGGCGCCCAAAAGCGCTCGAATGTCTCCGATTCCTAATCACATCTCTCATCCCTCCTCATTCCGCGGTAACACTCGCGACTAGCTTTCACCTAAGGAGAAGAGCAAACTCTGCACACCTTGGATGTCAAGGGAGCGTACTGGCGCTTTTGGACTAGCGCGAAACATGTGTGAGGAGAAGAATTGTGAAGAGAGTTTAAAGAAATTTAAGTGTTTTTGGGCGCTTCTGAACGAAGTTTGACGGATATTTGGTAAGACCTCAAAATCAATTCCCATGAGCGATCCTCATGTATTCAGTTTTGCCTGGACGCTGCATTTAAGGCGCCCTTGGAAACGAAGAAGAAGCGGGCAAAGTGGAACTCGGGACTAGCTTTCAGCTAAAGAAAGGGAACTCTGCACGCTTAACCATGGAAGCGGAGACTGTGGGTTGGGCTACGGGATCCTAAGAGATTATTAACGGATTGGAGAAAGAAGTGGGATCTTGGGAATCACTTAGAGGCAGTGTCCGGGCAAAAAGTCGATTTTGAGATTTTGTGCTTATCCGGTCCTATTCACTATGCTGAATCCAAAAATCCACACTGAAAGGCGCGAAAACGGCAAAAAAGGACTCTAACACAGGGAAAAATCGGAAGTGGGCGGGGTTCTCCCTACGATGAATTTCGCAGTCCCAGCTTCTGGAGCGATCTTCCCAATTCCTCCAGCGCCCTGAGATCTCCATCGGCCAGGTGCGAATGCATGATTTGAAATCGGAACCGAAAAGATCGCTTTAGAAGCTGGGTGCGTGAATTCACAGAGGGGAGGACCCCGCCCACTTGTTAATTTCCCTCCCTTGTTAGAGCCGTTTTACGCCGTTTTCGCGTCCTCCAATGTGCATTTTCGGACTCAGCGTAGCGAATAGGCTCGAGTAAGCAAAAAATCTCAAGATCGAGTTTTTGCCCGGACACTGCCTTTGAAAGAGTTTTCGTGAAATTTGTGCCCCCTCGTAATATCTGTGTTTGTTGTTGGAACAGTAGCGTTAACACTGAGTGGTGCATCGAGAGATCACTTTATGTTTGTACGAAGTGTCAGGGTAAATACCTTGCTCTATGCCAGGGTTGAGTTTACCCTGATGAGCCACGTTCGTGAATTACCCTCAAGAGTAGGATTTATCCTTAGAATCGTTGATGAATACGAGTTAATTGCTTTCCGTAATAAAGTTTACCTCAAGGGTAGGTTCTAATTGAGTTGAAAGTGAGTCAGAAAAAGTATGCGTGGTTTGTTCAGACTAAATTGTTTTTTTAATCAAAAGCTGAGAGGCGGTTTTGAATCTACATACACTGCCTGAGATGCAAACGACGTCAACCTGCCACGCTCCTCGGCATGCAACACACAAAGTCACGTGGTTCACTAGTCTTATCACAATATCTTTCGAGTTCTAGACAACATAAAACAGATTAGTAGATCACCTTTGATTCCTTTTTAAGAATGTTCTTTGGAATTTTTTAAGAATCTCCATTGAGAGTCAGCTCGAAAACAGTGGGATTGCAAAACGACGATGTATCTTCAAGAGAGTCGGCTTAATATTCATAAATTTTGGCATCAAAATTAAGCGTTTTCTCTTGCTCTTCGTGCCGCTTACAGACGTTTTTTGTAAGAAAGAACTTTTCCACAAATCGCCCAGAAACAATATTTTAGAAAAAATTTTCAACTAAAGACAGTGTGGGCCGCTTAATCAAGGAGGGACTACCCGGCGGGCTGCTACAGATCGATATTTGTCAAGATTTTTTTTCAAAAAACTGCCCCTAAAAACTTCCTAAGGACCCACTTTTGGAAAAAAAAGCGTCCTATGGACTTCTTAACTGTTGTGAAAGGACTGCCCTATGGACTGCACATAGACCGTTATCTCAAGAAAAAATTGAACTACGAACTCTCAAACTAATGTATCCCGAAAATGTCCTAAAAACCGCTCTAAGACTGATATCTTAAGAAGTAATTGCTATACGTGTTTCCTACAAACCAATATTTTGAGTAAAAAGCAGCTTATACGATATTTCACGACCTACAAGCCAATATTGTGAGGAATTACCCTACGCGTCACCTACAGAAAGATAATCGTAGTAGGAGATGCCCTAATGGCCGCTCACAGACTGATCTTCTGATAAGTAATTGCTCTACGAGGCCGGTACAGACCGATGTTGGTAAACAAGGAATGCCCTGTGAGGAGCTTACAAACCCATGTTTTTAGAAGAGGCTGCCCTTCAAGTGCACAATACACAACCTTATTTGAAAAGAACCGCCCTATGGACCACTTGCAGGGCTTATTGAAGTGTAGGGTGCACCAGCATCACCATTTTCAAACTGGATTCTGCGTCTCTTCCACGGAAGATGCTCTCTGAGCACTTTCCCAGGACGAGCATGGGGAAGGCGGAGCCTCAATCGATTGAAAGTGATTAGAAAGCATGTTTCGCGGAAAAGACGCAGAGTCCAGCACGGAAATGGAGATCTTAAGGCACCCGATACTTCAACTGATAAACCTGTACATTGGTTGATAGAAACGAATTGCCCCACAGACCGCTTGCATACCGATATCCCGAGAAAGAGCTGTTTTACAACCTTCTACCCACAGCTCAATGGTTATGAAAAAAAACTGCTTTTTGGGAAACACTGCCTTACGAACTTTACGAGGACCTTGCCTTACCAGTCGCTCAAGGATTGGAAGATCCTTTATAAGGGAAGCCAACGGAGCGGTTTCAAGGAAAAAATAAAGGGCTATTAGCTGCTCAGAACCTATAGAGACTGCCTGCGGGCCCCTCACACCTATTTCAAGAGAAAACGAAAGAACCGTCTACAGGCCGCCGCGTGGCTGACTTCTTTGAATGTGCTAAAATATCTAGCAGAAAGCTGCAAAAAGTGCGTTTTTGTTCATAGCCTTTACTGAAGTTAGTAGGCAACCATATCTTACATGCTTGGTATTTTGCTCAGGATTATGAGCACCACAAAGCTGGCAACGTCGCCAGAAACAGAATCTACGAGAAGGGGCTAAAAATTCAAAAGACGCATCAAAAATTAAGTTATTTTTGACGTGCATTTCGACTTAAGGAAAGACAAAACTTTAGTTTTCATCGCCGGATGTTTCTCGTTTATTTTCTTCCAAACCACCACCAAAATATGTTTTTATTTAAAAGTTACAAAGAAGAACCTAGTTCTCCGGTTTCCCCGTGCTGTGAATTGCCTGGTCCGTAGCGAAACCTGCAACTCAAATGCCGCCGAACACAAAATTCCAAACTGATTGCGGCGTTTTTTAGGTTTTCAAGAGCTTTTTCTGCTTTCGCCCATTGTTTTGTATCTTCTTCTCTTCTTGATTTCCTGAAAACAACTTCTTTTACTTTTTATGGGAAGCAGATACTCAAACAACCTTCAACAACCTTCTTTCGACGCCCCCTACCTCTAGACTGCCGAAGGCATGGTTGTAACAAGTTTTTTGGGACTTTCTCACCACTAAAAATGGAAAAGTGGCTCGTTTGCAACGCATAGGTGACGATATGGCACGAAATTTGGTGTGCGTACGCGCATTGGGACTAAGGAAACTGTGAAAATTTATGAGAAACTTTGGTGAATGAAGCGTGCTTAACTTTTTCTCCAGAATAGGTGGGCTTACCCACCCAATGCCCACCTGAGGTAGGCAAAACTTTCAGTTCACATAAGGTTCAAAATTCTAGCATAAATCTTTTACTCCCAAAGTTTACCATATGGTGAAATTTCTTAAAACTTCCCATCTCCTCTTTGCTAGAGTCAAAAATAGTCAACGAGTAGCGGCCAGCCTGCGCAATTGGCGCGATCAAGGGCGAAATTGTAAGAGATCGAGGTGGCATGGGCGTATTTGTTTCGCATGGATTCTTTGCCACGTGTGCCGGGCCCTGACTGTTTATCGACTCTGTTGAATGCCATGCGCAGCCATGACTATTATACCAAAAAGCTGAGATTGTGAACAGATTATTACAGCAGTATATGAGCTTGTAAGAAGAGCCACAACATGTCGAACAAGCTGGCGTGCCGCCAATAGCAAAAACTCAGAATAACAAGGTTCGAGAGCAATCATATCAGAAAGTACAAACTTGCGAAACAGGGAGGGGGAACTGTTAGCAACTTAACGAGATGTCAGCACCTCCAGAAACATAGCCTTTTTGCACTCAATACCCCACCCACTTCAGGAAAACTCGAAAGAGAGCGATATTTGCCCCCGTCGAAAAACGTTGGCCTTGTTGACAAATCTGTACTCTCACACCCACCGCAATTATCCGCCGTATTTCGCAACATGTCAGCGAAGTACGACCTTTCCATTCTTTTTATGAAATGATTTACCACGATGGGTCGAGAGCAAAATTGCAGATTGCAACTAAGCTTGTGGAATGTCCTTACTTCTATAATTCAACTAATTGGCTATTAGGAGGGTCTTGCAAGGCGCGCAATTCGATGGTTAGACCATCTATACTATTTCAAAATCCACCTTCCGTATCATCCTTACAGACACTTGTATAACATTCATTCATGGAAAGCTACTGCTCACATTTCAAGCTCAAAGTAAGTCATGTCAGGATCTATCACAATAATCTTCAAATGGCGAGATCACGAGCGCAAAGATTAGCCATGGGGTTTGAGATGCATTCACTTTGCTACGGTTCCCACCAGTATCCATCATGATTTGCTCATTGATTTGCTTCACAACAAGTGCAAGCTACAAATCATTTGCTTTTGCTATTTGTACGCATTTTTTAAGCGAGTGTGGTACCGCGAGTGCACTACATTGTCGCAAATCAATAAAACTATAAAAATACACAAGTGCACGAAGCCCCTAAGACCTCAGGCATACCTCAACGATTTCAGTCGCGACGCGATCCGGCAATTTGGCGAGTGTTCTCAGATGCAACCTTTGCTTTCTACATATGCAATCATATGTACAACTTTCGTTTAGTGATGAAACGCTCTATCTTTGTACATTCAGAATGCGCGTATGATGAGTTATATACAGCTGGAGTATTGTCAAATCGTATCGCGATTGAAATCACGGTAAGTATGCCCGAGACCTTACCCAGTACTATTCAGCGCACCGTTATTTCTTTGTCCGCTATTTGCATGTTCTTTTAACAATGTTCTGAATAGAATCATTTAGAAATTGACCCAAACCAAAATTTGTGCACAAACACAACGGGAGTAAGTTAGGCTTTTTATAATTTTTACTCGGTAATTCGCGAATTTTTTCCAGCAAGTCTTGCGCCAGAAACTTGATTGCCACCGTAAGTGTTGAGAAACGAGTTAGTGACGTTTAATGTACGAATTACGAATTTGATGTTGTTTATTATAGCAGGAAAACATTGGCTATTGGTTGGCTCTTGAGCTCGTCACTTTCGCCAGAACTCAACGGAGGAGTCAAGCTGTAACCCATGCCATCCAATATTTCCATAAATTCTCAAAAAGGTCCTAATTCTTTGGATAGATTCTTTGTTGCAGGGCTCGCACGAGGATACTAAATAGATAAGAACGAATTTGAAAAAAACGAAACGAAAAACGAGTCGAAATGGCTCGATTTCGTCACTTTCAACTTTTAAGACATTTACATGAGCGCGCCAACTGCATGGGTTGTCTAATTGTAGTGCGCTTTCTTTCTCAATAAAGCCGGCGTCGTTGCTATCTCGGATTCCCAACAAAGTGAAGAGGAGTCTTCAGACCAATCTTACAGTCTGCTCCAATCCTAACCAGGCCAAAATAGGCATGGTGGGAACCCGTGTCGCGATGGTATTGCGTCACGTCTACGGTTGGCTAGTCTGCTCTCACCTGAATCTCTTCGCTCTCTACAACAGCGCGCGTATGCAGCGCAAGCGCTCAGCGCTGCGAGAGCGCAAATTCAGCTGTCTTTGGCCTGATCCCGATTGGGGCAGACTGTATATACAGAGGCTGTGTGTGTTGTGTGTTGTGTGTTGTGTGTGTTGTGTGTGTTGTGTGTGTGTTGTGTGTGTTGGTGTGTGCGTGTTGGTGTGTGTGTTGGTGTGTGCGTGTTTGTGTGTGTGTTGGTGTGTGTGTTGGTGTGTGTGTGTTGGGTGTGTGTGTTGGTGTGTGTGTTGGTGTGTGTGTGTTGGTGTGTGCGCGTTGGTGTGTGTGTTGGTGTGTGTGTTGGTGTGTGCGTGTTGGTGTGTGTGTTGGTGTGTGCGTGTTGGTGTGTGTGTTGGTGTGTGTGTTGGTGTGTGTGTGTTGGTGTGTTGGTGTGTGTGTTGGTGTGTGTGTTGGTGTGCGTGTTGGTGTGTGCGTGTTGGTGTGTGCGTGTTGGTGTGTGTGTGTTGGTGTGTGTGTGTGTGTGTTGGTGCGCGCGTGTTGGTGTGCGTGTTGGTGTGTGTGTTGGTGTGTGTGTTGGTGCGTGCGTGTTGGTGTGTGTGTTTTGGTGTGTGTGTTGGTGTGTGTGTTGGTGTGTGTGTTGGTGTGTGTGTGTGTGTGTGTTGGTGCGTGCGTGTTGGTGTGCGTGTTGGTGTGTGTGTTGGTGTGTGTGTTGGTGCGTGCGTGTTGGTGTGTGTGTTTTGGTGTGTGTGTTGGTGTGTGTATTGGTGTGTGTGTTGGTGTGTGTGTTGGTGTGTGTGTTGGTGTGTGTGTTGGTGTGTGTGTTGGTGTGTGTGTTGGTGTGTGCGCGTTGGTGTGTGTGTGTTGGTGTGTGTGTTGGTGTGTGCGTGTTGGTGTGTGTGTTGGTGTGTGCGTGTTGGTGTGTGTGTTGGTGTGTGTGTTGGTGTGTGTGTGTTGGTGTGTTGGTGTGTGTGTTGGTGTGTGTGTTGGTGTGTGTGTTGGCGTGTGCGTGTTGGTGTGTGCGTGTTGGTGTGTGCTTGTTGGTGTGTGTGTTGGTGTGTGTGTTGGTGTGTGTTGGTGTGAGTGTTGATGTGTGGGTGTTGATGTGTGGGTGTTGATGTGTGTGTGTTGGTGTGTGTGTTGGTGTGTGTGTGTTGGTGTGTGCGTGTTGGTGTGTGTTGGTGTGTGCGTGTTGGTGTGTGTGTTGGTGTGTGTGTTGGTGTGTGTGTTGGTGTGTGTGTGTTGGTGTGGGTGTTGATGTGTGGGTGTTGATGTGTGTGTGTTGGTGTGTGTGTGTTGGTGTGTGTGTGTGTTGGTGTGTGTGTGTGTGTGTGTGTGTGTGTGTGTGTGTTGTTCTTTAGAAAATCTTTTTGAAAAAGTTATGTTTTTTGAGAAAAAATGCCAAAAAATCAAATCAGTTTCTCAAAAAAATGATCTCTTGACGTTTTTCCCAATAGTCACAACTTTTCAAAAACCAGCTCAATCAGCTCCTTTGCTCAGCAAGAAAGAGGAGATCGAAGAACTTAGGATACTGTTGCTTTGGATTTCCGGCACAGTTTTGAAATTTTTAACGGGCTTGCCTCAAAATTCCGATCCTGAGGTGATTTCCTTTTCCCATTTTTACCTCTGCGACCGAGCACAGAAGAAAGCAGGCAAAGTGTCATCAAAAAGTACAATTGATTCAACTGGCTGAGCTTCGGCAAAGGCGGGCTTCGTGACCTAATTAAGGCTAGGTAATGATCAGAGAGCACTCGCGCGCGAGAGACGCAGGTGCGTCGCGGGCGCGAGCGGCCTGCCCTGACGGAGCTAAACCAGTTGAATCAAATATACATAAGCTACCTTTTCTAGAGGTATTTTTTTCCATGCAAGGCTATCGTGACAGAAAAAGCTACGATTTTTTGAATATGGCTACAGAACTTTCGGTTTAATCTATTACAACAGATAAGTGTGACGGCATACAATACGAAGTCGAGCAGATTTTCGCTCAATATGCACTGCAGGTAAAATGCGGTAAAATTCGCACGTGAACAAATAGCCAGCCAGTGATGCCGACATTTTGCGCGCCCAATTGACCGGCATCACAAGCGTAGTTCACGTGTCTGTTATTTGTTCACGCACAAAATTTACCGCTTACCACCTGCAGTACAGGCACATTATATCAAGCTGAAATTTTACGCGGCTGTACTAAGCGGCAGCCGTAGTTCGTCGAAGTTTGCTTTGAATTGCCATATCTCAGTCTAGAATGTGCGCAGTCTTTCTCCAATCAGTTATAATTGATTCTCTGACTGAGGAGAGCAAGCACGCTTTGCGTAAATCAACAAGTTCATGAGTGCGGTTTTACGCGTTTTGGTAAGTTACTGCCAAGAACTCCCGATAAAATATGTTCGAACTCGTAATGTTTACGAGCTCGAATATGTTCTTTCACGATTTTACGATTTCCTGATAAATAGTCATCCAAAACGCATAAGAACACACTCGTAAATCTTGTCAAGCAAATGTACCAAACGTGCTCGTGTCTCTTAATTAAAGAGTGAATGATAGTTTAGAGGCAGCATCGCCAAAACCGAACATCCGATTTTGACATGGACGGTTGCTTGCACCCCAAACGTGACAGAGCAGGTTCGAGCGCACAGCATCCTTGCCTAGAAATCTCCGTTACGCGCAAGCCATTCTAATACGCGTGGACGAACTTGCGATTCTAACTGCCATCAGAAAAGGCATGCCGCAATGTAACTGGGTCCCGCAACGATTCTGCCTCTCTAACCATGGCGGGACGAGCTCCGCCCGTTCATATACCAACGGGGGCCTTGGGAAATGGTGGATTTGCCATTTTCGCGCTATTCAAGGCGGATTTTCGGAATCAGCGCCTCGAACTACCGTTAAGCAAAAAACTTCAAGTTGAGAATTTGCCGAGCCGCTGCCTTCAAATCGACGCCATATAAAAGCGTCGTCTAGCACACCGAAAACTATCGTTAGCGAAATACCGATAATTTGTTATAATGAAACGGAAATGGTCATCCATCGTTATTCGTAGGAATTATGTGTTGTGGTGAACGGCAAAAAGTGGGGCAGCTTGATTTTTATTACATATTGGGACTTTTTGTTTCCGACCAACAACAACAAACAGGCTGCAATTTGAAAGCCCCTTACATAGGCGAACTTCGCCTATTATTCTGGCAACGCGTTAACGCTCCCCTCCCACAACCCTGCGCGTGCGCGAAGAACGCGAAAAGGGGTTTTTGATTATCTCTCATTCTTGGGCTGCTACACCGTAAAGTCGTGAAGCAATTCACAAATCATTCAAAAAAGTTCTTCATGCTTTTTCAAACAATATGTTGGACATATAGGATTCCTTTTTTTTCTGGATAAAAAAAACCAAAACACCTGAAAAATCGCGACTTTTTGGCGCAATAAAAACCAAAAAATCATGTTTCAACCTTTTTCTAGAGCAGATGAAATTTGAGGTAAACTGCATATGCATGAATAGGGCGTAAAGAGCTTTATCAGATGGTAGCCAGATAACGTGCGTTCGCTTGCAAAGAAGTAAATAATACGCACTTCGTTCCGGAAAATGTTAATAACCATATCTCTTGACTTTAAGCGTTGCGGCCAGCAGGCCATCGTGGGTTCGGTGACTTTACCTTCACCCATTGTAGCAGCGTTATTTTGGGTGGTCTCAGATGTTTCACTGCGCAAATACCGCTCGAAGTTCATGATTTGCCAAAGTGACTAACTTTGCATTTCAGCAAGTATAACCACTATTAAGTATGCTGATGACCTTATATGGGTGCAGCCTGAAAGAACAGTATATTCTAATATCTGTCAAAATTCAAAAGTTCGATCAGTTCTCTTTCTTGAAAAACCTCAACTTATTCTCTAGGTGCTCCATTTTCTACCGTTTACCCTAATAAACATATCACTATGTGCGCCTTGTCGAGCTTAGTTTGAAGCTGCCTTTGGATCTCTTGTTCACCCTGAAACGAGATAGCGAACCGAGCAGATTTCTCGAACTTTAGCAAATGTCCTCGCTTATTCACTTTGTGGATTGCTAGCACGTATACATAAAGCTAGCCGCTGTTGAAACCTAAGCGGAAACTAATTCGTAGTATGCCCATTCTAAACCCAGCTATGAAACGGCGCAACTCAAATGTTGTGGATTTCAGTGACAATCGCATTTTCCATAATATGAGGGTACTGTAATGAATACTCAATAGGTTTACCAAGCATTCTTCTTTGTGTGTTGAGCGGCGGCGTATAACCATCAATCTACCTCATATAAAATTGCACTTGCAATTTATTTGCAAATCAAATCTTTCTAACAAGTACAATTGGAACAGCCTTCTGCCCACATATTTACTTTACAAAACAACCCAAATTTATTAATCGGTGAAAAATGATCAAAGGAAATGAGAAGATTGAGGCACATATGCATGAACATCCCTGCGCCGAGCTGAGTGCCGGCCCGCATCACAAAGAGAAGACGCCACTACGGCTTTTTCATCATTGAGGAGGTTGTTCCCCTTGCCGCAGGGGGTGTTAGGCATACGGGCTTAAAAATAAAAAACAACAAAGAAAATAAACAAACACAACCATATAATTTTAAGACCAACCCAGTTCAGTGTTATCAATGATCACCTTATTTTGGCAAGGATCCAAGAAAACTTGGCAAGGACATCCTTCAGGAGCAAATCTTTATAACTATGTCTGGAAATGCTTTGAAAAATTAAAAACAGATTTGTAATGCAAAATGATACACGCATTCACTGGGACTAAGAGTAAGTGAAAATTGGGAATTGTAGTGGTAAGAAAAGTCAACTTCCTTGGGAAACTTTTTATTTTAGGAATTTTGAAGTTTCAAATTGTTAAGAACGTTGCAAAATTCATTCTCTCTTCTTTGAGATAAAGGAATAGTTTGCTTTTTGAGTCAAAGCAATAACGAGAATGTCATAAAACACATCTGGAGGCTTGTGTCGAAATGCAATTTGCAATTTATCTCGTAATTTGAAATTCTAATTCCAAATTTTGACACTACAGAATTCATAAGATTTGCCATCGAAACTATGCCGGTAATCCTTTTGAGGCTGTGCACATAGCAAAACTTCCAAGAAGATTTATGAGGGTTTGTTTTCAATAGATGTCCTCGCCAAGTTATCTTGGATCTTTTCCAAAATCTTCTCCAAGGCGCTCGAGCTCCTAATCTTCTTTTACGGGTAATTGCACGATTTTGGTCACTCCCATATCGTCTTCCACGGTTATATTGCAGGTCTTTAATCTCTCCGGCATCGTTTCATTAGGAGCCTTTGTTCTATTGGCTCTATTCCAGCTTGTTTCAAAGTAATATTTGCATGGACGTAAGACATTTTTCACGGTTACTTTGAAGATGCCACGATTCAGCCCCTGGACAAAGCTATCGTTGACCTAAAAAATGGAATCAGAGACAATATGAGAGCCGAATCCATGAAAGTTCTGGCGGCTAGGATGCTCCCCCCCCCCATCCCACTGTAACAAACTGCGGTATTCACTTGCTCCTTATTTTACAACTTTGGCGCCAGTTTCTTTGCCGGCGGTATTTCTATGCGTACTAGCCTTAGTTATAATTATTAGCCTATGTTATACATCCTAAACATCTTTTGATTTGAGAAGCCTCCCTAAAAAATTTTTCGGATTGCATGGCTGACGCCACGCACCTTCATTCGAAAAAAATTTTTGCCGCCCCCCCCCCCCCCTCCCGAGCCGAAATTCTGGGTACGCCACTGGCTTGTTCTATGCAACGAGTTGACACCATAATGCTTGTATTAAGCACAGTAAATATTAGGTCGTTCCGAAAGTAATGTCGCTTTTTTCGAGTGAACGCCATTATTCGTGGAATCAACACTTTCAAAAGATTTTAGGAGCATTCGATGCAGCATTTCATCCTCTTTCTAGTGGCTGCAATTTCACTGCATAATGTTTAATGAGCCCTCGAAAAATTACCAAAATCTGCGACTCATCCTTTTTGCCAGGGTCAAGTTCGGCTATTTTTCTAAATTTTTGTACCTAATCTCCGAAGAAGCACAAGCGGCAGGTAGATAGAGCAAACACTATAGAACAAGAGTAATTTTTTCTTTTCTTTAGCTTGCTTCTCAGAGTTTCTACAATCAATTTCTCAATGGCATCAAACTCCATATTTAGTCAAGTCAAACCTCACAGAACAATAACCGGCAATCGACTCGGGTGTCATTCGATGCAGCTTTTTCTCCTCTTTATAGCAGTTGTTTTTTGTTCTCTATTCATCAAGTTTTCCGTGATAAAATCATCATAGTTCGACTTTTCCAAGGTACCACAAGATGTACCCGAAATTTTCGAAAGTTGCTAAACCAAAGCGGTAAGTGCTGAATTGGTTTGTAAAATTGTTGCCAAACCATAATCCATCTTTGTAAGTTTCAAAATCCGAAGATTTATTGGTGTTTGATGCATTTGTGTCTGAGGCGAGCCTGCTAAAATTTGGTGGATCCATCAAAAATTCTGTACAAAAATTATGACGAGTTCCGGAAAGTAGAAAAAAGTTATACTGTTTTCTGTAGGGTTTGCTTTATCCATTTATTACTTGGACTCCTTCTGAGGTTTGTTATGAAATTTTATAAAAATTGTGAAACTCTCCCATCTCAAAAAGCATAGGTCGCAGATTTTGACTCTTTTCTAGAAGCTCATTGACTGTATTGCAACATCTTCATGACCATTAGAAAGAGAATGAAATGGTGCACCAAATGCTTCCAGAATCTCTTACACATCTTTGTTCTACCAGATGTGGCATACGTTTGAAAAAAGCGACATTACTTTCGGAACGACCTAATATATATTTGTGGAATGAGTGAGAGAGACTTGATTATTCTAACAGCAGCTACGCAAGTTCGCAAAAATAAAAAGCACTTCAATTTACATGTGAATAAACATCGAAATATTCAGAACCCCAAGGATGTGAAGACACATGTCTTTTTTTATACACTCAGCTGGCTTACTGCTACCGTCTACACATATTATTAGCCTATCTCATGATTTTTTTCCTACTCAAACGCAATCTTACACATGTACGAATTTGATGTGTAGAGTTTGATTATTACATGACATAGCAAAGCAAGCTCCTTGAGAATAGTTCTCAAATGTCTTTATGATGTTCGTTTGGTGTAATAGTGAAGTAAAGATCTGGAAACTTTCAACTTATATCGATACAAACTAGACCTAACTTTAAAAATTTGCCGAGTTATTTTTATATCATAATTCTCTATATTTCTATATTTCAGCGTCCACATAAGAGATATTTTTATTGCTGTCTTTTTCGTTGTTCTGAAGTGAGAAATTGTCCTTTTTGTTTTTCAATGTAGCCTTGAGATTATTTTCAAACTCACTCCAACTTTTTAACATTTTTGAAAATACCATTCAAAAAATTTAAATTTGGGGGAGGTTAACACAGAACTTCTTCGCACACCGAAGATCTTCAAAATTTACAAGTTTTAAAACCGATTCTCAATAAAATCACTTAAAAAAGTAAGTGAGCTGTCGCCGCTGTAATATAAAAATTCTAAAAAGGGTACGCCATAGTGCACTTGTAGTGAGAAAATCGCCTTTGTCTGCAAATGTTGCTTGTCTAGCAGAGAGAAACTTCAAAAAAGAAAGGAAGTTGAAGCATATGTGACTGCTTATAGCGAAGTTTCAAAGGATATCTTGGAATTATGAGAAACTAGGACGCGAAGGATTACTTCAGCTTGCAAAAGGTGTGCTCTATCTGCTTGTCAAAGCTTCTTCAAAAGTCTCATATGCAAGACTCTGAAACATACTAATTTGAGCAAGGTAAAATGTTTAACATTTAGTCGAAGAATCATTGCTGTTAAAAAAAAGGACTTCTGCTAGTGCTTGCCTGTCTATCTGATTGGAAAAAATTTGCGGACAAGTCCAAACGGCACGAACTTGCGGCACCTTCCGGTGAATTATTGTTAAAGGTTGATTCTTTGACTTCAATAGAGATGAAATTTCAAGATAACTAAAATCTGACGCCCTCACAAAGTTGAATGAGCTGCTGTTGGGGACAAGGCTGTTGGGGACAGCTGTCAGTGGCTAAAGAGTCGGAACCTCAGAATTCGCCGAGACATCGCATATCGGGTTTATCTGAGATGATAAACACGGATATTATATTTATTTGTTGAATCAACGCCTTTTTTCATGATTAGGGTAAGGCTTTGAACCGCAAACCCATTAACCTTACAAAAAACCGTTATCATGCAATTTCAGTATCGTTTTCGTGATCAGTATGAATAATCCCCTTCCCTCCCTATGCCAGTGAAGCCAAATATGTAAAATTTTATAATATTTCCACTTGTACCATATAAATACCGTAACTCTCACTGCGACGTCAGAATTTGGCAGGAGAGCAGCTGCGTTTGTAGCTTAGGTCATATCCTACATATCGACAAAATTTGAGTGTGCCGTGTTGGGAGAGAGGAAAGTTATCGGATAAGTTACAAAACTTAGTTTCCAACCGAATGAACAAGCGAGACATTCCGCGGAACAAAGGCTTATGAAAAATTTTGGCAGCATTCGATGCTGTTTTTCGTGCGTCCTCAGACGACTACCTTTTCATTGTAATAACTCAACAAGCGAGCTCCCAGAAAATTACGAAAAACTGCGGCCTGCGGTTTTGCCATGGTCAAGTTTTGCTATTTCTTAAAATTTTGTTACTGGTGAAGACGTGCAAGTTGGACATGAATAGAGCAATAGATATAGAATAGAAAGCAATTTCTAAAAATTTGTTCGAAAGTAATTTTTTGGTGCTATTAAATCAATTTTAGTATGGTGGAACCTAGAACCCATAAACACAATCTGTCAAAAAATTATTGCTGATTATGGGAAGGGGAACAAAATTTTTCTTTGGTTTGCTTTACTTGTTCTTTACTTGGATTTTTTCGAGAATCGCTACAAACTCTTTAAAAATAACAAAACGTGATTTTGGTAAAGACCATGGCCATGTTGTTGGTAATTTTCGGATAGTTTGTTTGCTCTCTCGCAATACGAAAACAACGATTTGAAAGAGCGTAGAAAACTACATCGAAGTTACCTATTGTACACTGTTCCGCGAATTGCGGCGCTTGCTCAAAAGCGTGATTATTTTTGGGATGACCTAAAATGTTAATTTTGGGCTTTCAATTGCCAAAGATTTTTCTATTTGCGGGGTATAAAAAGACACTTTCAACCAGAAGTAAGAAACTGTTACAGTCTTTTTTTCTTGGATGAAAAACCACTTAGGATACCAAAATGTATACTTACCCAAAATGCAATGTATACTCACCCAATATCCTGCATTATAGACGCCTGAATCTATGAGCCTCGCTTTCTTCATCTCTAATCCATACCACACTGCTCTGGCTCTTCTGACCATTGTTGTCGCGTTGAACTGTATAAAAACTTTATTAACTACTAGATGGCAAACCCGGCTCCGCCCGGGGCCAAACTTTGCACACATACACTTCGGGGCAGGGAGCGTGTCATAGTCCACTTTTCGTTATCGATCGATGTCGATTTCACCGATTTTTTGCAAATTTTGAGCTACGGGGCTGGGATTTTGCACAGGGCACAAATCCCAGCCCCCTAGCTCAAATTTTGCAAAAAATCGATAAAATCGATATCGATCGATAACGAAAAGTAGCCTATGACACGCTCCCTGCCCCGAAGTATATGTGTGCCAAGTTTGGTCCCGATCGGTTCAGAAATAAAAATTTCTATTCCGCACATACGTACAGACAGACATACAGACATACATACAGACAGACATTCAGCTTTATATATAAGATGCATGACGCGGGATACGACGTCTTCCGCCGTTTGGACCTCTTTATGACCTTGTATGTGACATAGATCACCATTTTTCTAATCCCAAAATGTTTGCTTCCTCTTTTTGCTGACTCTGCTTCATCAATTCATAAAACGTCTGCGTGTTATCAAAATTCATCAAAATGGATTTTTTTCCTGCGAATATGGGGGCATGGGTCTTGTGAGTAATCGTTCAATATATTATACTTGACAAATTGAACATGAACGAAAGATTAAAGTAATGGTTCTAGGCGATTATCGAATTCTTGCAAACTTGTGCGGAAGTGAACGTGCTTTCAAAAATAGTAACAGTTATCTGTTGCTCTTGATGGAATTTATCAAATTCATCACTATTCGCTGTAAAAAATAGATGGCTTATGAGAATGAAGCATCGAGAAAATGCAGATGTATAAACATTCTTCAAATCTACTTCCGGAGGTTCTCTTCACCCATATCATACGGTTTGGAATAGTGCATGGTGCTGGGAATGCTAACATCGAAAATTTCATTGGTTCCCGATGATTTTAAGTTCCTGGACTTTTTGTCTTGCTATGGCGCGCTAAGGTAAGAGTTTGGACGGGTTTAGTGTAATGTGAAACATAAATCACGACAAGCAGTTCGGCTACTGTCTCTGCCGGACTCACATGACAAGGCCTTAACAGTTAGACGTTATCATATTGATGCAAATTCTTACACCGAAGAGACTAGAGTAGGTAAGCAAATTTTTTGGTGAAAAACAGGATGCGTGAATGCGTGCACAACACATGCTAGACGAGATTTGCAGTTTGCAGTCCTAACTTGAAAAAAGCATCAGTTCCTGGGGTGTTAACACGTCCACAATTTTCTGAATTCATTATTAGGGGAATTTTTTTCGCTCCTTCAAACTTACGATAAAGCATGTGTCATCCTGCTTAGAACAGTAACCATCTGGAAGAATTTGAGTTTGTGAAGAGGAGCCGCTAAAAGTGTCGGTTACTGGCAACTTTGACTGACATTCAAGGCTAAGGCGGTCATACGAAAGATTTGAAAGTATATATTGTTTGCGAAATAACCAGTTTGAAATTGCTTACAGTCCCGAAAAGGGTAGTCCTTTTTGTCACAGCTTTGGAGCGAAACAATCTAAAACTCTTTTTGATTTTTTTGAAGAATTTTGCGAGACGTTATCTGTTGCAAACCTCGAAAATTTAAAGAAAACGGTAATTCCATTCAGAAAACACGAATACATCTTGAAGCCTTAGAATTCTACATTTGCGAAATATCCGCAAAACTTTCTTGACAATATTCTGGAGGGGTGCCTAACCCAAAGCATGCTAGATGAAGTCATCGCCACATCCTTTTCCTCCCGCCTGCACTGCAACTGCTTCATCACTTCCAATTTGTAATTTTTATGTAGCGGAATACTCTCAAACACGAAACTGACAAGGATACATAGTATAAACCAATAGTTCACCCTCTTTGGCCAGACTTTGTTGCGCATTTTGTGAAATCGGTTACCTACACACTCTTACCGAACGGACCAGAGACACAGACAATCACAGTCTTCAACGCTAATTTCAACTAATACAAAAAAGCAACGATTACCTCCTTTTCCTCGAGATCTATGGGCACAAATCCATCGCACGCTTCCGGACGAAAAAGACTGGTTCGGTTGATACGTGTACAATTGATAAAAACTTCGTCTCTTTCCTTGCGTTTATGACCATAGCTTCTAACGACGGTACGTCTCCAAGCGGTGGCTAGAGGATAAACCAACATGATTAGCGAGCCCTTGTCCACAGTCACATTTGTCACATTATTCCTTGGCACTTTGGTCACATTATTCCTTTGCACATTGGTCACATTATTCACATTCGTGCCTGGCTGTTTTATCTCTGACTGAGCTTCCCAGAAGCAGACGAGCACAAAAATTATTCTCGCAGAGGTCATTAACTGAAAATAATTTCTCTAGAATCGTAGTCGTGAAATGTTGCTAAGGAATATGCAGGGTGTCCCAAAAAATCTATCGAACGTTTGGTCGTTGACAATTTTTTGTCGTAAAGTCAGAGAAGCCGTAGAGCATTCTGCAAGCTGACTTCTACTTAGAATTACAGCATATAAAGAAATCATCGATCGCTTTTCATTGCTGTGGGATTACGGTTGGAACTTCGGGCATGTGGCGTAACTGTGAAATAATGCTTTTTGATACAATTTCAAGAAAATTCTGAAAACTTGTGCAACAAGGTTTTCATCGACGCTGAATCAAATAGTCACCTTTGCACAAGATTCTTGGTTTTGGATTTTACAAGGTAAAGCTTTCCAAATAGTTAATCACATCTCCAAGTAACATCGAAAAAACGGCTGCCCCCTCTTCAGAGTTCTTACTGCAATCCCACAGAAATGAAGAGCAAGCGGTGATTTGTATCGAAAGTCCAAGTTAAGGCGAGCTCTACAAAATGGTACCTGTAGCTTTCCCAAATACTTCATGCTAAGAGATTGTTTAACGATCGAGTTTGATACATCTTTTTGGGACCATGTATTGGGTTGTCGAATACACGCTGATGGAATCTTAAAAAATGGCGTGCTCTGGGAAGATTGTCGTTTTTCGCACTAGCCCGCAGTTCTTGATTGATTGAGCTATTTCCTGGATTCCATTGTTTGTTTTTTGGAAGTAGTCTACATGAGTGTTTAATTTGTGCAATATATTCGATTTCACCTTCAAACTCTTGTCTTAAAATCTGAATAAGCTCTGTATAAATTCTTTTCCCGGATTGGCTCAGTGCTTTTCTCGAAATTTGTTGATTTGAGCGAGCTAGAAGTTCGCCTACACAAAAGAATTTTTTTCATTAGTTTGAAATGGGTCATTAGCAGATCACGAAGTACATAAACATAAACGCTACATAGTGCCGACTAGGGAAATGTCCTTTTCTTTTCTGCGCTTGTTCTCAAATCACGCGAAATGGAGGTAGACAAAATTATAGGCAACATAAAATACAGCTCTTCTCCGTACTTGCAGTTGGTAAGTTTCGTGCGATACTAAGTGGAAATTGAACGCGTTTGTTTTCATTTTCATCGAATTTCTAATTTTAAGAGTTTTCATAACTTACAACAGCGATTGAATTCAGAGTATCACGCAAGGCTTTTGCAATACAAGACCTCTTGGACCTCTCAGCAGTCTTTTTAGGATTTTATTTTTATTAGTTTCTAAGACCGTCATGATCACTGTCAAGCGTGAGTGTTGCACGCTACACCTGGGAGTCGTTTTGAGCGCTCAGAGATGAAAGGGGGTGATGTCAGTAAAATTTGATATGTGTAACTAAGTTGGTTTAGCCTATTATGCAACACTCAAGCAAACTGAGGTATTGATCCATCATTGTGCACGTGAAGTAAACATGAAAAAAATTTCAACCGAGAAAGCCAAAGTCATTTTCATTATTTGCATGTCAAATATCTTCTGTGGATCAAGCCTTAGCGAACTCTGGGTTCTCAAATATTGGACCACCCAAGCAGAAGTCATTTTTGAACCAATTAACTTTATGAAAGTGAATTAGATTCTTCTTTTTGCACTCAAACAGCGTATTAGTCCTTCATTGCACACTAGTAATTCCACTTCATACAAAGGCCAATCTATGAAATTAGAAGCCGGCCAAAATCTCGTTTCTCTTAATTCGTTCCAATGTAGTGCTTTCAGCAACTATTACTCACAAGAAAAGGATACTCGTTGACTATGGCCATCTGGAATGCGACGTTACCGTAAGATGCAACTCGAAACGCTCAATATCTGCGAAACAATCTTCAGAAGAAAGTTAGGTACTTTTTTCGTAGAAATTTTGCGTACTTTTGGGTAGCTAAAAACACCAAACTTGTTCTAGGTTTTACCGTTCAAAGCTACTGAAAAAATCTTAAAAGGAATACGGTTATCATATTCAGCATTTGAAAGAAAAGAAAATTAACTGTTGATATTTTGACCCTCCGCAGAGCGCAATTTACTTATGAAAAAGACCATAACTTCATCCATGAAAGACGGTATTTCAGCGTTGAAAGGCGCATTTTTTGATACACAGTGTGTCCCAAAAAATGTATCCACTGATTGATTGTAAATAACTTTCTAGTGATGAAGTGTTTCAGAAAGCTTTAGGTACCATTTTGTAGAGCGAGGTTCAACTTAGATTTACAGTATAGAGCGAATCACCCATCTCCCTTCATTACTGTAGGATTACGGTAGAAACTTGAAACATACGGTGTCAATGTGGAAAAAGCCGCCGCTTCAAAATTTTTCAGAAAAATGTAAAAACTTGTGCAATAGGGTTTTTATGCCTGTGGGTTCAATACTCAACTATTCACAAAATTACGAAGCTTTCCAAACGGTGTAACCGCATTTTTTAGGAACATTAAAAAATGACCGCTACCTCTTACCTGGCATAACTTTTCAGAGAAGCATCACAATAAGTTGGGAACTTTACACTTAGAATCAGCAACTCTAATTAGCCTAGAGTAAAAGTTTTCAGGCTGTTTTGTTTCCTTTCTGAGGCAAAATATGGCCTTTCACGGCTCAAAACCCTCTTTGAAGTTTCCACCGTAATCCTAGAGTATTGAAGAGAGACGGGTGATCCGCTCCATACTGCAAATCTAAGCTGAAGCCAGCTCTACAAAATGGCGCCTACCGTTTCTCGAAAGACCTCATAATAAGAGAGTTATTAACAATCAAACAGTGGATACATTTTTTGGGACACCCCGTACAAACCATTTCGAATGGCCAAAGTCACCAAGTATTCTTCCCCCGTCAGACCAAAATGAAACAGGCTCAGATCACTCCTGTAAAAACCATGAGATCTAGGCTATCAAAATTACATATTTTTGCTACATTCTTCGCAATATACATAGCAGCGCAGTTCAGCATACTACCTTAACCCAATGCTTGCCTCAGATAAATGTTTCATTCTGAAGGGATGAAGGCTTCTCGGTCTCAATTATATAAGAAGCCCGATGAATGCTTCGAAGATAAGACCAAAAAAGAGTGGCAGCCACCAGCACTCAGTTAATTAACAGCTTGCTTTTTTACTTACAAGGGAATGGTCAGAAGTCGAAGTCGCCAATCTAAACAAGCTGCATACCATTCGATGCAGCATAGAACGCTGATTACAAATCTGTCTTCCGTATCTGCAGAGCGCCATTGTAGGCGAAGTTATAAGCCGTCAAAAGTCATTATTTTGCTAAGAAATTGTGCGTGTGAGGGGCAAACTTGGCCGTACAAAGCCATTCTCGGCTCAGTGTTGGACCAAAACATGCAACTAAGTTCCTTTATATGGTTCGTACCTAAAGGTGAGCTAAAAGAGCAATGATGTGCCTAATTTCGCAGTTTTTGTGTATGAATTTCCCGCAGTAAAGCTGCTCATAACTTCGCCTACAAAGGCGCTCTGCAGATACGGAAGACAGATTTGTAATCAGCATTCTATGCTGCATCGAATGGTATGCAGCTTGATTGGATTGGCCACTTCGACTTCTGACCATTCCCTTGTTAGCTGCAATCAACACAGCTCTCCTCAACAAAGCTGTCAGAACGTTTTCTATGTGGGTCTTCACTCCAGAAGCAAATGCATTGTTCCTTTGAAATCGAGGTTTTCAGTGAATTTTATGCAAATTGTGAGGAAAACAAAACTTTTTGCATCAAAAAGCAATCAACCACAGAAAGAACCTGCGTCTCTACCAGCACCACAGCTCGTTTGTTGCTGTTGAATTGCTCTTTAGATTAAGAGTCTGTCAAATTTGCAAAAAATTTAGGTGGAAAAACAAGATATTCGCTTGAAAGAATGTTGAGCTCTGGAAAACTTCGACTTTTCTTAGTTAGAGTACCTAATTTAGCGGCTGGCGCGCGAAACAAAGTATGGCTGTAACGAGGATTTTATAGTCTTTCAACCCGGATTCGGCGAAACATTCTAAGTGGAGCAGCGCGTGCGCATCGCTGGAGGCTTCGCGAGCGCATAGTGCTGACATTTTGCCAAACAAAGACTAAGGAGATTGAAGAGACTCAGACTTGAGTTCTCAGCGCGATATGGTATACTGTAGCTGCGCGAATTGTTGCGGGACGGATGCCTGCCAATCAATGTTTGCCTGAAGCGGGTCGAAACTTACTGTAATTGGTAGTGGGGATCGTAAGTGAGCAGAGAATATTAATGCAGAAACGGTGATGCGAGGTTGTTGTCGGACGAGTATCACGATGATGGCATGCCCACTGTCGAAATGGAGATAGTCACGGCTACAGTAATTTTTTCAAAACATATTTTCAATCTACGATTTCGTAATCATTCTCTCATTTCGCGCTTGTTTGCGCCAAAGGATTTTATATGTCGTACACACGTAAATTCTCTAAATCTCTGCGAGAGAGTATGATGTCTTCGCCCGCGCTCACACTGTCAACAACTTCCCTTCCGTGGCGCTGAAAAGGGACGTCAGGCTGGACGAGGAAGGGGCATCCGTCTCTCTGAATGTTTCCAGTTTATATGTAAAAAGAATTCGATAGCTCAAATCTTGTACTATCCACAGGAGAAATTTGAGCCTGATTCGTCTTCTATATTCTGAGCAAAAGGAGTAATCAGTTCTAGAACAACGTTAAATGTTCGACAATGACCAATTTATATGGCACAATAATTGAAACTTCAGAAATCACCAAAACTTGGCTCACAGGAGTTATTTGACATGATAATTACAAATATGTCGTTCACCATGCTTGGACTCATGTTAAGCTTAAGAATAGGTAAGCGATAGTGCAAAGGAGGTTCATCGAAATCTTCAGTAGAAGGGGGATGGGAGAGTGGGGGGGGGGGGGGGGAGGGCGTATCCAGCGGTCGTGCGCCTTCTTGCGACCATGTTCATAATCAAGTAATACGTACTGAATAAGAAAACATAAATTGTACAAACGCCATTCTAAACCTAGAAGACTCTAAGCTCATTTTCCGCTGATTAGCAGGTTGAAGCATGAGTCAACAGCAAGTATGCCACATCGTTCTGAAAGTTTTCCAAATACTGCCAGGGCGTCGGATATAAATGGAAAAAACCTACTAGTAAAGAGTGAAAGATTACTGGAAAATTCTAAAGCTTTTTCATTTACATTTCTTTTCCTATACTTTCTCATTACAAGAAAGTTCTAATTGAAGTTGAGAATTGAGTTCTAATAGAAAATTCTATTCGAAACAGATTGAAATGTCGAGCAAACAAATTTGAAATTCGCAACTAGTGCGAGTGGTCGCTCAGCACAAACTTCCTAGTGTCGGAGGTGTTCGTGTGGAGTTAGAAGTAAAAAAATGACTTTTGATATTCTTCTGCTTTGAAACAGAGCTTTAGTGCTGTAATCAGCTCCCATTGCAATGATATGACATTATTAAATCTCACTTTGAGCACTTGTAGGAAGCGCACGATTTTATCTCAGGCATTTCGAGTCAAGAATCGTTGTTACTAAGAAATTTCAACTTCACAAGAGACTTTCTAAGAGTCACGAATCCATCTACTACAGGGTGAGCGCTTACAGATGATTTTGAATGGCACTGTCTTGATGTTCTCAGAAACATGCAGCTTTTGCCTCACTAACAGGGGATGGTCGGAGATTGAAATGGCCGTTCAAGCTGCATATCAGTCGATGCAGCAAAAAACGCTGAACTGTCTTCCGTATTTGCTGGACGCTTTTGCAGGTGAAATTATGAACAGATTCACTGCGAAAAATCGTACATAAAAATCGCGAAAATGAGCACATTATTGCCCCTCTAGTTCATGTTTGGGTATGTTATTTCTCAGCAATAATGGCCTTTGACGGGTTATAGCCTTGTTTACAAAAGTGTCTAGCGGATAAGGAAGATTCTGAGTCAGCGTTCAATGCATTTGATGATATGCGTGTGCTTGGATTGGCCACTTCAATTTCCGACAATTCACTTAAGTATGGGAGGAGGTTGAATCACTGCGTGCAGACGGTGAGACAAGTCACGCAGGATGGCCGCTGGTTACTGTGGTGCATGACGGCCGTCTCCCATTTACAGCTCCGATTTGAGATTCTGAAGTGAGGTGCTACAATATTGCGTACATATACAATGGGATTTGCCAGTGTTCTTCAGAATACGCGAAGGACGGAAAAATAGCTGAAAACAGCGCGTTATTCCAAATAGTTCGTGATTCTGCTTTCATTGAAGGTTAAAAACAAGCATTGATGCATGTTTTTGTGGTAGATTTTTGAGCCATACTTTTGAATACTTGCTCTCCAAAAGCGTACTGCTCCGATGGAGCTCTAAAGGCTGACAATAAACCAAAAAAGCGGCAAACAATACTTGAGCTTTTTGGAGAAAAATAGTGCACATCTTTTGCTATTCGAATCATCTGTTTATCTCGTGGCATAAGAGACGACATTTTGAAGCATTTACTGGTAGAGAAAAATCCCCAGATATCGTACTATCCACCAGTACTAACAGTTGCAGATGACAAACAAATTCTGAATACAAATAAGCTTTGCAGACATTTAAAGACGGCTCATGCGGGTTTTGTGCAGCTGGCATTGTCAATGTGCTCGATACTGTGTAGGCGGATCGAAACATTGTAGCGGTAGTCAAAAATGCACTGCTTTTTTAGGAACGAAAATTTGAGAATTCTAAAGTTTGTAGGTCATATCGCATCACACAAATCTGAAAATGACCAAATTCATTTTTGCGTGCCAGTCTTCGTCTGTAATGTATACCTGTGATGTTGGTTAGCTGTTTGTGAAGCTTACTAGTTGACAGACAATCTGCAACACTATATTTCTAGAAGGTAAGTTATGATCTGGCAAATTGGGAACTCGGATCTGTTCGCTTTGCTGTCTTTTTATTTCCGTTATCGCTATTAGCTGTTAATGACGCAAATGATGACTGGTTAATACCCAAGTCTTAATGATGTAACATTTCGATGAGCAAACACCTTCAAAACATGTTTACTCCTTTATCAACCTCATAGCTTTTGACTTTCAACAGAATTCATTTCATTGGCTTGTTGTACTGCATGTTTTGAAAAACAGAAGATACCCGAGCTTTTCTGCCAGTTTCTTAGCGTACAAAAAAAAGAACAAACTTGCAAGCAAGCAGCAATTTGTCAGTTCTGCAAGATCGCATTACTGAAGTGATATGCGTCCGCTTTAGAATACACATGGGAGTAAGCTGTACGCGAACATAGTTGAGCATAAAATTAAAGTTGCTCGTACCTTACATGTTGCATGCTAGGGCCGATCTTTTCTTGAGCTATCATAAGACTCTGAATATAAAAAAATACCTTAGCAGCATGAGCTAGTGCGCGCGTATCCATAAGAGAAAATTTGTGTTGCAACCAAACCTTACCATTTGAGAACCGCAAGTAAAAGTCGGTATGGATGTCGAAAGCTCCATTAGCTTCATTTATATACAAAGGTCCGAATTAATCAGAAATAATGTTTTATAAAAGTGCAAATTCGCCACTTTGTGCACACATGACAATCTAAATTTTGTTGCTGCGTTTGCTACATGTCGTACTGATCAAGGCCTGCCCTTTACTGAACGCTCAGGACTTATTGGTGTGAGCTATACTTGTCGATATTTTTGTAGGCAAAACACTTTGAATTGAAACTTATCAGTGTGTCATATGGGTCGACACTTATCATCTTATCCCGTTCTGATTCCACCCAACAGGGTAGACATAAAAAAAGTAGATGACTCCATTTTTAAATAGTCTACAAAGATTGTTCGACAAGGAACTTTGCAAGTGAGTGTAGCTACATACTACACTCAGAAACAGGAAGCTTTTTAGAGAACTTCAAAGCAGGCTGGTAGCAGATATGATGAGAGGAAGTCTGGTAACGAGGCAACTTTGCGGAATCAAATTGAGACTTCATTTCACATTTCTGATGATCGGGTAAAAACAACGAAGGAGAATCGTTTAGCATCCATCTTTCATGGAATGAGAAAACTCAAAATTCTACGAACAAAGTTGGTTCTGGATTAGAAGGAATTTTTGGCGGCAGATTATAAGTTAAAAATCCCGCTGTTCTTCACTGTTTTTCGGATAAGCTCTTTCCTTGTCGCTTCTGTTGGTCAAGGCTCTTGGCTTTGACAAACTATTAGATCATTCGGAAGGTTTTTTTCGTTTTTTTACGCCCTTGATATTGGTGCCAAATTTAAAGAAGGCGTCAAAGGGCTGATAGGATTTGCCATATTGAAATCTGTAGAGGAAGTCCTTTGTTTCTGGCGACCTTATCAAACTTGCAGAAACCGCTCCGTAGGGAAGTTTCTGCGGCTGTGAAGTTGGCATGTAAAAAATGCGATTTTCCAGTTGCATTTTCTAGAGGCAGCACTCAGGCAGAACCTCGATTTCTATTTTTTGCCCTATCTGAACCTTTTCACGGCGCTGATTTCAAATATTGCACTCGAAATGTGTGAATTCCTTACAGAATCCCATTTTTGGAACAATTTCATAAAAACCGTGAACGAGCGCTCCTAATGCTATCCTTGTCAAAAGCGAGCACTAACAGGTAAACACTGTGTGTTTGACTGTGTTTGCCACGTGAAAACAAGTCGAGAGCTGAGGAGGGTCAGGGCCCGGCACAGATCGTCTGGAAGCAGGCTGGACTTCGTTTTCAGAGCAAAAAGCAAAGGAGATATCGTTTTTGACGATTCGGTGCCGAACATCAAGAATAAGCGCCATTTAGTCAAACTCAAACTTTTCGGACAGGTTATCATACAATTGACATGCTCTATCGTGTATGGCGGAAAGTGCGCGCGATTTGAAAGCAAGGCTAAAATAAACAAATTGCTTGTTTACAGCGCACACAGAATCATATGACACCAAAATTAAACTGTATGCATAGAAAATTATTTGAGGAGGAATTGTGCAAAAAGTTTTGGAAATTTATGTGAAGGAATACCTTTTCCAAATTTAGATCGTCTCCACGGCCTCCAGACGATCTGAGATCGTCTGGAGCATATATTTTCGTCACTTCGCATAAGTTTTGGATTTTTCTGTCATGGACGGCTTCTCCGGTCAAAAATCTCTCCCTGAGCATGAAGGCTTTTTCATATAATTGCCTTTGCTTTGTTTTTTGCCTTCATTTCTTCATGAATCGCTTTGTTAAATATTGCGCTCCAATGCCAAACTCTTGTGCATGCGTAGTATTCAGCTCCCATCTGCATTTTCGCACTTATTTCACGTTTTTCTTTCAGATTAGTAAACCTCTCTCGTTTTTATTTTCACCTAAGTAGGTAAGTCAAAAAGGACTTCGTAAACTTTTTGAAAGTCAGGGGCTTCGTTTTCAGAAACCCTAGAAACCGTCGTGCCGGGCCCTGAGGAGGGTTCGCTCAAGGGGCGGGCCATGCGATGGAGTAAGCGTGGACCTCAAGGCTCAACGTTCTCTGAGCCAATTTTCTTCTTTCACAGAGGGTGTTTAGAAGTCGGATTTGCGCGATAGTTCTGGATCGAGGTCCCAGTATTCAGTTATGACATTATCGGAAGATTCCAAATCTGCCCGGACGCTGCCTTTAGCTCAAACTTGGACGCATGGTTTAAAGAAGCGATCGTTGTGTGCAGTGCATTTGCCAATGCTACATTTTATAAGATTGCTGCAAGATTGGTTTAGAAAGTTTGGATCTAGAGAAGTGAAGGCTAATGGTTTTTTTGCTTTGGAAGGTTCTGCTGCATCGTAAGCGAGTTGCTCAAAAAAGCTTCTAAAGAGATTCTAAATGTAGCTGCACAAAAATTTCACCAAACATTGGGGTTCCACTTAACCCCGTTAGAAGCCAAGCTGCAACGATTGATTTCGCGTTTTGCTTTCGTTGCTTATAATTTGATAGACCAATCTTTTATGGCCTAAATTGATATTTATCTCTAAAAATAAGCCAAGTACGACTATAAGAAGCAACACCGTGAAAAACATCGAACATTCACTGAAAGCATAGCCATGAAGAGTCATTCCCTCCAGAAGGGAGATGAACTCAATTTAATGCAATCCTGCTTGTTCTGTGCGCTAGAATCTGCTTAAGATAAGATTGTGCTAGAGTATTATGTTAAGGGTTCAAAAAGCGTTTCTCAAAATTTGAAATTGAGCAGACTTGCAATACGGCTACAAAAGGTGCCATCGTCGGTCCAGTGCCGTCAAACCACATGTATGAAAGGTGAATCTCAAAAAGGTCTTGACGGCACACCGAAATTCCATTCCTTTCTTCAAACTCTTTGAATCTTTCTTTATCAAACCATCATTTTCGCTAGTTCCTTGGAGCCTACTCAGAAATAATAGTGCCTAATGAATGATGACTAGCTGAAAATGGCTTTCTAGGTTCGTTTAGTCCCTGTAATTGTAAAAGAAAATAGAATATATGAGCACGTGTTGTCAGAGATGTGATAAACTCAGCGACCAGCTTGGTCTGGAAAGTTTGTGCTTGCTCAAAGCGCGAAAACGGAAAAACTTTCTGAATTCATAGCAATTCTTTGTTCCTTTACACGTGTAAAAGAGGTCGTAGGCATAGTATTTGACGTTCACTGCGGATGATCTTTTTGCCAAAACAAGTTCTCCTTCTCTTAAAAGCCACAATTACGTGGTCCTAAGTAGTAGAGAAGTATGGATAAGCACTAAAACTTGGCGTGCCGCTTCGCGGCGCTTCCCACTGCTGTGTGTGCGAAGCAGCATATGCTACAAAGTCAGAACTTTTAAAATTTTGTAACGTACCTTTTCCTAACGAAAGCTACACAATTGATCTTTCAGGCAATATCATGTAGACTAATTAGTTATAAGCTGCCCTTAGCGAGAAACTTCCGAGGAACTCAAATGCTTTTTGGCTAAATCCGGCTCAAACATCTCCATGTCCCATGTCATTCTTGTCGGAGACCTAAAATCCTTCTTAGAGGGAGCGCCTGGGCGGATGCAGTATTGTAGCGTACAGGGGTCCTTCCCTAATAATACTTTGCCTATGCAAGAAGACTGTTTTCGGCGATCGAAAAGCCCCGGCGACCTGCCCGCCCCTTCAGTCGACAGCCAGAGTACGTATGTCGCACACAGTCAAGACCTAAGGTCCGACCGCGATTCTGCGTCTTAATATCGGCGGCAAGCATCCATATTCAAAATCAACAGCTTCTGGAATAGCCCAATTTTCGTACTCTGCAATTTTCGGAGAAGAATAAGCCCCAGGTAAGCGGAAAAATTTTCGTTTGAAATTTCTGTCCGGAGGCTGCCTTTAAGCCGATCGTTCAGCAAGGTGCAAGTGGATGTTTGCCTGCTTCCTATAGGCTTCTTCTATCTGTGTCTATCAGTGGCGTATCCAGGATTTCATCTCGAGGGGTGGGGGCGCGACAAAAATTGTTTTCTAATGAAGGTGCGTCAGCCACGCACTCCGAAAAATTTTTGGTATGCTTTCAAACATTTTCGCGGGCTCATAACCCCGAAATTTCAGGAAAAGGGCGTAGCGTCAGCTACGACCTCGAAAAATTATTTTTATAGGGCTGAAATGAATTTTTAAAAAATTTTAAAAAATATTTTAATTATTTACAAGTATGAATAAGTCATTTGAACAATTTTATAACTCATGTAAGCAACTTTCAAAAATTTCGCGACCGGTTCTTGGGGGGGGGGGGCTTTCAAGATACCCCACTGGTGTCTATCTAGTACCTCCCTCCCGCAACTATATACAGAACAGCAAACTTGCGTTCATATTATTTCCCGCTTTCCCACCATCTCTAAGGTTTCCAACCATCTCCTCCTCTCCCCCTCCCCCTCACGCGGTTGTTTCCAACTTCTACCAAAGATTAAGGGCCGCATGCACTAACATCCCCGCGGGAGGGGATCGCAGCTTAAAAGAAAGCTTTATATTTCGAAACTCCAGATACCTTGATTTCACGTTGTGTATCTATCCGTAAGTATTCCCACTAGCCTTCACTATGAACATGTTGAAGTGGAGCGAGAAGCTGTACGAACCGCGTTTTCCAGCTTTGTATGATCCCTG
This sequence comes from Cylicocyclus nassatus, assembly GCA_958299035.1. Classification (NCBI taxonomy): domain Eukaryota; kingdom Metazoa; phylum Nematoda; class Chromadorea; order Rhabditida; family Strongylidae; genus Cylicocyclus; species Cylicocyclus nassatus. The sequence goes on from CATQJL010000223.1 coordinate 60,722,447, forward strand.
AGGATCCCCGGCGCTTTTCTTTAAAGTCATTTTTCTTTCTCCGAAGTTAACGAATAACCTCCAGAGTTGTGCAGGTTATCTAACCCAACAGTGCTAAGCATGTTGCTGATAAGAACAAATGATGTTTTGAAGTTATGAAATTTTCGATGATCCATAGGTCGAAATTTGAGGTTTACCGAAAAATTTGACTTTTCAAAAACTCATTTGTTCTCATCAGCAACATGCTTAGCACTGTTGGGTTAGATAATCTGCACAACTTTGGAAGTTTTTCGTTAACTTCGGAGAAAGAAAAATAACTTCAATGAAAAGCGCCGGGGATCATCAGGGATCATACAAAAGCTGGAAAATGCGGTTCGTACAGCTAGCTTCTCGCTCCTCTTCAGCAAGTTCATAGTGAAGGGTAGTAGGAATACTACTTACGGATAGGTACACAACATGATCCAGGTATCTGGAGCTTTAAAATATGAAGCTTTCTTTTAAGCTGCGATCCCCTCCCCAGCGGGGAGGTTAGTGCATGCGGCCCTAAGAATGCTAGAGTGATTGGACCTTTTTGGTGGCACGTTCTGTTAAAGCTTATCTACTTTGAAGTTTTTCCTCAAAATTGTACTCAAACTATTTTGTTCCAGTCTTCAGTCTGCCCCTACTTTTCCTCCACACAGTTGACTCGCAATGCGTTGTCTTAAAGAACTTGGAATATTCTACCCTTTGCCATGAGTTTCCAACGCTATAAGAGTTCTGACTTACACCTGACCAAAGTGCAAGTACACTTCCAATTCGTCAAATTCACTTCCTTTACTGTTCACTTGTGATATTGTTGAGTAATATTAGGTTGCACGGAAATTAACACGTTTCGGACCGGTGCTGTACATGATGCAGCACGCGGCTTTGAAGGGTCTTTTTAACGCTTGCAGGAGGTTTTCTTATTGTCAAACGTTATCAAGTCAAGAAGCTAAGCTCTCCCTTTTTAAAAGACTCTGTAGAGCTGTGCCAATGGTATTTGTTTAGGAGATATGGGGACAAAACGAACAACAGTTGCAAAGAAGTGCGGCAACGCGAACGACGTGTGCGACGTCGCAACGTTTCTTTGCTTCGATATCAAAGAGAAAAACCGTGGTTTCAATACTGATGTGTACAGTTCACAACATAGATACTTCTGCATACTATTAAAAAATGAGTTCTTGTTCCTATCTTTCAAGAAAGCACAGAAGTCTCTCTCAAGCGACAAAATTCAAACACTTCGAATTCACTCAGAACTTCTGGTATGGAGTCTGGCGTGCTAATTACAGATGTAGCCCATAGCCTACGAAATAAGGTCTCTTTGTTGGCTAACGGCTGAAATTACACTTTTTTTCGCCGCGCGCGATTTCGCGGTCCGAAACGTGTTAATGCAGGTTTTGAAGCGACTCATTTCAAAGCGAAATGATGTTTGAGGATGTGGTAAAAGCTACTGTAATTATAAAATATTTATCTATCTAAAGCTTGTCTGCTCTTTCCGGTAGCTCCAACAGGCGACTGCTGCAAACTGAAATTTACAAAAATTTTGGAGAACTATCTCATTTGACGAATTGTATCTCCTTAGAAAAAAGTGTCTGGCGGGAAAGTCCTACCCCTTATAGCCGTAAGCCAGTAGGATATGGCTAACTGCACAGAACTTTTCGTTGAGTTTTTTGCGAGACAAAAAAATTGCAGAATCAAAATTGTCCATCTTTTTCGATTGTATTCTGAGGGGCTGTGGCTCCAAAATTTCTGGATTTTTTTATTTATTTCTCAGTGGTAGAAACTCAGAGTCGTCCTATCTCAAGCGGGTGCTGACAGCTCTGGTCTTGCTCTGAATGCACTGGGAAAACTTTTACGATTGTTTTATTCGGAAAACTGTTATAGCTCATTGAATGCAAACGACACCTGATTATGTTTGGATTTCGATAGTGATATTAAAAGGAAATCTATTTTTGTATTTTGTAGGCCCATTCAGCATTTTATACTTACTAAGTTATGGTGAAAATATCTTTGTTGCCGAATAAATTCAGGTCAAAATAGTGGGCAAAATCCTCTACTTGAGGTTTCTTTAAGCTCAAGAGAGGTGAACAGATAATGCTAGCAATCGAAGCAAATATAGAGTATGATGATAGTTGCTATTTATAATCTATTCGATTACCTTCTAAAGAATTGAATTCTCATCATTGGTACTTCGTGGCATCGAATCAAATAATCACTAACAATTAGCTGGAATACTCGCTTCGCTCGGTCCCTGTCAGCATTACATGATTGAACTCACCAGTCCGTCCCATATTACACAACATTCCATTTCCTTGTTCCACGTACATGTGCCAGCTCCCTGCCTACCTCCCCCTCCCTTTTCGTGACCAGTATGTCCATACAATCCTCCTCCAGCACCTTATATGCCAGGAGGCGTGAGTTTTGTTGCAAGATGAACACCAATTAGCGCATTTTTAGCGTTCAATAACGTTTTGAAAGCTTCTAAAATCCTGAGGAGATAAGCAAGATCGTTGCAAGGGGTGTTCAGCCATGTTTTCTGATACTTTTGTTACTTAAAACATGTATATTGAAAATCGAAAACTCACGAAAGTGCAAATAATCGCAATCTCGTGATCATTTCCATCAATTTTTCACCAAAAGCCGTCCTACTTAGTAGATGGCATCTTCAGATAGTTGGTGAGTTAGGGTACTTTGTCTGGTTTTTGAAGACTCGCATAGCTGTAGATTGCGCTGTTTTATTAAGGATTTCTGGGGGAATCGCGCATTTCGCCTCTCCCCTTCAGTAACAACTCCAAGTCCTCTTGGTCAAAGTTGAAAAAAAATCGATAAAAATTGAGTAATGAGGGCAAACTCTATAAAAACGGGTTAAATCGTATCGATCGATGACGACAGTAGTCTTTGTTATCCGATCTTCCTCTTGAACTATACGTGTGCAAAGTTTGACCACCGATACAGAATTTCTTCAAAACATACATAGATTAGGTTCTAAAAGTTGTAGCATTTTTATTTTTGTTGTCATTTTTTTATGAAGCGGTTGGCTTACGGGAACACACCATTCGATAGAGCCAGTTCTGCTGTACAAAATCAATTCTGCCCAGGGCTCGGCAGAGGTGGCTAGATGAAAATGGAAAAAAAACGAAGTCCCCTTTGACTTTTGGCAATTTTTACGAAGTTCCCTTTGACCCTCAACCAAATTTTCTCTAAAAACCCGAATAATTCCCCAAAAAACGAAACGTTGACTAAAAAAAAACGTCGCCAAGTCGCCAATTTCGCGTCTCTCTTTGGTCACAAAAACGAAACCCCCTTTGCTTTTCGTCCCAAAAACGATATCCAGCTTGCTTGTAAGCCACCTGTGCCGAGCATTGATGCCCTTTGTTTGCGAACCAAACCTACTGACCGTCGTTTTATAACTTCTCAAAGCAAAGCTTTTTGAGTTGCAATAACTATTCGACACTGGATCTTCGGCTCTATGTGCGAAATCACTAGTGGGAATTTCCCATCCACTATCGGTACGGATGATGGGAGATAATACGAGACTATAATGCATACGGACTTGTGGACTTCTTGTCGAGGGAGACACTACAGAGAAGGGTAAAGCGTACTTTCACCATATGTGCACATGTTTTGCTTTTGGCCAGATTGAGACAGTTCTCGGCGTCAAAATTTACCGGGAAAGTGTGAAACGGCTGGTTAGAGCTTGTATCTAGTTAGCATTTGCAACGCTTGGGTTAAGCCGTTCATTGGTCAAGGCCCAAAAAGAAGACCATACGTAATATTTGCGAAACAACGCATGAAATAGTCAATAATCGAAAGCAGCAACTATTGAGGCAGCGCCCAGGCAAATCTGAAAATATGGGAATTTCAGTGGACAGTATTTTGGGAACCCTAACTAGTCTGCCCAACCGGCAGCTTAGATGGTGTTCTAACCGTTGAGATATTCGCCACCAAACTGAACCCTAGATCGTATTTTGCATGGATTCATGGCGCGAAACATTAGTTTCGCGTGGGTCATCACGGGAAAGCATGTAAACACGATGCTAGTCGTCCGATAATACGATCCTGATCCAGTTTAGAGGCGTTCCTAGCCGTTAGTGAGTGTTTGCGCTGCCGCTTGGGCCGTGTTTTAGCCAGGGCCCCAAATTTTTTCCACGTAAGATCCCCATGGGTCCAGATTTGCCTGGATGCTGCCCTCAAATAGCAAAAAACGAAGTAATGGGAAAGTGGAAAATACCGCTTCTATTGACCTGGGTTCCTATAACCTGCTGGAGTATAAGACAAATACATGTAAAGGTACAACAGCAGTTTTGATTTTTGCATATGCACAGAGGCTAGGGAGTGGCAAAAATAATAATTTTTCGGGGTATAGTGACAAAGACAGAACGTGAATGTATATTTGATTTTCTGACTGAGAGACACGAGTAGGCTTTGCATTTGAAGGCAGTGGCTCGGGAAAATCTAACATCTCGAAATTTTTATTTGGAAGGTTGCTCGTACCTCAAACACGAGAACGGAGCAACTATGAGCGCACAACATGCAACCCCTGCCTAGGAAATTGCCCTTAAACCCTTGCGCGCAAGCCATTCTCACACGCGCGCGGATGAACTTGCGATATCCCTCACGCCCTCAGGGGCGGCACGCGCAATACTATGAACATGAGGGTCCCACAACGACTCTGCGTCTCTAATCGTGACAAGAAGCGTTGCACTCGTCCAGATTCAAAATGAGGAATTTTAGAAATGCTGGTTTTCGCCATTTTCGCACTCTAAAAATGCATTCTCGGAATCAGCGCTTCGAGTTATCCCAGATAAGCGAAAACCCCAAAGTTCGAGGATTTGCCTGCGTCTGCCGGCGTCTTGAATGATTTATTTTCAGAGGAACATGCTCGAGCTCGTTGGATTAGTTTGAGCATGTTTTTCTACGGAATAAGATAGTATTCACCAGAACGCATTAGCACGCACTCATGAACTTGTTGGTCAGACATACAAAGCGCGCTCATGTCTTTTAGGGGATTGAATGATACATTCACAACTTTGTAATTTGATTTTAATTTTTTTGATTATCTTTACTTTGTTTTAATGCTATATATTGTCACCGTGAAAGTTTATACGAGCAAAAGACCGCTAGTCTTTCTTCTAGGCCTTTTAAAGCTCAAACAAATTCAGTGGCGGGGAAATCTGTTCCTATCGCAAAGCTCGCCCGCTCCTAAACAATCTAGCTTGACCTAATTATGCTTATCTTTTTATTGCCTTTTTTCTTTTTATATTCTTCTTGCTATGCACTTCTGTAATCATTCTCAGGAGGGAAAAAGGGGTGGTGAAGGAAGTGGGGAAAGGAGGGATAAAGAAATAAAAAGTGAGTGAGGGTGCCTTCATACCGCGCCTGCCGCCGCTTTTGCGCGCTGTTCCAAAAAACCCGATGCCTATTTGAAATGCTTAGAATTCGTGACCAGCATATCAAATAACTCCACAAAATCAGTTTGAGAGAGATCCACGGCTTCGATTTCTGGGCTCAGATAGTGTATAAAAGTGGGTGGCTAGCGGCGGCTGCCAATGTGTTGATGGACCTTCGGGTTCACGCTCCGACAATGGAGCAAAACGTTTGGCGCATGATGCGGAAAGCAGTAAGAATTGTTTTTGAGTTTTCTGTTTTTATGGAACAAGGAGACATATTACTTACAGTCAAATCATTCCGATGATCAAAGTAAAGCGTGGGGTTGGCATGCCACACTTAGAATGTCATATTGAGTCATGTATGGGAGAAAGGATTGTTATCAAGGTCTGATGTTAGCGATAACATGATGTTTGTTAACATTGTCAGATAGGCGTTATGAAAAATCCCATACGTACAGTAAGCATGACAAAAGAGCCTCAAAAGCATAAGAGCATCAATTTTCTAATATGCATGTCAACTAACCCCTTCTAATGTGTATCTTGGACGTTTGGTGAACATCGAAAACGATTTGAAGGAAGAGGATAAGAAGAAGAAGAAGAGCAGATTGGACCGCTTTTGGGCTTCTAAAGGAACCGCCCACCCACCAACTGGCGGACCCGGAGCTTCATGCCCATCTGTCCGTCAACCGTTGTGCCGGCGTTCTGTTACGCAGCTGAGACTTAGGCTGACATCGTAGCCACGTCGTAAGCTTTGACCACCACCAGAGCGCTAAAGCGCAGTGGTTTGAAGATGACTCGACACAAACAACATCTTGTCGGACTTTGCAGTTTGGACATGAGAAGAGCCCCGTCTGCGTGACCCAGCATAACACATTGCGAAAGCAAAGCACCAAGGGGGCGGTCACATAATGAGAAGAACAGACAACAGATGGACGCTAATTGTAAGGCTTGCATGCACGAACATCTCCGCGGTGAGGCGAGGGAATCTGAGAGTGGACGGGTCATATCCCGCGACTTTAAATATCTTTTTTTCTTCTTCCTTCTTCAATTGGGTCAAGATTCTCTTACCCTGATATCTGGCGTAATGGATGCCATATTAGTGCCATACAAGATCAGATTTTCACTATTTTGTGCGATACTCGGAAGATCCCGGATCACCTTTTATTAGGTTGTGTAATAAGCTCTGTCCCATTTTTTCTTTCGATTTTTTCTTAATACTTTGCGCGATGTTCTGCAAATTGTTTATATACATTTGAAAGCTCTAAGACTTCTCCACTAAAACTTCCATTTTGGTTTTCCAAATCAAAAGACTTGAAAGAGTTTTACAGCGTCAAATTTAAAAAATCAAACGGGGAAAGTTCATTTTCGCCAACAACGTTACGTCGCCCTCCAATTAGTCAAAATGCCCACGAATCAGCTCGAAAAATTTGCTTTACGTAAGCAAAGAAGCTATAGCTTTTACTGCGCTTCAGGACTGCCAAAACTTTTCAAAAATCATTTCCGTAAACTTTAAAAAAGTCGTCTTTTCAACGCCTTTCCAACGTTGACGTTCGGCATTATCTGAAGGCATTCTGAGGGAGGACGGTAGGCGAATCGTTAGAAAAGACAGAAGGGATGGTTTGTGGCTCCAAAATTAACGAATTTACAGGCTAAATACTCAAAATTCAAATCTTGGGAGCCACACACCTTGGGCACGCGAGACGGCGAACATCGGCATTAACCAATTCTTGCTTTGCCGACTTTTGAAAAAATGTCATTAAATATTTGGTGAACGGAAGGGAACAAGCGCAAACAGTGTTAGAATGAAGCGTAAGAGTCTAATAGATTGTTTTGCTTGTTGTCAAGCTTGCTTAATAATTTTTACCAATGAAAAGCGAGAAAAAGTTAGAAAAAAAGTGTTGAAAATTGATTTTTCGGCTCTCTGGATTTTTTGTTTCAATGATAAAAATTTTCTCAAGTTCTTACTATTTCGGGAATAATGCATATGAGCCTGCAGAGCAGACTTGGAGCTTTCAAAAGCATATGCTCTTTATCTCAATTAAGGCAATGTTGTTGTGAAAAAACTAAAACAAAAAATGGGACAGAACTTATTACACGACCTAATATTTTTCAAAGTCATTCCTACAACTCAATGAAACTTTGTAAAATTGTGCGGAAAATATGATATGGCAGTGCTAAGAATTTTATGGTAAAAATAAGTTGCTGGAAGCACAACACTGTAAGCTAAAAGTGAGATTTTGGCTGCCAAATTTAGTATGAGCAGGATTCATGGTATGGGCAAACAGAAGGCAGTCTTTGTGCTGAGTACAAGGGAGGTAGCTAATTCACTTTTGAGATATAGTTAACCGTGCTTGAGAAAAAACCACATCACTTGGGTGGTTGAACATCAGGAACCCTCAAAATTTGCTAAACTTGGCCCACAGGAGTTATTTGACCGGATAATTAATATGTTACTATTTATGCATCGTAGAGTCTGTAGGCCATGCCTGCGGTGCGCAAACAATGCAGGTGGGGGGAGGGGGTTGTCTCCGACAATTGTGTGCCACACCTTTACTTGACCCTGTTAAATCCCACTTAGATGATCGCCGGAGGCAGGCGGTCCGCAAACTCGCGCTTTCCAGCAGGCGGTCAGCAGAATTTCGGGGCTTGCCCAAACCTTCAGGCACTTCCTTTACGGTCGCATATTCTGCCAGCGGGCAACAATACAGCATTTTCTGCAAGCACTCGGCAAATAATTTCTTTCAGCGAGCGCTGGCCAAACTTTCAGCAAGCGCTAGGACTCTTTTAACGCAGTTTCGGGCATACGTCGACTAAAGATGAGACTCTATGTGGCAGAGGTGTCATCGATGGTTTAATTACTTAAGTTTGAGGTATTTCTCACAGCAGAAGGCACCTACGAGCTGTGCGGTCCTTCACAAAGGAGAGTGCGGCCCTCAATATTTTTGCATAAACTCGCGGAAAGTCCGCGAAATTGCGGCCACGGCCGCCACTAATGTGTAAAAAAACCGCGATTGTTCTCGAAGCATTCGTCTAAAAATTGACCAACATTCTTCCAAATTTTTGCAAGAGGACCGCAAGAAATCAACGAACTATTTTTCGGTGCCCGCTTGCTCAAAAATCGTATGTCCGCCTGCCTTCGGCGATTATCTGAGTAAGTGCAGTTTGACAACAGTGTGTGAAGGTTTCAATAAAGGTTGCGCTTGTGGTTGCGCTCACGTGATAGTACACCAGTGAGCCTGTGCTTCGCGCATGCACTGTTCACTAAAATATTTTTGCGCTTGTGGACTTATATCACACCTCTCACTACTGTGACTGATTCGTCATTCCACATTTGAATATTGCGAGTAAATCCCAAGCGAGAATGAATTTGTTGTTATGAGACCCTTTTCTATCCCCAAGTATTGTAAACTATTTTCTACTGATGTTCGTGACAGACAGACAGAGATTCAAGATGTGTTCTTGTATATAACGTGGACTTTGGTGTGTTGAGGTTGATAAGACAATTGGGTTCAAGTCAAAAGTGTGACAGTTGTGTTCGTGGCATTCATTTCGCCAAAATCTCGCCATTTCATAAAGCTTGAATTTTGATTGGGACAAAGTTTCTTGGCACTTGCAATTTGGCAATCACAGCCACTTCATGTGCAGAACCGCAACAGCATTCATTGGGCGCTGCTGCCCGAACAGGCAATGAGCTTGCATTCTCAGTCGAGGTCATCGGCATGATCTGACACCTGGCTATAAATGCGAGAACGTGACAGATATTATCTCAGGTTTTAAGGGAGGAGCACATTCAACATTTCACTGCTAAAAAAATTCGATGTTTCCTTTTTTGCTTTTAGCAGTTTAACTTTTATCAAGGTAGCATGTTTCTCTCCGTTTGCAGTGACCTCTATATGGCTTCAAAATTACTTTATGATTTCTTTTCTATGTTTGCCCATCAAATGCAAGAGGGTGTCTCCTTTTTTGGAAAGATGTCCAATTGTATGCACAAAAAGTGCTCGACAAGTCTCGCCGACGTAAATGTTGGCATTTTTGTCATTTCAGAGATACAACACCAATATTGATTTTGTTTCGTAGCTAATTGGGCATGTTTTTCCTCTCTCTTTCCGATACTATTTGACTTGGCCTGCTTTGACTACTGTTGGCTTACAGCACTGGCATGTTAAAGGCACCGTCCACCCAGATTCTCGACTTCCAGGTTTTTGTCGTTTCACGGCCTTCTCATGTCCCTGATTCCAAGTATGAAGTCGAGAATCCGCAAAAACCCCGACGATCCCCATTCCGGAGAACTCAAAGGCCGGCTTTCCAGAACGGTGATTGGATGAGCGCGCTTAAAAGGGCGGGCATGGACGGGAAGGGACGGGCATGGATGGAGGTCCTCGTGCATCTATTCCGAAGCGGGAATATCGCCCCGCGTTTTGGGCTTTGGCTTGATAGGAGGCCCTATTGTTTTATGCTGCCAAAGGCTCAACACCCTCAACTTAGGGTGGACGGTGCCTTTAAATTGTTAAAATAGAGCTGGTCGCTGTGTGGTTTCTCTCTTATTGATCTAATGCACTGTGTTTGTTGAAAACTTCAAAGTACTCATCATTTTAGGCTAAATCAAAGTAACAATAAAACAATCTCTGTTTAGCGGCAGTATAATAGTACCTTAGCGCTTCAGCCAATGAGTAGCTGAAAAATGTCTTTTGCTACTCCAGTCACCCAAGTTGACAATTAAGATTTAAAAATGCTTGAGCAGCGATCAGATTAACCGATAGCTGGCTACCCTATTCAAGTAAAGAGATATTGCTGAGCATAGGTAAAGAAGACATTGAAACTAAAAAAAAATAAAAAATAAAAACGAGTAGTTAAAGCATCATCCTACCATTTTATCAATCATATGCAGTAAAACATGCGCCCGCAAAATATCATAAGCAGCAAACGAATGCAGAGGAGAAAGCCAAGGACTTTATTGATGATCTCTCATGTGTCATGATTATCAACATCGTATATATCCATCGCATTCATTGGAGCACATGTTGAGTTAGTGCCAGTGCTTACGATGGACCACATTCACAGTAGGAACGCCAAAGGCTGCTTTTATACTGATGCCGAAGTCCGGAAACACTTGCAGCACAGTGCTCGAACTGAGGAAGTGTTCGCGGACTTCGGGATCAGTATGAACGCAGCCAAAGGCACTCTGTGTCGACGGTGTGCTCTCTTTCCGGTCAGCTTGAGCGCAGTTAGAGCCCGTGCAGCGTTGGCGAGCGTACCTCTTGAGCGTTCGAATCTGCCGCATCGATCGGAGATCGCTGCGCAGTGCCCACGTGTTATGCATGCGCAGTAGCCACGGAAAAGGGAGCGCGTGGTTAAATTGTAATGGTTGAGGCGTTTTTTGGTATGAAGCGTCCACGCCAAACTGGATTACTCAGAGCTTTTAGGCAAGACGCTTCCACCGAAAAGTAAACATTGATAAAGTGTTCCGGTCAATACCAAACAGTCGTGACGCAGAAACAATCAAAAATAGTCGGGGATTTTAAGTTTCAAACAGTGTCTTTATAAAATTTACATGTCGAAATTTTTGTTTGAATCGATTCTGTATGGCTAAAGTCCAAATTTGTATGAAAAGGGGAGGTTGGAAAACTAGTTTTCAAGGTCTAAGAAGTAGATCAAGGTTTTGTAAAAACCGTGAAGTATCATTTCAAATGAGAAAATCATTTGAAGAAAAAGTGATGACTTTGTTTGCTTTGAGGCACATGAAGCGGCTCTCCGAATGGCTGAAAGCCAACTAACTTCAAGAAAAGCTTGCCACACCTTCAATTCACAAAAAATTCCATGATTTTTCATACGCTCCATCTCCCTTGCGTAGCTACACATTTTGGTGTCATATAAGCTCTCCATGTTCAGGATCCCGCGCTTGCACAGAAGCATACTGGAGCGGGAGATTGTTGGTTTTGCAGGACAGGAAAGTCGGTAGGGCAGTAATGAGCACTTGCAGCGTTTTTAGAAGGTAAGAAGTGGAATAAAAGAAGGGCGTGGTTGTGGTGTGAGGTGATGTTGTGTAAGTGGGGGGGGGGGATGAAAATTGAAAGTTGTATGTGTATGACTAATTTTCGTTTTTCAGGGCAAGCAGAAATTTGTTGAATTGATGAGCATGTAGTTGGCAACTTCTCGAGATCTTGTACTCTTTTGCCTTGCGTGATCGAACGATTTTCTGAAAAATTTTTCAGCACTTCCTAGACTCCGAATTTGCACGAAACAATCAGCAATCTCATATACATGATTTTTAAGTTGGTACATGCTTTTTCACGGGTCTCCATGAACTTCGCAAAAATGATTCTTTTCTAAAAGAGTAAGAGTGGCTGTAATCATTTCATTGTAATCATCATTTCTAAAAGAGTAAAAGTGGCTGTAATCATCGATTTGAGTAAACTCAAATCGATGATTACAGCCACTTATGATGGAATTCCACAGATAGTATACAGAAAATGTGCTGTACCACTTAGTTTTCCGCTCTCGTACATTTATACTGTCTCTCTCCGCACTGGGGTAGTGCCCAAAATCTGGAAAGAGGCCCTTGTAACTCCAATCCCCAAGAAAGAAAATGCCAACATCATATCAAACTTTCGGCCTATAAGCATTATGTCTTCTTCTGGCAAAATTCTTGAAAAACTAATTCGTAGCAAACTCTATGAATGGCTAGATGAGAAACATGTCATCCCCAGTGAACAGCATGGGTTTATCCCTGGTGGTTCCACAACGACCCTTCTCGCAGATTCGATTTTCGATTGGTCTACAGCGCTTAATAGTGGTAGATCGGTCGATGTTATATATTTTGATTTTTCAAAAGCTTTTGACAAAGTTAACCATCAAAAACTTCTTTTCAAACTTCACAGCTATGGCATCAGAGGCTCTTTACTGCAATGGTTTTCATCCTATCTCAAGGACAGAGGAATGACAGTCCGAGTGGGTCATGAATACTCTGAGCGATACCATTGTGGCAGTGGAGTACCACAGGGTGGTATCCTCTCCCCCTTACTTTTTTTGGTGTATGTTGCTGAGCTACCAACATGGTTGAAGACACACCCCGAGATCAAAGTTCAGATGTTTGCTGATGACATCAAGGTCTACTTCTGCTATTCCGAAGACCAACAGACAGAAGCTTTCGAAGCGCTCTCGATGTCAATCCAAAAAATGATGGCTTGGTCAAAAATCTGGCAAATTCCTGTCAATGCCTCCAAGACTACTGTCATGCATCTCGGTGATTCCCCTTGTGCTACCTACAGCTGCGATGGTGTTGCTCTTGAGAGCTCCTGTGTTGTAAGAGACCTCGGAGTATTGATTGACAATTCACTCAGTTTTTCCTCTCATCTTGAGTTAGTAGTGAAAAAGTCAAACTCAGTCCTTTTTACAATTTTTAGAAGCATACACAGTAAAGATCCGGAAATTTTTTTGAAACTGTACAAGAGCTGCGTATTACCTCATCTGGAATATGCATCTCCTGTATGGAGCCCTTTCCTCAAAAAAAGCATTGAAAAATTGGAGAAAATACAAAAGACCTTTACTAGAATCCTTTTTTACAGATGCTTTCCAAATTCAGGATATCCGCAATCTTTACCGTCGTACCATGATCGTCTCAGAAGTTTAAATCTTCAAAATTTGAAATATAGACGGATTGTAAGCGACCTAGTGCTTTGTTTTCGAATCTTGCGATTAGAAACAAAACTTAGAGCTAGCAAATACTGGGTTTTCAAACCTTGCAGTCAGAGAACAGGTGGGTTTTACCTTCATTATCGTAAACTTGGTAATAGAAGATTTCTGAAAACTTTCAACTCTTTTATTTGCCGTACAGCTAGATGGATATCACTTCTACCGATAGACTTGATACAAAGTGAAAATTCTTGTGTTTTTCGAAAGAAATTAGAGAGAGTAAATGTTCTTAATATTCTGAAAATACCGGATTTTTAGGTCTCGTTATATGCTTTTCCTGTGGTTCTACGCATTAATGTGTTCGTTCGGTGTTCCCTGGGTTCTAGACTGCGGTTGTTTTATATCATGGTCAGCGCTACAATGGTTTGCAAATGTTTGTGTTGGCTAATGTCGGAGCAAAAAATACAAGAAGATATCTAGAGATGAGATTTTGTTTTTTTTTAGCAAGTCGAGCTTGTGTTTTCTTACTAACCACTGTTAGGATTGTTTTTTTTATTTCGATTTTACTAACTTTTGATTGGTCGTGCTGTTCTAGCTTTCCGTTCTCGGTTCCTTGTTTAGGCGCACCTAGAGTGCATCAAATAAATAAATAAATAAATAAAACGAACGAGCTTTTCACAAAACGATATTCAGCCTGAACAGGTGAGCCACCTGTGTCGATGCCGTCCCATTGTTAGGACACTGTCTAATTGTAAGTCACATTTGATAAAGGCTCCTCTATTCCAGAAACTGACTCAAAGTGACTCACAAAGCCCATTTTGTCAGCTAAACCACTTGCCTGCTCTTGTTCTTGCCAGTAGTTCCCTATTTTCCGACATATTTGCACTTTGTATTAGTGCGCCCAGGCCATCAAATAATAGCGCGAAGGCCTCCTTCAAAAGGGTGCTTTTTAAATTCAACAGACTGAAAGCTCGATGCAAAGTCATTGTTCTACACAGAGTACTCATGGGTGAGCCATGCAGGTGCTTAGATGGTGCTTTCATTCGTTTTCAGTGATCTTACTGATGCTGAAACTGCTGCATACCTTCGATTCCAATGATACTAACAGTATTTCGTGCTCCTTGTTTTGTGGATTTTCTGAAAACAAAAGAGAAGTTGGAGATGTTGCAAATCATAATTAATCGGAGAACAACAAAGATATGGTAATTAACTGCTTGAACGGAACCGCTCATCGCGAACGTCATCGCTTTAGTCCTAGCGCGGTGAAAGTTAATGCGCCTTGTACCGGTAAGGTCAGTCAATTAAGCGAGTTATGAATACTCCGCCTACAGTTACCGGAACTTGATCTACCCTACCGTACTCAATCGTATAGCTACCGCAACCGTCTCAGAAACAATTATTTCAAAACAGCGATGATATTTGTTATTTACGTGTCAGCCTGGGCGAGCTAATATTAATCCAATCAGGGCTTACAGTTTGCAGTGTCGGGTGCACCAGCATCTCCACTCCCTCGCGGGGCTCTGATTTTCCGCAAACATGCTTTCTAATCATATCCAATCGATTAAGGTTCCGCCTTTTCCACGCTGGCTGCGAGAAATGATTAGAGACATGTTCGCGAAAGAGGTGCAGAATTCAGGCGAAGCGGCCGCGCGGTAGCGGAGATGCTGGTGCTCCCGAAACTGCAGTATATAAACCCTGTATGTAATATTGACTTGTCTGTTGTGTACTTACAGTGAAAGCGCCATGCGTTTACCATAACCGTGATCAAAGTGCCAAATAGTCTCACACCAAGATTCGATCAGTTTCGTGATTTTACTCCGACTATCGATACCCATCACTCAGGGCCCAAAATAAGTCCGTTTCAAGGCTTTTTGAAAACGAAGTCCCTCCTGACCTTCGCAAATTCAACGAAGTCCTCTTTGACCCTTTTCGGAAACGACAAAAAACTAACCTAACTTGTGTCTTTTCGGATCGATAAAAACGACCTTGTTTTTTTCGCACTGAAAACGAAGTCCGCCTGCCTCCAAACGATCTGCGGGGCCTGCCACCACTTCGCCGTATGGCCCAATGTAAAATGAATAATATAATCGTGCTCAACGCGTATACTCCGGAGCCAAAATTTCAACGAGGTTTCTAAATATTAAATCGTTCCATAAGTTCGTAACGTTCTAATTTTGTGTCGTTTTCTGATGAAGTAGTTGGTTTACGGCAAAATATCTGGTACCATTTGAGAGAGCCAAATTTGCTCTAGAAAATCTGCTTTTTATTTTCAGGGCAATACTAATGATCTCTGTTTATAAAGTTGCAGAGCAAAGTTTTCTCAATAGCAGAAAATGACAATTTCGACTCCTGTACTTTTCGCATTTCGTCCGTATCCCATAAATACCTCTGCATGTATATACGGTGTAGCTAGTGGCAAGTAAGGCTGATGTGCTGGCACAGTGGTATTCAGCCAGTGTACTAAGAATTGTTCGAGCGAGGGCTCAATAGTTGCAGTCTTCAACTCCTGCAGCTTGAGTTTTACGCGTTGTTTCGCAACAGAACATTCCCGTCCCGCTGTCAGGCCTTGAGCGATGAACAGCTTTGTGTAAGTGGCGCAAAAGATTTAATGCAAGAGCTGACTACCGACTTTACGCTTTCTCAAACCCCTTATTCCCGCCAAACGCAAAATGTCTATACATACGGTAAAAGTGCGCTCTATCCTTCTCTGTAGTGTCTCCTTGACAAGAAGTCTACTTTTATGTGCAACATAGTCCGGTAAGCAGTCGTTCCTCATCACTCATAACAATTAAACGGAAAATTTAGGTGACTTCCGTCTATGGGACCAAAGATGCAAATGTCGAAAACGTCACTTTTGGATACAAAAAATTCTGCTTTGAGCAGTTACAAAAAGGAGGTCATTAGGTGTACTTCGGAAATAAAACGCATGCCTTCTAGAGTAGAATTGGCTCTTTCGGATAGTGCAGGTACTTTGCCCTAAATCAACGCTTCATCAGAGAACGGCGACAGAAATGAAAACGCTACGAACTTATGGAACGATCTCATACCATTAGGCCCTGGGCAGACTTCGCACAAAAGCGCCCAAAAGCGCTCAAAAGCGCGCAAAAGCGCTCAAAAGCGCGCAAAAGCGCCCAAACTTCTCTAACCTCTCCCCACTCTCTCTCATCTCTCCTCACACGAGAAAGTGAAGAGACACCAGAGAAATTTGGGCGCTTTTGCGCGCTTTTGAGCGCTTTTGGGCGCTTTTGGGCGCTTTTGAGCGCTTTTGCGCGCTTTTCTGCGAAGTCTGGCCAGGGCCTTATACTTTGATAAAAGTACGAATGCAAATAAAAGTAAATAAAAGTACGAGCAGAATATGCCGAAAGCATTTTAGCTGCTCCTCTTTTTCTGCACACTATTTCTCTTTCTTTGACCAAATACAGAGTCATGAGTTGCACGGAAGCTTGAAACGCGCTCCAAAGTGAGAGTTAATGTGAAGCTCAAGTGCACGCTTGTTGGAAAAGCTTCTCACGTAAACTAACTTTGAGTGACTTTCCGTTTGGGACAAACTACCTGTCACGGAGTATCTTTATGCACAATCGTTTCTCCCAATGGGTTCGTTTGAAGGCGATGTCCAGGCAAGTCTGGGCATAAGGGTTTTTTGCCTGGAAACTGTCGAGGGGGTCCTAATCAGGGCTGAGCGTGGGGTCAGGCGCGCCCGACCTGGGGGATCGTATTGAGTTTAAGCAAATTAGGTGGGACCAAAAGTACCTTCGCCAGTTTTTCAAAAATCATAACTTCCTTTCGAGTCGATGGATTTTCTGCGTTTATATTCGTCTAAGAGAGGAAATCATTTTCTTTACAGCAGCACTTTTGCCATGGATTGGCATAAAAAAGTCTGAAAGTTAGAAGCAAGTGAAGAAAATTACTCAAAATCGCCAGAAATTGGCATTTTTCAAGCAGGGTCACCACAAAATTCTGAAACTATTTTTCGATAGAAACCTTTCAGCCGTTGATTCAAGTGCACACAATCCGATGTCCAAAAAAATGTTGCCACTTTTCCCCACAATATAGAGAAATCATTTAATTATAGGTAAGGAATTACATGCTTCCGATCTGCTGTTTGA
This sequence comes from Cylicocyclus nassatus, assembly GCA_958299035.1. Lineage (NCBI taxonomy): Eukaryota > Metazoa > Nematoda > Chromadorea > Rhabditida > Strongylidae > Cylicocyclus > Cylicocyclus nassatus. The sequence continues at coordinate 60,739,572 of CATQJL010000223.1, forward strand.
AGTTTTACAAAATCGGTGCTTGCAAATCCCGTCTTTGATAAAATCATGGAACCCTGGCTGTAGTTTTATCAGAGTATCATGTAACAAACGCTCTAGCGCGCTCCCTCATCTGCAAGTGTTCATACGGTATTTAAAGTATTTACTAATAGAGATTTATTTGCGTTGTGTATTTCGCAAAAGTGGCTACTGGTTTGACGTAAGATTTGATGTTCGGCTGATGCTTCTCAGGGCTTGGGAAAAGGCGGCTATAAAAAGGTTGAAAACGAAGCTCCGTTTTGCAAAGGTATGTGCCGATCCATGAAGTCATTAGAGAGGAAGAGTATTAATCAGAAATAAAAACAGGAGAAACAGGTTTCAGTAGAGTGGCGCTTCTACACCTTGGATGTCGTTTTCTGAGAGAAGCAAAGAGAAACCTTAATCTGTTGAATTCCCGATCTGACAAAATCATAGCAAGCACAGCTCTGACCCTTAGTAGCTCAAATACAAAATCTTAATGTCATTTTATCATTAGGTAAGTTAGCACCTGCAAACATGATTGTTACGTAAGCCTGTTCGCACATGAGTTCATCTTGTTAAAACGCAATTTTTACATTTAAAAAGCCACCAAATTTGATGCGTTCCTTGCGACGATGAAGAAAAAAATCGAAAAATTATGAGAAAGTCATGTAAATGAAAGGGCATGTATCGTCGGGTCATTTGTAACTTTATATGCGTAGTGCACACTATAAACGCTAACTGACGAACTGCGAAACTAGAACCTGCTCATTTCCAGTGATTTCTCCTTGTTTCCTTGTTTCTTTTGTTTTAGTTGGTTAGATGTTAGTCAGTAGAACACATTTCTACATTTTGTTAGGTTAGAAAATGTTTTACTTGGAAGTTACTAGTATGGGTGCCGTCGCTAATAGGGCTTAGTGTGCAACTTCACATATTAAGTTACAAATGACTCGAGGTTAAGTGTTTTTCTAATTAGGTTTGCCTCGCGCAACCTGGGAGCAATCTGAGTTTGCGTGAGATATTAGACATAGTTACAGTAATTTCCGAAATTCACATACACTGATTCCTTAGTTCAGACTCTACCTACAACATTTGCCTTGAACCAAGCTTCATCAACCCTGTTTTGCTATGGCCTTACAAGGGAAGGATACCAAAATTAGTCGGCGATTGAAGATGAGATGTATATCGTTAGACGCGCCTTCGAACGCTGATTCCAAATCTGCTTTTCTTTTTCGTGGAGTAAGTTTCCGAAAGAAATTGTGCGCGTTCAAATGTCGAAATTTGTCAAGGTTTAGGTGGCTTAAATTTGGCGAAAAATTGTACGAAAACACCGGAGAGTGGAAAATCATTTTTTATCGAGTATTGTTTGCAAGGAAGGAACAAAGCCGACGGAAATCGCATAGGTGTTGTTTTAAAGCTTTTCGCTAATTTTAAGCCATTCAGTGCTTGGCAAATCTGGACATTCAAACGCTCATAACTTCTTTCGGAAACTTATTCCGCAAAAAACGAAAGCAGGCTTGGAATCGACGTTCAAAGACGCATCTAATAATGCACCTCTCATCTTCAATTACCTTACCAACCAATGTTATCCTTCTCTTGTTAGAGGATATACCAGTTATCGCTTTTTGCTGTTTCATCTTTGATTTTCCTTGCTTTTTCACCTCTATTTACATACCGTTCACTGCAGATTATTAGATTATCAGATTAACAGTACTTGTAAAACACAATAAGTTTCGCAATCTTTATGAAGGGAAGCTTCGTTTCTATAATTCTCAAATGCCACCCCATTACGAGCATTGAGGAAAGAACACAAAAAGAACATTTGAATCAAAGTAAAAGAAAAGAATGATGTCTCTACTCTTTGCACTGGTTGCCCTCCATCATCCAGTTTTAAAGGAGTGCGTTCAACTGACGGAGCTTGAAAGCTGCCTTACAGAATCGAAGAAGTAGACAGAAGCTGTAAGTCAGGAAATTATGCGAAGAGAAGGGAAAATTAGGACTTTGTCTCTGAACAACCTCAGCTGGTTCGCAAGGTGGCTCAAGGCATCTAAATACAAGCAAAATAATTTACTGCGCTTTCAATTCACATAATTTTTTTAATGCTTTCTCATGTATTTCAGCTCTCCATTGCTTACAGGCAAGGCAATGAACAGGTGGGATGTCTACAGAAATGGTAAGGTAGAGGAGAATGGGGAGGAGATGGAGAGATTGTTATTTATGACGGGAAACTGGGTTGGGACATTTCGTTCAGGAGCAGGATGTGCAACCAATTTAGGTGGATTGAGGGACATGGAATTGGCCAGCTCTCCCGAAATTTTTTTCCATTTTGGTAGTTCTTTAGCAAACTTCCAGTAACCCTACAAAAAAGGCATTTCTTATGCTTCTGCCCTTGAAATGATAACAGCCTACCCGTATACCTCTTTTGTGTTTTAGCTGTTCTCTAAGCTGTAAATTCTTCAAATGCAGCTGCTTTAATATTGGCGAAATATGCAGGACTTCGATAATTCCCTTTCACAGATCCGTTTATGGCAGCCCCAATCAGCTCACTTTCAAGTAGAATATGACACTAACCTTGAGGACTTAATAACAAAAAAATTGAGAGACTTATTTCAAAGACACAAGCAGCTATCAACCGCATTTCTTTACCAAATCGTTACCGTAAAAGTTGTTTTTGTCAGGTTGGCGAATAATTCCTGTTTTATCTTTGTTTCTGTTTCTCAAACTAAGAAGCTTCAAATCTCATGCTTGAAGCATGAGATTTGAAGCTTGACGGGGTGCAGGACTATCCATCGATACTGTTACATCGTCGGACAAACCCACTACCAATACCCAATAACCAATCGTCTGGTACAGTATGATTTAGCACTTTATTGCCAACAAGCTACCGTAATGAGCATGCTGAAGTGCATTCAGCGAAAACAAATTAATTGCGTTTGAAACCTTTTGAGCGATTTGTAATATCAACAATTGATAATACAATCGCGATTTGTAATGTCAATTGAATGTTTCCAAATCTCAAAAGCAACATTCGGACATCAACTTTCAAGCTTAAATAAATCCTCGAAAATATCAGTGCATTTTTTTGATCTAAAAAACTATGCTGACGGATGTAGCGGAAAGACTGTTATGTAATGCGAGAGGCAAAAGATAATCGAATTTTCCACTTACGAATTGGAGGCTGGAAGGCGGGACATCGTGACCTAATTAAGGCTGGAATTTGATTGGAGAGCACATCCGCGAGAGAGACGCAGACTGCGTCGCAGACGTGAACGGTTGCCTTTTAGAGCAGCATCTGGTTGAATCAAACGGCACATAACTAGCACAATTTCGCGCAGGTCTTTGAGCCAAGCAATCGAATAATTCAATTGAAGAGAGTGGTACCAGATATCGACGCCGCTTTTATAACTGACACCTTCGCAAAGACACCAGTGTGGTGCTGCTTCTCAACAGTGTTATCTGAGTTCTGTGCACGGAAATATAGTGGAAATGGCAGAAAAGACTTCATGATAATATATGAAGACATACTTTGCACAAGATTTGCACAAAAATACAACGATACAATTGAAAGTACGAACCAGATATGGCATGGACGGGAAGTAGAGACACGAAGATCTTGGTGCGCTTCCATCGTTTTGAAAGTTGAATTATCTCTTGCTTTGGTTTGTATGCGCACTTCGCAAATCTTCAAAATTTTCGAACTTTCGACACAAAAACATTTGCACAGAAAAAAAGTATTGATTTTTTGTTTTTTGAGGAAAAGAGAAAGCGTTAAAAAAGGAACGTTTACTGGTTTATAATAACGCCCAAATGTGAGTGTCCCGGACTTCCCAATTCAAGACCCGACGCATTCCTCACGCGACTTCAGTCGCCACGCGATCTGGCTAATTGCCAGGCGTTTTCAAATTCAATACTGTTAGACCCCAAATGCACAACAGCACGTAAAACTATCGTATTTCGATAAAATGCTCTATCTTCCGTACTTTCAAAAAGCCCTTATGATGAGTTATGACCAATTTGAGTATTGCCAAATCGCGTTGCGACTGAAATCGCTGGGGTATGTTTTCGGCTTAAAGACATTCGAGAATCTGTAAGGCAGGTACTATACTCCTCGAGGAGTATAGCATGGCGACGATCGATATGCATCAAATACGTGTAAAACCAGCGATTTTTGCCGCCGATATTGGCGATCGCCAGTCGCTACGACGGGCGATCGCCAGTCGCTACGACGGGCGATCGCCAGTCGCCAAACAAGTTACCGTTAAGTGTCGAATGAGAAAATCACTGGTCTTGCAGTTCATTCTTTTTGAGGCGACCTCACCGGCTGGTGAGTACTTTGAAATGGAAGTGGGAAATGAGTAATGATCACCAATATCGGCGACTACATGTTTGATACGTATCGATTAGCGACGGGCGATCGCCAGTCGCTACGACGGGCGATCGCCAGTCGCTACGACTGGCAATCGCCCGTCGCCATGCTATACTCCTCGAGGAGTATAGCACCTGCCTAAAGTAAGAAATCCCACATGGAAAATGAGTGAAAGGCTAAGGCACTGTCCGTATGGCAGCGCAGATAATTATCTACAAGCGACAATTTTATCTACGAACCAGTGGCGGACCGAGGGGGGGAACGGGGGCCCCCCCCCGAGAATGGGTCGCGAAATTTTTGAAACTTACCTATATGGGTTGTAAAAATGTGCAAACGACTTGTTTGCACTTGAAAATAATTAAAATAATTTTTAAAATTTTTTAAAAATTCATTTCAGCCTTATAAAAAATTTTTTTTCGGGGGGGGGGGGTGGCTGACGCCACGCCCCCTTTTTCCAGATTTTAGGGGTCGGGAACCCGCAAAAATTTTGAGAAGCACCCCAAAAATTTTTTCGGAGTGCGTGGCTAAGGCCACGCACCTTCTTTAGAAAAAATTTTTTGTCGCCCCCCCCCCCCGAAAAAAATTTCTCGGACCGCCACTGCTACAAACCTATCCCTGGTACCGTATTTAGCGGACGAGTTTCATCGATTTGCATGCTTTCACGCAGGAACTCTTCGCGAGAGATTTGGGCCTGCGCGCAAAAGCATGCCAGCCTATTCGTTTGCTGACACGGTATTTAGGACAAGTTAAAAATAAATTTCTCTGTCGTTGTTGCATCATTTGCGCTTCCGCTTAGACAGTACTTAGATTAGAAGCACACAATCAGTCTCTGCTCAAAGCCTCACTTGCCAATTATGCCTAAATGCTTCAAAAGAACAATTTTGTAAAAAAAAACAAAAAAGTTTTGGGCTCAGTCAAACTCGGCCTGTACGAACACGTGCAGTGCATAAATTTTACCCTTCTTCAGCCGATATCTTCCGTCCTGAAAATAAAAAATCTGCAACTGGAATCTGAAAGCTAAAATCGAAAAAGTGAGGCCAGCCGTGGCCGTGAAATACTCCAATAATTCATGCTTGAGAGGGCATTTAAGACGAAAGTAAGCACATTGATAAGTCCCGCGTTATACTTTATACTGAAAAAGCGTTGAACAACAGACTGGCTAGAAAATCGATTTACAAAAGCATACGCACAAAAACGTAGAAATTTGTTCACGAGTGATTACAGTGCCCTAACACGAGACAAAATCCGATATATTGATGAGGTCGCAAATTTGCGAGCATCACGCTGTTACTAACTGAAGCCCTTTTGAGCTTTGCTATGCTATCGTAGTGGAAATCACTTAGTTTTTTCGCTTGAGATTTGAGTATTGCACCGTCACTGATTAAAAAGAGTGTTTTCCAAATTCCGAAACCTGGTTAATCAGGAGCTTTGTCGTATTTGAAATCTATTGTATCTGTATATCTATATGTAATTGCTAGTGTTGAGAAAACAATGAAAATAAGTGTTGAGAAAAGAGGATAAAAATGGCACACTGCAGTTCTTTAGTCATTTTGGCGCGGCTGAAAAATCAAGGGTTTTTCTTATCTGCCAGAAAAAAATAGTAAATTCCGATTTTGCCTGTATAGCCATGTTATCCTTCAGGCTTATACGGCTTTCTTACCTACTGGTGAGCTTACCCTGATGTGTGCTGGTCGATACAGTCCAGAGTCTTCATTTTGCACGTTCTCCATTATCAATCCCGCTTTGTTGATCAATACCACTTTTCTCGGATTTCGCTTCTAAATACATCAGAAATGATTCTTATCAAAAATCATATCATAAAAATGGGTCTTCTGCCTCATTTGCCTATACTTTTGTCCAAAAAGCAAGAATTATTCAAATTTGGCTGAAATTTGGGCAGATGGAATTGACATTTGCAGAATTTTCGCGGTTACACGGAAGCATCAGGCAGATTATGGCTTGGAAGCATAATTCAAAAAAAGGGAAAGCTTGGCCAAATGCATGTTGTGTTGCTTTGCATTTTTTAAGCAAGGTTGTATAGAGTTTGATGACAATAGACAAAGCTTTTAGGACAGCCTAGTACAATACAGTAGCTGCTTTGTCCAGTACGATGTGCATCTTGCTCGTTTTTCATCTGCTACTCTGAACGAAGCGCCGGCGAGGTTCTCTAGTAGAAGGAAATAAAAGGGCCTTGTTGAAAATGGCTACGCAACAAAAGCTCGACATGTTGAGGGCCAGGATAAAATTTTTTTGTCATCTTCTTTCCTTCTTTCCTTTCAAGCAACTCTAGCTTTTGTACACAATACGAGTTTCAAGCAAAGTATGCTAGATAATGAGAAGAGAAAGGAGGTTCAAAGAAACTTTTGTACTTACAAGGGAGGTCCGATTGGTCGAATAGGGCTTTTCACATAAAATTGCGACTATAAAGGGCATCGGACGCTGATTCCAAATCTGTCTTCGCTATCTGCCGAGCGCCTCTGGACGTCGAGTTATGAGCGTTTTCTGAGTTGAAAAAATGAATGCATAATTAGCACAACATTCGTCAGAATTGCTCAAATGGCCCAAGTTAATTATCGGAGCACTCCATTTAAACAATTCCCTCTGTACAAAACACTCATACTTGACGCTGCTCTGTTTGAGCGCTGAAAAGAACCTGGATTATGCGTTCATTTTTCGCACTAAAAATTCATAACTCGGCATGAAGATGCGCTTGGCAGATAAAATTAGATTTGGAATCAGCGTTTGATGCTCTTCAAAGTGGTACAAGACTAATTTGGAAAGGCCACTTGCCTATTTGGACCTCCCTTGTTAGAGCTATGACCGCATCTCGTTTACTTCTTTGTCGAAAAAGCAGCAAATCATATAAAAAAGAAAAACTTACCTGGTTCCTTTTTGGCTTTCTCTTTGGCAAAAATCCTCGACATTGTTTGCCATAGCGTTCTTGCCACATTGGCCGCGTCAAGCAGTTAACAGCATGTTCTTTCCTTGTTCTATTCATCGACACATCTACCACACCAGCGACAACACGCACCCATGCGTCGGCTCCATCATCCGGGAAGTAGACTAGCGAACCTTCCATCACTTCTGCTTTTTGTCCAGGAAGTACGCGAACCTCAGCTACTTCCTGCAAAATTTTACAATAAAAACCCAAATAAGTGAGTAATTTGTTTCATACATCGTAGCGTTTCAGAGCGAAATACATGTCTACACCACGGTGAAAATTATTTCTTCTTGTTCCTCTTCTTGCTGCTTCATGTACACAAAAGAGCATGCAAAAAATGGCGAGAGATTTCAACACCTGAAATTCCTAATTTATATAAAAGTAAAAACATTAACTTAGAGTTGCTTTCTAAAAAATATCGGTCTGTATTTAGGCTCCCTACGGATCGACAAAATTAACTAAGAGCCCAAATGCAATACAAGCACTCACAGGTGGCCTTATCGTTGATCTCTGACTCAGCTAGAAGTTAGACTAGTTAAGTGGGGTTCGGAAAAAGAGCATGTTTCTACTTTAACAAAAAGGAATGAAAAGTTTTACAAACTATAGTCTACAGGTTGACCGTAATTGGGATGAGACAAGAATATCCGTGATGCCCATTAACTTCGCTCCAAATTGGTTTCTGACAAGCGAGTTTGATGTCAAATGTATTGTTAGTTGAAAGTCTATATATTTTGCTTCTGCTAATAGCTGCCCTTGTAGATTTGAGAAAGAATAAAGCGGGAGAGGCAAAAATTCTTTGAATAAAAGGGCTTGATTCAGCTATAGTCTAAAAAAATTTGGAGAATGCTTACCAAAATTTACAGGTACTGTAATCAAATTTTGAGAGAAGATTAGCGACTAGGAGACTTTGCAAAAAATTTTTTTCATAAAACCAGTTTAATACGTTTTGTGCAATTCAATATATTAGGTTGTCCCAAAAATTTTGTCGGTTTTCAAACGGCTTTAAAACCGCGCACAATAAAAATCTGATTGAGTTTCAACATGCATTCAATACAGCTTTGCGTTCTCGTTCTTAGGGATTCATTTTCGAACCGCAGTCCAGAATGCTTTTTTGATAATTGCCAAAAATCTCCACCGTTCATCGTGTATTGTTCTTCTGCCAACCAGGTTTTGTCGTGGATCATTATCGTTATTGAATTTACGTTTCGACTAATATCGTTTTTTCGAAGGTCTCTAATCCACCTTGGAGTCTCTAGTCCGCACAGATATGACGGACATCACCTAAGGAATGAAAATCCTCACCCTTCAATTCTATCCGCTCAAATCGACTAAGTTTGTAAAAATTTCATTTTGAAGTTTCGGAAAGTGTTAAATATGGCGCAAATGAAGCAAACTTCGGGCTATACGGCGATGATTTTAGATTCGTTTTATTTGCTTCGAAGAATCCGCTTTTTGGATTTTTCGGTAAAGTTTGCGAAGCTGTTGTTGAAAGCTGAATGCTTGTCGTTAATAGCGTAATACCATTCTTATTCCTTATGTAAATGAAATTTTCACCTTTAAGCCAAGCTCGCTTTTTTATACTACAAAATTTGGGGATAGACTACATTTTGGCAATAGCTACGGTGGAGGAACGCGGATATCTGCAACGGACCACGCAACAATACATATCACGCACGAACTGGTTCCGCCGTCCTTGTCAATAATATTTTTGTAATCAGCATGCTCACTCAATCCCTAGTCAACTCCAGCCCCATAGTTTAAATTCTGTGAAAAAGTCAACAAAATCGGTATCGCTAGGTAGCGAAAAGTAGCCTATGACATTTGCCTCGTCCCTATGTGGCCAAGTTTGGTCCGGATTGGTTCAGAAACGAAAATTTCTATTCGAACATACGTACAGATGTACATGCTGGCAGACAACCAGCTTTATGTATAAGATTATACAGATATGTAACACTTGTCCGCGCGGGGTGGAGCCTTTCGGCGACGTATAGTCCCCTATCACGTTTATTACTATGCATATTTCAGTGAAAGTGTTATAAAATTGAATAAGAACGTACCATTTGCTAGACGAATTTTCTGAATGTCACAAAAAAGACTGCATGAGGTTTGATTATGGATTTAAATACTTCTACCGCACATGTTTCAGTTGATAAAGCCTACATAATTCAAGCCCTGATCTGCCCTTGTTTGTGACAGAGGTCATCACTGACGTAAATTTCGATACATACGCTAGTTTATGTTCTCTGACCTCACAGGCAGCACGCACTTTATCAATACTTGCACTTCTCGATCTCAGACAACTTTTTACATAGACCTTCACAAAGAAAAACGTGACCTCGGAGAGAATATCCTCACTAGATTCGCGCTTTTTCACTGATTGAAGCTTTTGAAACTGTTCGAAAATCAGCTGAGACTCGCATTTATGGAAAAAGCAGCATCAGTGTTGCTTTCCAGCTTATGATTGAAAAGGTCTAGCGCAAACATAGGCACACGGACATCACGAGTACAGCAAAATTATTTCTTCATGTTGGGTTTGCGATGAGATAGCCATACGTAGAGTACCAGGAACAGCTATGGACACACTTGTGTCCTCATTCAAGTGAAATGCCAAGGAGGAAAGTGGAAGCGCTCATAATTTAGGAATGGAATTTTTGAGGTTTTGCACATGATCTTTCCAGGGATAAACACAGGGCCTGTAGTAAACCCCCCGGACGTCGTGACGTATAGCTCGGAGTATGCTGTGACATGTGCTGACTATCATGGAGCGAGGCTGGCAAAACGGCTATCCTTTATCATTGCCGGCGGATGCAATCGATGCGTAGCGTCAGGGCAGTCGCACTTTGTCGCGATATGTCGCGACATATCGCGATATATAGCGACATATTGCGACATGTCGTGACGAACAAGACGGCGAAATACTTTGTCCATCATAGAGACGCAGAGACATAGCGCAAGACTAGAGCTCGACTACGCCAACCTCGCAATAGGTCGCACATGCACACAGTTCTCTATAACGCACGTCAACCGCGATCAATATCAACAGCTGATACGCGCCTAACTGTTCGAGCAATGCGCCTCTCCCTATTCTCCAAGTACTTCTGCTGCTGCCGCTTTGGTATTTGAAAAAAGGTGAGTTTATTTTAACTAAAAAGTATGTTAGACTCATACTTAGCCATATTTTTCGTACCTATGCAGTTTTTCTTCTTTATTTTTGCTATGCACCTTGTTTGAGCAAAAAGTCCCTTCTTTGTGCCAAACTTTCGCAAATTCTTGATCTTTTCATCATTCTTGGCAGTTTCGAGCACATATCTCTGCTGGTTGCTGTTCGTTAGCCATGCACCTCTCGTTTCCTTTCGTTTTTTATGAGAAAGCACCGTCTGGCGTTATGGCTAATGGAATAGCCCATTTTTGAACGGACTAAATGCTGATGATAATATTTTGATTTTTCTTGTACACTTTCAATATGTATTCTACTTTCAATTCCATTTTCTTTCAAAAAGAAAATTCTAATTCACGTTCCTTTGCAAAATTCAGTTTGCCAGCAAAAAAAGATAGTGTCGCCTGGAACTTGTACCCCCAACGTCTAGCACACCGGCCTCTCACACTGGCACTGCGCTAACTACAAGCTATGTTGAGATGTTGAGCTGTTTCACAATAATTGCAAAAGTAGTAGCTAACCCTTCAACAATACTTACGGATAAGGCATGCATATCGTTTTCCCATACTGATTTGCTGCAACTGCTCTATTTGATACATGTATCCTCTCCCGAGCAAAGCACGGCGTAGTAGCATACAGCGCAGCGAATTTGCGCGCTGCTAGACCATCTGTGTCTTGGCACGGAGCTGGCACGAATCTGGCACGGGCTGACACGCTCAATTTTTATTGAGGGCAACAGTCAAATATGGTCCTGCCATAGCGGATAATGGCGCTTCTTACAGCATGGTGTACAAAGATAAGCATAATTCTGCAACAGACATAGATCAACTGCGTTTTCCTATCAATATTGATGAACATGAGATAATGAGTTAAAATATGGAGAAAGAGGCGCGCACACGCGAGGATAGTTAGTTATTGGATTTCCTTTGATTGATTTACCTGCTCTGGCAAGCATAGTATACTATATTCTTGCCTCGCTAAGCAAATACCCCGCGGCATATCTGTACTCATAGCGCAGCGCGTGTGACCGCTGTTATCGCGGTCATCAGCGGTTCAATGACGCGCGGAGGCGCTCGTTTTGCGGTGCCCTGCGGATAGCTCGCTATAGTCTTGCGAGATACTCCGAGCTATCACGACATAGTCCCTCTATGTTGTGACAACCACGAGGGGTTTACTACGGGCCAAGAAGTTGCCCCTCTTATAACATCAATTTTTTACGAGCTCATCGAGAAGATGTGTTGAGAATCTAACTACTGAACTGAAAAGACTTCATTCTATGCCTTATTTGTAACGTATTTTTAGTGGAACTAACAAGAGAATGTTCAAAAGTCGAGGTGGTCAATCCAAATAAGCTGTATACCATTCGATGCAACGTAGGCTGACTCAAGTCTGTCTCCCTTACCTGCTGAAAGCTTTACGTTTAGCGCAAATTCGTGCATAAAAATTGCGAAGTTAAGCTTATTATCACAGTTTGGCTCACCTCTAGGTATGAGCCATTTTAAGTAAGCTGGCTGGATGTTTTGGTTTAACATCAAGCCGAATAGGTTCTGTACGACCAAATTTGCCCTTTGTATGCACGATCGCAATGCTCTCTGATCACTCTAGCCTTAATCAGGTCACGAAGCCCCGCCTTCCCAAGCCAGTTGAATCAGATGGTACAAACACACAACAGTTTTCATAGTCTTTATAAAGGGAAGCTTGTTTCCTAATTTGCAAGTGTCACCTCATGCCGAGCATTGAGGAAAAAACGCAAAAAGAACAATGAATTACAATAAAAGGGAAAATGATGTTTGTACTCTTTGCACTGCTCAGACAATCGACCGGACCCCTCCGCCGGACAGTCCGAATCTGCCAGAGTCGCGCCGGACCCAGTTGACCAATGAGAGAGGGGCAAATGGGCGTTCCGTCGCGGTAACGTCACTGGCAGGCAAGTGGGAGGCTTCTCCGGCCCTGCTGCAAAGGTACGCCATTTCTCCGGCGCAGCTCTGCCAGATTTGGCAGAGCCGCGCCGGAGAAAATTGCCCGGCGCGAGTCCGCCAGATTTGGAAGAGCCGCGCCGCAGAAAATGGGAGGGGTCCGGAGCACAAATGGGAGGTCTCTGGAGCAGAAAATGGGAGGTATCCGGAGCAGAAAATGGGAGGTATCCGGAGCAGAAAATGGGAGGTATCCGGAGCAGAAAATGGGAGGGCTCCGCCGGACAAATGGGAGACAAATGACGCTGGGGAAACGCCGCGACCCTGCCATTTCTCCGGCGGAGAGGTCCTATCCGTTGCCTGAGTGGCTAAATGCTCCGTCCGGCAAGCAAATCGGGATTGCCTCCATCATCCAGAGTTTTTGGGGGTTCAATTCACGAAGCTTGAAGGCTGCTTTACAGGATTTAAGGATGTAGATAGAAGCTACGTAAGTCAGGATATTGTGCGAGGAGAAGGGAATATTATGACTTCGTTCTGAGCAACCTCAGATGGTTCGCAAGGTGGCGAGGTATTTGAGCATAAGTAAGAAAATTTACTACCCTCTGAACATAGTTTTTTCCAATGGTTTCCCGTAAATTGTTCCAGCTCTTCATTGCGCACATGCTACGAAATGTAGTACATTTCACTGCTAATCGTTTGAACAGCTTTGTTTGTTTCGTGGCGCAATTTTAAAGTTCGACGTTCACGCCGTACGCTTAGAGCTCGAAAGTGCTGCTTTTGAAGAAGAAAAACAATAGCAAGGCAATGAACAGGTGGAACCTCTACAGAAATGATAAGGCAGAGGCAAGAGTGGGGAGGGGTGGAGAGGTTGCTTTATATGACGAGAAAGTGGTGTTTGGGAGATTTTGTTCAGAGGGAGGGTGTGCAACAAATTTAGTCGAATTGAGGAGGCGAAGTCGGCTCTCCCGTTTTTTTTCAGTAATTGTCTAGCAAACTCCCAGTGATCCTGCGAAAAAGTTTTTTTTCCTATGCTTCTATCCTTGAAAGCTTGTGTTTTGTGCTCTTTTCTGAGTTGTCAATTCTTGCAATGCAGCTGCTTTATAATTGATGAGATACGCAGGAATTCGATACCTCCAGATCCGTTCATGGCAGCCCCTATCAACTCATTTTTTGGTAGGATTTGATACTAACTTTGAGAACGACGAAAATCTAAGATGTTGGATGGAAAGGATCACCGATCTACTAATATTTGATGGCGGGAAAAGAAGAGGCCGATTTCACCTTGCAGCAGGATATAAAAGAGATGGAAGGACGAGAGCCGCGAGCAGAAGAGGCTCGTGGAAGTCGAAAACTGATTAGGAGAAAGCCAGACCTCCCCACGTGAAAACTCACCGAGAATTGATCCATGTGACCGTGTAAAGCCCTACTAGAGAGTCAATTCGGGACATTTCCCCCGATTTCGTGTTTTTTCTTGTTGTTTTCGTTCGTTGGTCTTGAGTTCGTTGTTGCTGTCTGTTTCGCATACGGATACAATTTTTTGTTTTCAACCTGTTCCTGTGCCCAAATATCAAGGTCGAAACTTTAACACGTTGACGACAGCGTGCATTTTTAGCTTCTGCCTTGTGGGACAGTGCCTTCTACAGTAAGTTAAATATTTTTAGCTGAAATCAAGCAGAGCGTCATCTGCAGTATCCCTACAGTGATTTTGAGAAGCAGCTAAAAAACGCGGAAGTAATTCTTAAGAATAAAGCATAACAGAACCTCTAAAACCGCAGTCATTGCATGACCCACCATGTGGGTGACATTGTCGTCATGTATTGAAACACCACTAGACACTAGCCCGCAGTTACAAAGAAGCTTTAAAAATTTTTATGCTGAAGACACTTGACGAGGTGCAGGGCTATCCATCGATGTTGTTACATCATCGGACAAACCCACTACCAATACCCACTAACCAATCACAGAAGTCTGGTACAATTTGATTTAGCACTTTACTAGCTTGCTTATCCGGCTCCGCTCGGCCCTGTTAAAACACTGTAATAAAAGTCCCATCCCTAGCCCTAAACAGCCTTTCCCTGTGCCCAATCTACACTTCATTTCCCGTTCCCTGTGTTGTTTTCGAAATCAGCATGCCCACTTACCCCCCCCCCCCACGTGCCAACTCCCAGCCCTGTAGCTCAAACTTTGCAAAAAATCGATGAAATCGATAAAAGTAATCGATAATCGATAAAATCGGTGAAAGTGATGGATGACTCTAAAAACTAACATTGTATTCGGAATTGCCATGCCCACATACCCCCTTGCCAACTCCCAGCCCTTAAGTGAACTCTGCGAAGAAATCGATGAAAATCGATAAAATCGATATCGATCGATAACGAAAAGTGGCCTATGACACGCTCCGTGTAAGATTGGCTTGCGCGTGTAAGTTTGAGGGCAATTTTCCTAGCAGGGAAGGGATGCTGTGCGACTGGGTTTACACTGTATTCATACTTGGATGATAACCAACCTACCGCGTCAAAATCCTGAGTTGTTCAGTTTTGCCGATTTGCTGCCTTTAACGTGCTCATTACGGTAGCTTGTTGGCAATCTTATACAGTGCTGGCCATAGCTATGAGGCCACCCTAAAAATCACTGTAATTTGCTCTCTGCTGTTCGAAATTGTCTGAAAGAACACTATTCTGTTGTGTGCAAACTAACGTCATGTCACTGACCAGGACGGCTCCCATTTTCATTGATTTTGGCCGGAGAAAAATTGAAAAAGTTGACAAAAGGGGTTTCCAAGGCTGGTCACAGCTATAATGCACCTAGCCACTTCTCATTTCTAATTAGTTTTACGTTTTTTGAACCTGAAATTCTTTGTACATACACAACACTAGCTGGCTTACCCGGCTCCGTCGTATGTTCCAAATAAAAAATTCCATTTCTTAACCGATCGGGACCAAACCTAGCACACATACACTTCGGGCCCCGGCGGGTGTCACAGTCCACTTTTCGTTATCGATCGATGTCGATTTTATCAATTTTTTCAAAATTTGAGCTAGGGGGCTGGAATTTGGCAAAGGGGTCTAATCGAGCATGCTGATCACCCCCACGGGAGTGATCAGCATGCTCGATTCCCCCCCCCCCCCCCCGTGCCAACTCCCAGCCCCGTAGCTCAAATTTTGCAAAAAATCGATAAAATCGATATCGATCGATGACGAATAGTAGCCTATGACACCCGCCGGGGCCCGAAGTGTATGTGTGCTAAGTTTGGTCCCGATCGGTTCAGAAATGGAATTTTCTTTTCGGAACATACGTACACACAGACAGACAGACAGACAGACAAACAGACATTCACTTTTATATATAAGACTAGCCGGCGGTCCCGGTTTTACTCGGGACTACTCCAATTGCTAAGAAGAAGTTACTTATACTTACGCTTTTGAGCTTCTTCTGCGCGAAGAGGGCTTTGAAACGAATCCAGCATCCTCCCGACACTGAGATCAAAATGAGCTTTACCATCCCCTGACTACATGATCACGGCAAAATGATTGGTTTGAGCATGTCATGCCTCAATTTCCCAGATGTAAGTAAACAAATCAACAAATCAATAGAAGGATCTAATAAATCGCCGCGAAAAGTAGCCTATGTCCTGCGCCGGGGTCCAAAACATAAGTGTGCAAAGTTTCAGCTCATTTAGTCCACTCAGAAAGATTTGTATAGAAAACATACTTATTAACAGACAAACACACTTTGAGTTTTATATATATATAGAGATTCTTCACAGAAGCAGTCGCCTTTTCAAAAAGAAGTTTCATCCTGCATTTTCTGCTTCAAAATGTATAAAAAGTTATGATGTTAGGAAATACTGCCTTTTCACCGAATTTCTAAGCATTTGTTTGACTCGAATGAAGGTCTTAGGCTTCGCCGAGCCTTTGCAATGAGTATGGTGAAAAACGCAGGAATCAGCATGGCGTAGTCGCTGATATTAATAAACGAGCCCCAACCTCACCTCCAGGTAGATGAGTTTTCGAACCACAGAAATTAAGCTCTGATGCTCAAAAAGCTCTGTCGCGTGCTCAGCACGTTGCCTGTACAACGATAAACTCGTGCGCATAGCTTGGACGTCATCGCAACTCTCAAGATTTTGATTCCGCCTGGGACGCCTTTTCTCCAAAAATGAGTGCTCCCTCTGCCCGATCATGACAAACTCTGACCTCTCGATCGAGCGCGAAAAGTTGCTCAAAACTTTAAGATTCTAGTATTCCTGACAGTTTCGCAAGATTTGGCTTGAAGAGGAGTTCAAAGCAGTAAAATTTATTTGTTTGTCAATATCTGCACTACTACGCTATGTTGACTCAAGCGTTTTTCACCATACTCATTGCAAAGGCTTGGCGAAGCCTAGGACCTTCATTGGAGTCAAACAAATGCTTAAAAATTCGGTGAAAAGGCAGTTTTTCAAACATTATAACTTTTTATACATTTTGAAGCAAAAAAATGCAGGATGACTCTTTTCTTTGAGAAGGCGACTGCTTCCAAGTGTGAAGAATGTTTTATATTTTAATCTTATATATATATATAGCTGAATGTCTGTTTGTCTGTCTGTCTGTCTGTATGTATGTATGTCTGCCTGTCTGTGCGTACGTATGTTCCGAATAGAAAATTCCATTTCTGAACCGATCGGGACCAAACTTAGCACACATACACTACGGGCCCCGGCGCGTGTCATAGGCATACGGCGGAGCCGGGTAAGCCAGCTAGTGTTGTATATGTACAAAGAATTTCAGGTTCAAAAAACGTAAAACTAATTAGAAATGAGAAGTGGCTAGGTGCATTATAGCTGTGACCAGCCTTGGAAACCCCTTTTGTCAAATTTTTCAAATTTTCTCCGGCCAAAATCAATGAAAATGGGAGCCGTCCTGGTCAGTGATATGACGTTAGTTTGCACACAACAGAATAGTGGTCTTTCAGACAATTTCAAACAACAGAGAGCAAATTACAGTGATTTTTAAGGTGGCCTCATAGCTATGGCCAGCACTGTATAAGATTGCCAACAAGCTACCGTAATGAGCACGTTAAAGGCAGCAAATCGGCAAAACTGAACAACTCAGGATTTTGACGCGGTAGGTTGGTCATCATCCAAGTATGAGCACAGTGCAAACCCAGTCGCACAGCATCCCTTCCCTGCTGGGAAAATTGCCCTCAAACTTACACGTGCAAGCCGATCTTACACGTGCTCGGACGAGTTGGCAATCCCCCTCTCATCATTGGAGGCTGCCAGCCGCAATGCTATAAACATTGGGTCCTGCAACGATTCGGCGTCTTCAGCCTTGCCGCACTCGTCCAATTTGAAAGCGAAGGGCATGGAAAAACGCGCGTTTTCGCCATTTTCACGTACTCTAAAGTGAATTTTCGGGATCAGCGCATAGGAAAATCCCAGGTAAGCAAGAATTTGACCAAGTTAAGATTTGCCACTGCCTTTAAAGTGCACTCAGCGAAAAGGAATTAATTGCGTTTGAAACCTTTCGAGCGATTTGTAATTTCAACAATTGAATGTTTTCAAATCTCAAAATTCGGACATCAGCTTTCAAGCTTAAATAAATCGTCGAAAATTATTAGGGCATTATTTATTAATCTAAAAAAAGATGCTAACGGATGTAGCGGAAAGACTGTTACTTAGTGCGTGTGGCAAAAGACAAGCGGATTTCCCGTTTACCCTTTGATTTAATTCAACTGGCGCCTGGAAGGCGGGGCCTTGTGACCTAAAAGGCTAGAAAATGATCGGAGGACACGTTCGCAAGGAAGACGCAGATTGTGTCGCGGACGTGAGCGATCGCCTTTCAGCTGCATCTCGTTGGATCAAAGTGCACATCACTACCACATCTCTGCGCAGGTCTTTGAGCCAAGCAATTAAATGACACATTTGAATTAGAGTGTGATACCAGATATCGGTCCCGCTTTTATAAATAACACCCTCGCAAAGGCACGAGTGTAGTGCTGCTTTCCAGAAGTCTCAGTGTTATTTGAATGTTGTGCACAGATTTGTAGTGGAAATGGCAGAAAAGACTTCATGATAATATATGAAGACCAGTGGCGTACCGAGGGGGGGGCGGGGGGGGGCGCGCGCCCCCCCCCGAGAATGGGTCGCGAAATTTTTGAAAGTTACTTAAATGTGTTATAAAATGTGCCAGAGGACTCGTTTTTATTTGTAAATAATTAAAATAATTTTTAAAGAATTTTAAAAATTCAAATTAGCCTCATAAAAAAATTTTTTTCGGGGGCGTGGCTACCGCCACGCCCCCTTTTTCTGAAATTTTGGGGTCAGGGGCCCGGAAAAATTTTGGGAAACATCCCAAAAAAATTTTCGGAGTGCGTGGCTGACGCCACGCACCTTCATTAGAAAAAAATTTTTGTCGCGCCTCCCCGAGCCGAAATCCTGGGTACGCCACTGATGAAGACATATGTTGCACAAGATTTGCACAAAAATACAGCGATACAATTGAAAATACGAGCCATATATAGCATGCCCAGGAAGTACGAGACACGATCTTGGTGCGTTTCTATCGTTTTGAAGGTTGGATTATCTCTCGCTTTGGTATGTATGCGCATTTATCGCAAATCTTTCACATTTTCTGACTTTCGACACAAAAACAGTTGTACAAAAAGAGAAGTAATGATTTTTGTTCTTTGAAAAAAAAAAGAGGCGTTAAAAAAGGAACGCTGACTGGTTGGTAACAACGCTTAAAGAGTGGTGTCCCGGACTTTCCGATTCAAGACCCAAGGCATACTTCACGCGATTTCAGTCGCCACGCGATCTGATAATTTCAAAAGTTTCAAATTCAATACTGGTCCCAAAAGCACAACACGTATAGCTTTCGTAGGTTAATAAAATGCTCTATCTTCCGTACTTTCAAAAAGCCCTTATGATGAGTTATGGAGTATTGCCAAATCGCGTGAGGTATGTTTTCGGCATAAAGGCATTTGAAAATCTGTAAAGTAAGGAATCCCACATGGAAACTGACTGAAAGGCTGAGGCACTGTCTAGACGGCAGCGCAAATAATTATTTCTAGCAACAACTTAATACGAGTTTCATCGATTTTTATGCTTTCGCGCGAACGCCTCGCGAGAGATTTGGGCCTGCGCGCAAAGGCATGCGACCCCCCGTTCGTCGGTATGTAGGAACAAGTACAACTTGGAAACAAATTTCTCTGCCGTCGATGAATCATTTGCGCTTCCGCTTAAATAGTACTTGATGGGACCCACAATCAGTTTCCACTCAAAGCCTCACTTGCCAATTATGCCCAAATGCTTCAAAAGAACAATTTTGTAAAAAAAACAAAAAATCTTGGAATCAGTAAGGCACTGGCTTTGCCCACACGTGCAGTGAATAAATTATACCCTTCTTCAGCCGATATCTTCCGTCCTGAAAATAAAAAATCTGCAATTGGAATTTAGAAGCTAAAATCGAAAAAGTGAGGTCAGCCTTGGGCCATAAAAGTACTTCAATATTCTTCAATATTGCAAGCTTAAAAGGCGTTGTGAACCGAAAGTTAAGCGCCTTAATGGATCCTGCTATCGTTTATAGTGAGAGCCTATTGGTTTACGAAAGCATATGCGTAAAAACGCAGAAATTTGTTCATTTAAAAGTGATTAAGTGCCCCAACAAAGAGATACGACATAGTGATGAAATCGCAAAGTTGCGAGCACCATACTTCTACTTGACTGAAGCCTTTTTAAACTTTGCCATGTTATGTAGTGGCAATTATTTAGCTTTACTCTTGATATTTGAATATTAAACCGTCAGATGCTGAGAAGAGTGATTTCCAAATTTCCAATAAATTTTTTCCAATAAAAAATAAGTGCTGAAAAAAGAGGATGAAGGCACACTGCAGTTTTTAGTCATTTTGGCGCTGGCTCAAAAATTTAGGGTTTTTCTTATTTGCTAGAAAAAAATGGTAAATTTCGACTCTGCCTATATAGCCATGTTTTCCTCCAGGCTTATACGGCTTTCTTTACCTACTGGTGAGCTTACCCTGATGTGTGCTGGACGGTACAGTCCAGAGTCGTCGTTTTGCACGTTCTCCATTATCAATCCCGCTTTGCTGATCAATACCACTTTTCTCACTTTTCGATTCTAAATACATCAGGAAGAGTTCTTATTATAAATCATATCAGAAAGATGGGTCGCTATCTGCTGCTCTTGCCTATACAGTGTACTTTTGTCCAAAAAGCAAGAATTTTTTCAGATTTGGCTGAAATTTGGGCAGATGTAAACGACATTCGCAGGTTTTTCAAAAAAAAGGAAAGTTGTGCTAAATGCATGTTGGATGCTTTAAATTACTTAGGCAAGGTTTTATAGAGTTTGAGGACTATAGAAAAAGCTTTTAGGACAACCTAATACAATATAGTACTGCTTTTGTCCAGTACGATGTACATCTTGCTCGTATTTCATCTGCTAACTCTGAACGAAGGGCGAGGTTCTTTAGTAAAAGGAAAAAAGGAACTAATTGAAAATGGATACGCAACAAAAGCTCGACATGTTTAGGGCCAGGACAAAGCTTTTTTTGTTTCCTTCTTTCGTTCTTCTTTTCGAGCAACTCTCTTTTGTATACATTACGAATTCTAAGCATGCTGAATGAGGAGAGGAGAAAGGACGTTCGAAGAAATCCTTTTAAACTTGAAGCTATGACCGCATCTCGTTTACCACAAACTTTGTAGAAAAAAGCAGCGATAAGCATATAATAAGGAGAAACTTACCTTATTCCCTCTTCTCCTTGACAAAAATCCTCGACATTGTTTGCCATAGCGTTCTTTCCACATTGGCCGCGTCAAGCAGTTAACAGCATGTTCTTTTCTTGTTGTATTCATCGACACATCTACCGCACCAGCGACAACACGCACCCAGGCGTCGGCTCCATCATCCGGGAAGTAGACTAGCGAACCTTCCAGCACTTCTGCTTTTTGTCCAGGAAGTACGCGAACCTCAGCTACTTCCTGCAAAATTTTGCAATAAAAACTTGGAATAAGTGAGTAATTTGCTTCTTACATTGTAGCGTTTCAGAGCGAAATACAAGTCTACACCACTGTGAAATTTATCCTCTTTTGGTCTTCTTCCTGCTGCTTCATGTGCATAGAAGAGCGTGCACAAAATGGCGAGAGATTTTAACACCTAAAATTCCTAATTTTTACAAAAGTAGAAACATTAACTTAGAGTTGCTTTTTAGAGGTATCGGTCTGTATCTAGACTCCCCACAAATCGACAAAATCAACTAAATCGAGAACTCAAGTGCAATACAAGCTTTCAAAGGTGGCTTCAATGTTGACCCTTGAGTCAGCTAAAAGTTAGACTAGTTACGTGGTTTCAAAAAAAGAGCAAGTTTCGAATTTAACAAGAAGGAATGAAAAGTTTTACAAACTATTCAGTTTTCAAGTTGACCCTAGTCGTGACGAGGAGAATATCAGAAATAGCCCATTAACTTTGCTCCTAATTAATTTCTAACAAACGAGTTCGATGTCGAATGTATTGTTAGTTGAAAGTCTATATATCTTGCTTCTGCTAATAGCTGCCATTATGGATTTGAGAAAGAATAAAGCGGGAGAGGCCAAAATTCTTCGAATAAAAGGGCTTGATTTGGCTATAGTCTAAAATAATATGGAGAATGCTTACCAAAATATACAGGTACTGTAATCAAATTTTGAGAGGAGATTAGCGTGGAGCAACTTTGCAAAAATTTTTTCAAAGAACCAGTTTGATAAGTTCTGTGCAATTCTATATATTGAGTTGTCCCGAAAATTGTGTCGATTTTTTTCAAACGGCTATAGAACCATGCTTAATAAAGTCTGAATGAGTTTTAAAAGCATTCGATGCAGCTTTTCATTCTGGGTTTGATTTTCGAACCGCAATCTAGTATGCTTTTTTGATAATTGTCAGAATTTTTACCCTTCAATTCTATCTGCTCAAAGTTCGGCTAATTCTCTTAATTTTTTTTCGGCTAATTTTTTCAAATTTTCATTAGAAAGTTGCGGAAGGGTTAAGTAAGTATGGCACAAGTGGAGCTAACTTCAAACTATACGGCAATGTTTTTAGACTCGTTTGATTTGCTTTGAAGAATCCGCTTCTTGGATTTTTCAGTAAAGTTTGCGGAGCTGTTGTTGAAAGCTGAATGCTGTTGTTAACAGCGTAATACCATTCTTATTTCTTATGTAGATAAAATTTTTACCTTTAAGCCAAGCTCGCCTTTTATGTTCTACAGAATTTGAGGATAGACTACATTTTGGCATTAGCTAGGGTGGAGGAACACGGATATCTGCAATAGACCCCGTGACCATGCATATCACGCACTAACTGGTTCCGCCGTCCTTGTCGATAATATTTTTGTAATCAGCATGCTCACTCGATCCCTAGTCAACTCGCAGCACCCTAGTTTAGTTTCTGTGAAAAAGTCAACAAAATCGGTATCGCTAGGTAGCGAAATGTAGCCTATGACATTTGCCTCGCCCCTATGTGGCCAAAGTCTGGTCCGGATTGGTTCAGAAACGAAAAGCTCTATTCGGAACATACGTACAGATGTACATGAAGGCAGACAATCAGCTCTATGTATAAGATAATACAGATATGTGACAACCGCGCGGGGTGGAGCCTAACGGCGACATATAGTCCCCTACCCGTTTATTACTATACATATTTCAGTGAAATGTTATGAAATTGAATAAGAACGTACCATTTTCTGGACGACTTTCTGAATGTCACAAAAAAGACTGCATGAGTTTTGACTATGGATTTAAATACTTCTACCGCACATGTTTCAGTTGTTAAAGCCTACATAATTCAAGCCCTGATCTGCCCTTGTTTGTGACAGAGGTCATCACTGACGTAAATTTCGATACACACGCTAGTTTATGTTCTCTGACCTCACAGGCAGCACGCACTTTATCAATACTTGCACTTCTCGATCTCAAACAATTTTTTTGTATAAACCTTCATGAAGAAAAACGTGACCTCGGAGAGAATATTCTCACTAAATTCGCTTTTTTTCACTGACTGAAGCTTTTGAAACTGTTCGAAAATCAGCTGAGACTCGCACTAATGGAAAAAGCAACACCAGTGTTGCTTCCAGGTTATGATTGAAAAGGTCTAGCGCAAACATAAGCACACGGACATCACGAGTGCCGCAAAATTATTTCTTCATGTTGAGTTTGCGATGAGATAGCCACACGTAGAGTACCAGGAACAGCTATGGACAGACTTGTGTCCTCATTCAAGTAAAATGCCAAGGAGGAAAGTGGAAGCGCTCATAATTTGGGAATGGAGTTTTGAGGTTTTGCACATGATCTTTCCAGGGATAAACACAGAAGTTGCCGCTTATAGCATTAATTTTTTACGAGCTCAAGAAAAACATCGAGAAGATGTGTTGAGAATCTAACCACTGAACTGAAAAGACTTTATTCTATGCCTTATTTGTAACGTACTTTTAGTGGAGCTAACAAGAGAATTCAAAAGTCGAGGTGGTCAATCCAAATAAGCTGTATACCATTCGATGCAACGTAGGCTGATTTGAAATCTGTTTCCCTTATCTGCTCAAAGCTTTACAGCGGAGTTTAGTGCAAGATCGTGCATAAAAAATGCAAAGTTAAGCTTATTATTACCCGTTTGGCTCACCTCTAGGTATGAGCCATTTTAAGTAAGCTGGCTGGATGTTTTGGTTCAACATTAAGCCGAACAGTTTCTGTACAACCAAATTTGCCCTTTATATGCACGATTTCTTAGCTCTCTCTTGCGCGAGTGCTCTCTGGTCACTCTAGCCTTAATCAGGTCACGAAGCCCGCCTTCCCAAGCCAGTTGAATCAGATGGTACAAACACACAACAGTTTTCGTAATCTTTATGAAGGGAAGCTTGTTTCCACAGTTCAAATGTCACCTCATGCCGAGCATTGAGGAAAAAACGCAAAAAGAACAATGAATCACATTAAAAGGGGAAAATGATGTTTGTACTCTTTGCACTGGCTACATGCTCTGTCCGGCAAGCAATATCGTGCTTAGAGCGGGATTGCCTCCATCATTCAGAGTTTTTGGAGTTTAATTCGCGAGGCTCGAAGGCTGCTTTACAGGATTAAGGATGTAGATAGAAGCTACGTAAGTCAGGATATTATGCGAGGAGAAGGGAAAATTATTATGTTGTTTTGAACAATTTCAGCTGGTTCGCAAGGTGGCGAGGTATAAGCATAAGTAAGAAAATTTACTACGCCTTTGGATTACATAATTTTTATGGTTTCTCATAAATCGTTCCAGCTCTCCATTGCGCACATGCTACGAAATGTAGTACATTTCACTGCTGGTCGTATGAACAGCTTTGTTTGTTTCGTGGCGCAATTTTAAAGTTCCGCGTTCACGCCGTACGCTTAGAGCTCGAAAGTGTTGCTTTTGAAGAAGAAAAACAATGGCAAGGCAATGAACAGGTTGAACGTCTACAGAAATGATAAGGCATAGGCAAGAGTGGGGGAGGGAGTGGATAGCTTGCTTTATATGACGAGAAAGTGGTGTTTGGGAGATCTTGTTCAAAGGGAGGGTGTGTAACAAATTTAGTCGGGTTGAGGGAGGCGAAGTTGGAAGGAGAGGAGCCGCGAGCAGAAGAGGCTGGGAGTCGAAAACTGATTAGGAGAAAGCCAGAGCTTCCCACGTAAAAACTCACCGATAATTGATCCAAACGTGACCGTGTAAAGCCCTGCTAGAAAGTCAAATCGGGACATTTCCCCCCCCCCCCCCGATTTTGTTTTTTCTTGTTGTTTTCCTTCGTTGGTCTTGAGGCCGTTGTTGCTGTTTGTTTCGCATACGGAGATTTCTTGTTTTCAATCTGTTCCTGTGCCCAAATATCAAGGTCGAAACTTTAACACGTTGATGACAGCGTGCATTTTTAGCTGTCTGCCTTGTGGGACAGTGCCTTCTACAGTAAGTTGATTAGCTGAAATCAAGCAGACCGTCATCTGCCGTATCGCTACAGTGATTTTGAGAAGTAGCTAAAAACGCGGAAATAATTCTTAGGAATAAAGCATAACAGAACCTCTAAAACCGCAGTCATTGCATGACCCACCATGTGGGTGACATTGTCGTCATGTATTGAAACACCACTAGACACTAGCCCGCAGTTACAAAGAAGCTGCAAAAATTTTCATGCTGAAGACAGCTTGACGAGGTGCAGGGCTATCCATCGATATTGTTACATCATCGGAAAAAACCCACTACCAACACCTACCAACCAATCACAGAAGTCTGGTACAGTTTGATTTAGCACTTTACTAGCTTGCTTACCCGGCTCCGCTCGGCCCTGTTAAAACACTGTAATAAAAGTTCCAGCCCTATCCCTGCACAGCCTTTCCGTGTGCCCATTCTACACTTCATTTCCCGTACCCTGTGTTGTTTTCGAAATCAGCATGCCCACTTACCCCCCTGTGCCAACTCCCAGCCCTGTAGCTCAAACTTTGCAAAAAATCGATAAAATCGATGAAAGTGATCGATGACTCTAAAAACTAATATTGTATTCGGAATTGCCATGTCCACATATCCCCTTGTCAACTCCCAGCCTTAGGTGAACTCTGCGAAGAAATTGATAAAAATCGGTAAAATCGATGTCGATCGATACGAAAAGTGGCCTATGACACTCTCCCCGCCCCGAAGTGTATGTGTGCCAAGTTTGGTCCAAATCGGTTCAGAAATAAAAATTTCCATTCCGCACATACGTACATACAGACAGACACACATTCAGCTTTATATACAGTGCTGGCCATAGCTATATAGCCACCCTAAAAATCACTGCAATTTGCTCTCTCTTGTTCGAAATTTTCTGAAAAGCTATTTGTGTGCAAACTAGCGTCATATCATTGACCAGAACAGCTCCCAACTTCATTGATTTTGGCCGGAGAAGAACTGAAAGCCACCTCTCATTTCTAGTCAGTAGTACGTTTTTTGAATCTGAAGTTTTTTGTACAAGACAATATCAAAATATAAAACATTTACCACACTTGGAAGCATCGCCTTTTCAAAAAGAAGTTTCATCCTGCATTTTCTGCTTCAAAATGTATAAAAAGTTTTGATCTTTGAAAAGATTGCCTTTTCCCCGAATTTTCTAGCATTTGTTTGACTCGAATGAAGGTCTTAGGCTTCGCCGAGCCTTTGCAACGAGTATGGTGAAAAACGCAGGAGTCAACATGGCGTAGTCGCTGATATTGATAAACGAGCCCCAACCTCACCTCCAGGTAGATGAGTTTTCGAACCACAGAAATTGAGCTCTGATGCCCGAAAAGCTTTGTCACGTGCTCAGCACGTTGCCTGTACAACGATAGACTCGTGCACATAGCTTGAACGTCATCGCAACTCTCAAGATTTTGATTCAGCATGGGACGCCTTTTTTTTCAAAAATGAGTGCTTCACTTTGCCTGATCATGACAAACTCTGACCTCTCGATCGAGCGGGAACCCGCTCAAAATTTAAGATTCTAGTATTCCTAACAGTTTCGCAAGATTTGGCTTAAAGAGGAGTTCAAAGCAGTAAAATTTATTTTTTTGTCAATATCTGCACTACGCTATGTTC
Source organism: Cylicocyclus nassatus (assembly GCA_958299035.1). NCBI lineage: Eukaryota > Metazoa > Nematoda > Chromadorea > Rhabditida > Strongylidae > Cylicocyclus > Cylicocyclus nassatus. The sequence continues at coordinate 60,766,507 of CATQJL010000223.1, forward strand.
AAGCGTTTTTCACCATACTCATTGCAAAAGCTTGGCGAAGCCTAGGACCTTTATTCGAGTCAAACAAATGCTTAAGAATTCGGCAAAAGGCAGTTTTTCAAACATCATAACTTTTTATACATTTTGAAGCAAAAAATGCAGGATGATTCTTCTCTTTCAGAAGGCGACTGCTTCCAAATGTGAAGAATGTTTTATAGTTTAATGTTGTATATGTGCAAAGAATTTCAGGTTTAAAAAAGTAAAACTGATTAGAAATGAGAAATGGCTAGCTGCATTATAGCTGTGATCCGCCTTGGAAACCCCTTTTGTCAAATTTTTCAATTTTTCTCCGGCCAAAACCAATGAAAATGGGAGTCGTCCTGGTCAGTGATATGACGTTAGTTTGCACACAACAGATTAGTGGTCTTCCAGACAATTTTAAACAACAGAGAGCAAATTATAGTGATTTTTGAGTGGCCTCATAGCTATGGCCAGCACTGTATAAGATTGCCAACAAGCTACCTAATGAGCACGTTAAAGGCAGCAAATCGGCAATACTGAACAACTCAGGATTTTGACGCGGTAGGTTGGTCATCATCCAAGTATGAGCACAGTGCAAACCCAGTCGCACAGCATCCCTTCCCTGCTGGGAAAATTGCCCTCAAACTTACATGCGCAAGCCGATGTTACACGCGCTCGGACGAGTTGGCAATCTCCCTCTCACCATTGGAGGCTGCCCGCCGCAATGCTATAAACATTGGGTTCTGCAACGATTCAGCGTTTTCAGCTTTGCCGCACTCGTCCAATATGAAAGGGAAGGGCATGGAAAAACGCGCGTTTTCGCCACTTTCACGTTCTCAAAGTGGATTTTCGGAATCAGCGCATTGGAAAACCCCAGGTAAGCAGGAATTTGACCAAGTTAAGATTTGATTTCTTGTTGTTTTCGAAATCAGCATGCCCACTTACCCCCCTGTGTCAACTCCCAGCCCTGTAGCTCAAACTTTGCAAAAAATCCATAAAATCGATGAAAGTGATCGATGATTCTAAAAACTAATATTGTATTTGGAATTGTCATGCCCACTTACCCCCTGTGCCAGCTCCCAGCCCCGTAGGTGAACTCTGCGAAAAAATCAATAAAAAAATATCGATAACGAAAAGCAGCCTATGACACGCTCCCCGTCCCGAAGTGTATGTGTGCCAAGTTTGGTTCAAATCGATTTAGAAATAAAATTTTCGTTTCCGCACATACCTACATACATACAGACGCCATTCAGCTTTATATATAGGATTGCCAACAAGCTACCGTAATGAGCACGTTAAAGTGCATTCAGCGAAAACGAATTAATTGCGTTTGAAATCTTTTGAGCAATTTGTAATTTCAACAATTGAATGTTTCCAAACCTCGAGAGCAACATCAGACATCAATTTTCATGCTTAAATAAATCGTCGAAAATTATTAGGGCATTATTTATTAATCTAAAAAAAGATGCTAACGGATGTAGCGGAAAGACTGTCACGTAGTGCGTGTGGCAAAAGACAAGCGGATTTTCCGTTTACCCTTTGATTCAATTGAACTGGCGCCTGGAAGGCGGGGCCTTGTGACCTAAAAGGCTAGAAAATGATCGAAGGGCACGTTCGCGAGGGAAACGCAGACTGCGTCACGGACGCGAGCGGCTGCCTTCTAGAGCAGCATCTCGTTCAATCAAAGGGTACATCACTAGCACAATTCTGCGCAGGTCTTTGAGCCAAGCAATTAAATAATTCATTTGAATTAGAGTGTGGTACCAGATATCGACACCGCTTTTATAAATGACACCTTCGCAAAGGCACGAGTGTGGTGCTGCTTTTCAGAAGTCTCAACAGTGTTATCTGAGTTCTGTGCACAGATTTGTAGTGGAAATGGCAGAAACGACTTTATGATAATATATGAAGACGTATGTTGCACAAAATTTGCACAAAAAATACAACTATACAACCGAAATTACGAACCAGATAAGACATGACCGGGAAGTACGAGACACGAAGGTTTTGGTTCTCGCTTTGGCCCGTATGCGCAATCGCCGCAAATCTTTCAAATTTTCTAACTTTCGACACAAAAACATTTGTACAGAAAGAAAATTATTGATTTATTGTTCTTTGAAAAAATAGGCGTCGAAAAAAAGAACGCTGACTGGTTGGTAGCAACGCGCAAAAAGTGGGTGTCCCGGAATTCCCGATTTAAGACCCAAGGCATACCTCACGCGAGTTCAGTCGTCACGCGATCTGACAATTTGCCAAACGTTTTCAAATTCAATACTGGTCTCAAAAGCACAACTCGTATAACTTTCGTAGGCTGATAAAATGCTCTATTTCTAATTCCGTACTTTCAAAAAGCCCTTATAGTCATGACCAATTGGAGTATTGCCAAATCGCGTAGAAACTGAAATCGCGTGAGGTATGTTTTCGGCATAAAAGTATTCGAAAATGTGCAAAGTAAGGAATCCCACATGGAAACTGAATGAAAGGCTAAAGCACAATCCAGACGGCAGCGCAAATAATTATCCACAAGCGACAACTTTATCTACAAACCTATTCCTGGTACCGTATTTTGCGGACGAGTTTCATCGGTTTGCATGCTTTCGCGTAGGACGCTTCGCAAGAGATTTGGACCTGCGCGCAAAAGCACGCGAGCCTACTCGTTCGCTGGTACGGTATAACAAGTTGGAAACAAATTTCTCTGCCGTCGTTGAATCATTTGCGCTTCAGCTTAGATAGTACCTTAATTAGGGACCAAATCATCAATCAGGAGGAGATTGAATAGTTTCCACTCAAAGCTTTACTCGAATCAAACTCGGCCTTTGCCCACACGTGCAGTGCATAAATTATACCCTTCTTCAGCCGATATCCTCCATCCTGAAAATAAAAAATCTGCAACTGGAAAAGCTAAAATTGAAAAAGTCAAGCCAATCTTGGGCCATGAAGTACTTTAATAGTGCATGCTTGAGAGAGCATTTAAGGCGAAAGAAGGCACTTTAATAACTCCCGCGTTATACTTTATACCGAAAAAGCGTTAAACAACAGACTGGCTAGAAAGTCGATTTACAAAAGCATGCGCATAAAAAACGTAGAAATTTGTTCACGAGTGATTACAGTGTCCCAACACGAGACGCAATACGATATATTGATGAGGTCGCAAAATTGCGATCATCATGCTGTTGCTTGACTGAAGCCCTTTCAAGCTTTGCCATGCCATCGTTGTGGAAATATTTAGTTTTTTTTTCGCTTGAAATTCGGATATTTAACCGTCAGATATCAAAAAGAGTGAATTTCGAAACCGAATTCCGAAACCTGGTTAATTAATCAGGAGCTTTGTCGTATTTGAAATCTATTGTATCCATAAATCTATATGTAATTGCTAGTGTTGAGAAAGCAATAAATAATAAGTGTTGGGGAAAAGAAGGATGAAAATGGCACACTGCAGTTTCTAGTCATTTTGGCGCTGGCCTAAAAATTTAGGGTATTTCGTATTTAAGATAAGCTTTGCCATGCCATCGTTGTAGAAATATTATCTGGAGCTTATCTTATTCGCTAGAAAAAAATGGTAAATTCCTACTTTGCCTATATAGCCATGTTTTCCTCTAGGCTTATACAGCTTTCTTTACCTACTGGTAACTTACCCTGATGTGTGCTGGCCGGTACAGTCCAGAGTCGTCGTTTTGCACGTTCTCCATTATCAGTCCCGCTTTGCTGATCAGTATCACTTTTCTCGGTTTTCGATTCTAAATACATCAGGAAGAATTCTTCTTATAAATCATATCAGAAAGATGGGTCTTCTGCTGCTCTTGCCTATACAGTGTACTTTTGTCCAAAAAGCAAGAATTTTTCAAATTTGGCTGAAATTTGGGCAGATGGAAACGACATTCGCAGAATTTTAAAAAAAGGGAAAGCTGTGCCAAATACATGTTGGATGCTTTGAATTTTTTTAAAGCAAGGTTTATATAGTTTGAGAACTGTAGAAAAAGCTTTAGGACAGACTAGTACAATACAATGACTGCTTTTATCCGGTAAATTTACATCTCGCTCGTGTGTCATCTGCTAACTCCGATCGAAACGCTAGCGAGTTTCTCTAATAGAAAGAAAAAAAAGGCCTAGTTGAAAATGGCTATACAACAAAAGACATGTTGAGGGCCAGGATAAAGCTTTTTGTCTTCCTTTTCACTAATTTCCTTTCAAGCAACTCTAACTTTTGTATATATTAAGAATCCTAAGCAAAGATGCTGGGTGAGGAGAGAGAAAAGGAGAAGGTTCAAAGAAACTCTTTCGTATGACCGCATCTCGTTTACCACAAACTTTGTTGAACAAAGCAGCAAATCATATAATAAGGAGAAACTTGCCTTATTCCTTTTGCTTGACAAAAATCCTCGACATTGTTTGCCATAGCGGTCTTTCCACTTTTGTCGCAACAGGCAGTTAACAGCATGTTCTTTCCTTGTTCTACCCACCGACACATCTTCCACACCAGCGACAACACGCACCCAAGCGTCGGCTCCAACATCCGGGAAGTAGACTAGCGAACCTTCCATCACTTCTGCTTTTTGTCCAGGAAGTACGCGAACCTCAGCTACTTCCTGCAAAATTTTGCAGTAAAAACTTGGAATAATTGAGAAATAATTGAGTAATTTGTTTCTTACATTGTAGCGTTTCAGAGCGAAATACAAGTCTACACCACTGTGAAATTTATCTTCTGGTATTCTTCCACTTGCTTCATGTGCACAGAAGAGCGTGCACAAAATGGCGAGAGATTTCAACACCTAAAATTCCTAATTTTTACAAAAGTAAAAACATAAACTTAGAGTTACTTTTTAGAGGTATCGGTCTGTTAGGCTCCTTACAAATCGACAAAATCAACTAAATCGAGAGCTCAAATGCAATACAAGCTTTCAAGGGTGGTCTCAACGAAAAATCCCTGAGTCAGCTAAAAGTTAGACTAGCTACGTGGGGTTTGGAAAAAAGAGCATGTTTCGACTTTAACAAAAAGGAATGAAAAGTTTTACAAACTATCAGTCTTCAAGTTGATTTTGGTCGGGATGAGGAGAATATCAGAAATAGCTCATTAACTTTGCTACTAATTAATTTCTAACCGTGTTCGATGTCGAATATATTGTTAGTTAGAAGTCTATATATCTTGCTCCTGCTAATAGCGCCCTTGTAGAATTTTCGAGAATAAAGAAAGCGGGAGAGGCAAAAACTCTTTGGATAAAGGGACTTGATTTAGCTATAGCCTAAAATAATATGGAGAATGCTTACCAAAATAATCTGGAGATTGCTTGCCAACATTTATAGGTACAGTAATCAAATTTTGAGAAGACATTAGCTTGGGGCAACTTTGCAAAATTTTTTTTAAAGAACCAGTTTGATAAGTTCTGTGCAATTTAAATATATTAAGTTGTCCCGAAAATTGTGTCGATTTTTTTTACAAACGGCTATAAAACCATGCTTTATAAAGTCTGAATGAGTTTCAACAGCATTCGATGCAGCTTTTCATTCTCTTTTTTGGTGATTCATTTTCGAACCGCAATCTAGTATGCTTTTTTGATAATTGTCAGAATTTTTGACCCTTCAATTCTATCTTCTCAAAGTTCGGCTGATTTTCTTAATTTTCTTTTTTTTCGGCGAATTTTTTCAAATTTTCATTATAAAGTTGCAGAAGGGCTAAGTATGGCGCAAGTGGAGCGAACTTTGGGCTATACGGCAATGTTTTTAGACTCGTTTGATTTGCTTTAAAGTAACCGCTTTTTGGATTTTTCGGTAAAATTTACAAAGGTGTTGTTAAAAAGCTGAATGCTCGTTGTTAAAAGCGTAATATTACTCTTATTTCTTAGGTAGATAAAATTTTTACCTTAAAGCTAAATTCGCCTATTTTATTCTACAGAATTTGGAGGTAGACTAAGTTTTGGCATTAGCTAGGGTGGAGGAACACGGATATCTGCAATAGACCCCGTGACCATGCATATCACGCATTAACTGGTTCCGCCGGCCTTGTCAATAATATTTTTGTAATCAGCATACTCACTTACCCCTTAGTCAACTCGCAGCCCCTTAACTCAAATTTTGTGAAAACATTCTCCCCCCCCCCCATTTGCATTTTCTGAAATGTGAATTCTTCTTATTATAACTTTCATCGAATTTGAAAAGTTGGAAAGGAAGCGAAAACTGCTCTAATTGAATATAAACTTAATCCGAATCCGATCAAGCTATTAGGCTCTAAAATTCAACAATCGAAAATGAAAACTGACAAGCAGAAAATTCTGAGAATGAACATGAAATCCCTTCCATGATGCTGTGTATGGTGCTAGTTGGTGTCGCTGACAACTTGTGATACCCAAGGTATGTTGCAGCAAGTCATTTGGGTATGTAAGTTCCTTCATCCAAGTTTGGTCCATATTGGTTGAGAAATAGAAATTTGTATTCGGAACATACGTACAGACGTACATGCTGGCAGACAATCAGCTTTATGTATAAGATTATACAGATATGTAACAGTTGTCCGCGCGGGGGTGGAGCCTCTCGGCGACATATAGTCCCCTACCCACTTACGCATATTTTATCGAAAGTGTTATAAAGTTGAAGAAGAACGTACCATTTTCTGGACGACCTTTCTGAATGTCACAAAAAGGACTGCATGAGGTTTTGGCTACGGATTTAAATACTTTTACCGCACATGTTTCAGTTGATAAAGCCTACATAATTCAAGCCCTGATCTGCCCTCCTTGTTTGTGACAGAGGTCATCACTGACGTAAATTTCGGCACACACGCTAGTTTATGTTCTCTGATCTCACAAGCAATACGCACTTTATCACTCTTGCACTCCTCGATTTCAAACAACTTTTTACATGGACATACATAAAGAAAAACGTGACCCCTGAGAGAACATCCTCACTCAATCCGCGTTTTACTGACTGAAGTTCTGAAACAGTTCAAAAATCAGTTGCGACTCACACTAATGGAAACACCAACATCAGTGTTGCTTCCAGGTTATGATTGAAAAGGTCTAGCGCAAACACAAGCACACGGACATCACGAGTACCGCAAAATTATTTTTGGGTTTGCGATGAGATAGCCATACGTAGAGTCCAGGAACAGGTATGGACAGATTATATCTGTAGCATATTTTTAGTGGAACTAACAAGGCAATGTTCAGAAGTCGAAGTGGTCAATCCAAATAAGCTGTGTACCATCGATGCAACATAGACTGACCTCGAGTCTGTCTCCTTTAACTGCTGAAAGCTTTACGGCGAAGTTTAGTGCAAAATCGTGCATAATAATTGCGAAGTCAAGCTTATTATTACCCGTTTGGCTCACCTTCTGGTATGAGCCATTTTGAGTAATCTGGTTGGATGAATCGGTTTAACATTGAGCCAAACAGGCTCTGTATGATTACATTCGCCCTTTATACGCATAATTTTTTAGCAGAATGATAGCTTTCAATGGCTTATGACTCCTTAATAGAAGTGCTTTGCAGATAGAGAAGACAGATTTGAATCAGCGATCTATACTGCATTTAATGCTATGCATCTTGCTTGGCTTGGCACTTCGAACTCTGACCATTCTGTTGTAACTGGGGAATGGAACTTACAGGCTGTATTAACCAGCATCGTTCGCGAGGACCAACGATATGAGGTATGAGCTTACGTACCTGGCCGCAAGCAAAGAAAAGGTTACCCCCAGCGCTGAAGCTGGCCTATGTCAGATGATATCAAGAATTTTGTGCGTATCAGTTAATCTTGCATTTTGAAAAGTGAATCGCTTGAATAACGCCAGCCAACATTTGTTTTTATATCCCCAAAAGCTCCCGTAGTTTGCGAATGTGACCTATGATAAGCCTTCATCATTGACGGTCCTTTTAGCGTAGTATGGGATTGTAGTGTAGTTTCAAAATAGTTTCGTAAGTGCGCGATATTGTCAGAGATGAACTTCAAAGTTGAGGTAGGGAGATTGAAAACCGATAAAGCGCGAAAAAGTGCACAGCGAAAGGGAACCAAAAAGAGTTGGTTGCGCTCTGTTCAAGTACAGCTCCGCTCTAGCGCTAGCGTATACTTCCTTGTTTGCAGTGCGGTAGAGCAGCTTCATCTCGTAGGCTCCAGCGGCCGATGCTGCTTGGCAGCTTACATACTCACTCTCCCGTGCAGCTTGTTGCTTGACTTCTGAATATGAATGGGTGCGGCAAGCTCGTCAGAACACGTTCACTCGTGAACAGCTAAAAACACCCCATCCCTCATCTCCCCTTAATGGAGTTTACTGGCGTAGAGCCAAGAAACACTAGAACATCATGGTAACGAAAACATTAGGGTCGATTTATTAGGTTGTAACATAAGTTTTGAAACACTCTGACTTCTTACGGCGATAAGTCATGCAGTTACATTTTCAATAAGGGTCCAGGGCACCCTTCGAACAGAGCAAAGCAAGCCCTAAAAGATAATCTGTAAAAAATCGCCTCAACTTCAACTCACTTTAACTTTGCATCTAGAATGTAAATCGTACTGAAGGCCCAAAAAATGGGGAAAAATTGAAATCTGCGTACAAAAAATCCTACGAATCTCCAACTTGCTCACAAAAATTGCACACTACAATACTCATATATATCGTTCTGAATTTTTTTTCCTATAAAAATCGAGAATACGAAAAACCAATTTCCACGAAAACAAAGCTAGGCTGTTTCCACTTACGTAATTGTACCGAACTAAAATGCAGCTGCGCGGCACTTCGGTCTGGTAAGTGGGTCTGTGGAATGCTTCTAGGCGCTACTATCTGGATTGGATGTTTCATTTTCATCGCAATCTATTAGGTTGTTACATAAGTCTTGTTACATTCTAACTTCTCACGGCGATAAGTCATGGACCTCATAATCTTTACAGCGCTCCGATATTATTCGATAGAGCAAAGCAAGCTCTACAAGACAGTAAGCAAAAGTTCACTTCGACTCATTGTAAGTTTGCATCCAAAATTTGAGTCGTACTAAAGGCTCAAAAACGAAAAATCCATATGTTTGTTCAAAAAAATCTTACAAAACTCCGACTTACTCGGAAAAATTGCACACTATATCAGACACTCATATGTACCGTTGCGGTATTTTTTTCCTCATCTAAGAACTGAGAAAACGAAAATTTTCTTGTTCTTGCAAAAACTTAGCTATGCAGTTCCTCTTCGTGGAGCTATGTACTACAAGCTCCTAGAAGTATAACCGTAAATTTTCAGCTTTCCAAAAGCCCTAGTTTTTGATACCTGATCTAGCATTGAACACCCAAGTGAAAAAGCTAAATTCGGTGTTTTTCGAAGACTACGGCTTCTGGAAACCTGAAAATTTACGGTTATACTAAGGACTTGTAGTGTACAATAAAACAACATAGCTTCATTTTTGTAAAAACAAAAAAATTTCGTTTTCTCAACTTCTAGAGGAAGGAAAAATACAGCAACGGTGCATGTGAGTGTCTAATGTGGTGTGCAATCTGCCTGAACAAGTTGGAGATGCGGAGAATTTTTCGAACGGAAATATGAATTCTCCTAATTTTTTGAGTCTTCAGTGCGACTCGCGTTCCGGATGCAAACTTACGGTGTTTCGGAACTGGTGCGAACTTTTGCACACTATCTTATGGAGGTTCTTTGCTCTATCGAATGTTACCCCAAAGCCTTATTGAAATTCTGAAGTCACGACTCATCGTGGTAAGAAATTAAAGTGTAACAAGACTTATGTAATGATTCAATATGTCGAAAGGAATTCTGTCTGCTGTAGTATGAGAACGCTTTATAACAAAATGATTATGGTTCAAATGAAATTGGGTTTGTGTTTATCTTTATCATTAATAATTCTCAAGAAAAAAGGGCTTAGTGCTCACAATCTTGGGCTTTTAGATGAGTAGGATTATTACAATAGGGATGTCGCGGACAATTTATATTTGCAAGAACTCAGTTGCCCTATGTAAAGAAGAACTTGTCTGTGTCGTTTCGATCCTGTTGTTTTTTGAGCAACGTTACGCGAAATCCGATACACTCACAAATTTGCTGACTTTCTTGAAGCATGATGGAAGACATGGAAGACAAAGTAGTGGTATCAGCACTGATTATTTAGTCAGCGGACCAAGCCTGCGTTTGAAGAATTTTTCAAAACTTGCAGAGGCTTTTCTTGCATCTAATTCAGTCAAAGTTTCGTTTTCAACTTCTCTCAGTTCACATATCATAGACTCTGCCCTAATCTCGATCAGGCCAAATTCGGGCGAGAGTCCGTGTCGCAGGAGTATTGCCGTCTACTCTAGCTTGTCTGCTCTTTCCTCAATATCTTCGTTCTCTCAAAAAAGAACATATGCAGCGCAAACCCTTAGCGCTGCGAGCCGTAAATTTAGCCAAGGGTTCGGCCTGATTCCCATTGAGACAGACTATATGTGACTGTTCGAAGTATGGGCAGTGATTATTGCTAAAACTGATCCAAAACTAAGCTTACGCCCTATTCATCACTTGAGAGCTCCTATAAAACCTGGAACGTTTGCCATAAGTTTTCTAATTTCGTGCGAACCCACTGAAGATTTGCAAAATGTTCTCGCATATGATCTCGTATATTGCCCATCCATGGATGCGGGTCAAGCAGTATGTTTTTCCAAATTTCTCTTGCTGCACTGTACTAACAGAAGCGTTTAAGCCTCATTATGAAAAATTACTAAAACTGTAACGGTAGAATAGATTTAAACATTTAGAAAATTATCCTTTGGACCACAGCATTTTTCTCGCAGTACTTTCTACTGTATGCAACTGGATTTTCTTCTGTAGTTGCATTAGGGTATGTGCCCTTTAGAACCGCTCTGACTCAGCGACAATGGGCCCGCTCCACGGGCACTGAAGTGCGCGCATGCGGTGCGTGCTTGGCACCGCCCAGAATGGACGAATTGTCTGCCCGACATTTCCCACTGTCTTTTTGAAAGTTTTTGTTGCTCTTATTCGTCAAAGCCTTATTGAACTGATATTCACATATTCTGACTGCTGATATTCTGCTAATCAATTCTATTGTCTACTACTTGGAAAGTTCCCGTTCTTTAAGCTTGTTCTCACGGTTTATGTCACGTGAGCCTTGCTTAGAGATCTAGAACATTCAAAAAATCATTCTGTGGCTACTCTGCTGTTCCCTTATTTATTATTCCTCGAAATTACCTTACTCTTGTTCGATTGGAATGCGTCGGTAAGTATTTGAAGGGTTGTGTGCTGTATGTTGGGTTCAGTTTGTTTCTTTATTGTTGATTATTACATATACTTCATGCAAGAATGTTCCACAACTTCACGCATGTTGTCATGATTCACAGAGAGCTACTCTCGAAAATCAACCCGACGCTGACGAAGTTGGATGATGAATACAGTTTCTGCAGCTGAAGCTATCAGGCTTATGCGTAATTATTCGAGGAAAACCGTACAGAAAGCCGTAGAGAATGGACTTGTTGCCCTAGTCACGGATGGGATACACAAACTCTCTCCAAAAGAACTTGGCAACTTGGCAACTTGGCAACTGTATACCATACATGGAGTTTGTAATGGTGGTATTGGTAAGTGACCATAAGTACTTCGACAAAGAAAACTGCTTCGTTCTAGACGTCCCACTGGTACACGTACTTATGAAAAGAAAAAATCACTCCGACAAAGTGTTCAGAATGGTCAAAGAGGAGTATAGTAAGTGGAGTTTGGCTCCCAGTGCACAAAACAATCATGGCTTTGAAAGGAAGTGAGAGAGGGGCAATGTCCAAACTGAGAAACCTAGAAAGGATTTGTTTACCTTTTCATATATTACTTCGTCAACCTGTTTTTCAATCTCTGTAATCATTTGGAGGATCGTACGCCGCTTGCGCAAGAAAGATTTGAAGCGTCGCCAGCACATCGAAAAGTATTAGGTTGTCCGGAAATCAATGTTTTGAATTTCAACCACAATAAGTCATAAACTTCTTATTTCTAAATAGGTTGCAAAGAATCATTTGATAGAGCAAAGCAAGCTCTACAAGAAGGCCACCTTGCTTTTGCGACTCAGCAGCCCGAAAAATCAATAAAAAATCGTAACTCATTTCATAAAAATCCTACAAAAATTCTTACTTGCTTGCGTAAACACTATCCACATAAAACATCTATATGCGCATTTGCCGTATTTTTTCCTCTGTTAGAAAATAAGAAAACGAAAATTTTCGTGCATTTGCCAAAGTGAAGTTGTGCCGTCCCCACATAGGCAGTTGTGTACCACAAGCCTGTAGAAGTACAGACATAGATTTTCAGCTCTCTACAAGCTTTAGTTCTCGAAAAATACCAAATGAAGCTTTTCCTAGCTAGGTGGCCCAAGCTAAAATTCAAATTTTTCGAGAACTAAAGCTTGTAAAGAGCTGAGAATTTACGTTTGTACTTCTACAGGTTTGTAGTATACAACTACCTATGTGGGGACGGCACAGCATCACTTTGGCAAATGAACGAAAATTTCCGTTTTCTTAATTTCTAACAGAGGAAAAAATACGGCAAAGGCGTATATAGATGTTTTATGTGGATTGTGTTACGTGAGCAAGTAAGAAATTTGTAGGATTTTTTTAAACTGAGTTAAGATTTTTTGATTTTTCGGGCTGCTGAGTCTTTTTAGTTTTTGGTTCACTCGAGGTGGATGAAAGCGTTACAAAAGCAAGGTGGCCTTCTTGTAGAACTTGCTTTTCTCTATCGAATGGTACTTTGCAACCCATTCAGAAGTGAGAAGAGTATGACTTATTGCTGTTGAAATTTAAAACGGGCAAGACAACCTAATAATTCTTCCACTATGGAGTGAGCTTCCTGTTTTTGTCTTTTCTCTTTTTTATTAGGTTGTCCCGAAAGTTTTGTCCGTTTTTCCAACCTATTATAAAAACACGTGGAACAAAGATAGGGAAACGCTCCAAGCACTATCCGACGCATCTTTTCCTCCTCTTTCTAAGTGTCATGCATCCATGCCAATTAATCTTTTGTTCACTGAGATAAACGATGAAATTTTGAACCCATGGTTTACTGCAATTATTTGGCATATCTAGCTGGCTTTTCGATATTTTTGAAGATAATTTTTACAAAAGTCTTTACTTTTGCAAAGCTTTAAAATACAGAAACGCCTCGAACGCTAGAAAATCATCGGATTTTGAAGCTTTCAAAAACCGACTACGATTATTCTCTATTTTTACGAAGCAAATGAGCGTTTACCGCTTCGAAACATAAGATTTTGCATTTTACGTGTACACGCTAGGGTGGGGTCAAATTCAAGAATCATAAAATTTTTATCGCCAAATACCCCGCAAATTGGAGAGAAAATGCGCTCACTGGAAAGAGGAGGAAAAGCTGCATCGAATAGCACCTAGTTGTGCGCCGTTTCATGATCTCTGGCTTTTGGCATCACAATAATCCCAAAAAATTTTGAAGACTGGCCATAAATGTCGCAAAATTGTATTGTATTGCCCTTTGCCTGCTCTATCTAACTGTTGCCAAAGCTTTTCCGAAAGTCAAAAATAAAGATTGTGAAAAATTGACAAACTTGGACATAGTAAAAACCATGGGTTCGAAATGTCGGCGTTTATCTCAGTGAACAAAAGATTAATCGGCATGGAAGCATGACAATTAGAAAGAGAAGAAAAAGATGCGTAGGATAGTGCTTAGAGCGTTTCCCTTGTTTCCCGGAAAAAACTTTTGGGACAACCTAATATTATTATTACCACATTTCTCACTTTGGTTATACTGAGGTTAAAAGGATGATTGCTTTTGTAATTCAGTGGGTTATTTATCATAGTTAAATCACCATAGCCTTCATTGTTATCATTGAGTCCAAAAGGTATAGCCGTCATAAGTAACTTTGTCCAAGACAATTCTTTATTCCTTAGAATATCATTGTTTTATTCTCTACGGAGTTATCCAAAATTATAGCTTTTATGTTATTGCCATTGTTACATTTTCTAATATGCTTATACAAAGGTTTATTGTCTTTTCTTTTTATTCCACGAAAATGTTCTTTAAGTCTGATACCAAACTTTCTTGCGCTTATACCTACATGTTGGAGGCCGTAAGTGGAACAGATGATACAATAGACTATGTTTTTAGATTGACAGTTAGCTTCTCTGGTTTTATATGTTTTGATTACTAAGCCGGTAATTTTTGATTTGATATAGTTCTTGTGGATGAGTGTGTTATGGCACAAACTACGATGAATTACATGCAAAGACCTTGTTTTCTGTACCAAAGTGCAGTAGGTTGTATTCGTCATTTACCTTACTCCTAAGAAAGGATGTTATCTGAAAGTAAGAAGATGAAGTGAGGCATGTATGCGCATTTCCGTTTTTAAGCTTAAGATCTAAGGTAAAGAATGACCTAATCCCATACCAGAGGGAAGGTTACAATAGGTTTCGGAAGGACTGCTTCCAGGGGTTGGCGCTCCCTAAAGAAAATAATACACCGGAAGCGTAGTACTTACCCTCCCTTGCCAATAGCTACTTGTATTGACCCCATCGGTAGTATTACTATAAAATAACAATGAAGTTAAATAAGGGAGAAAGGGTAAGTAAAAGTAACCGGCCCGTAAGGTAACAACCTGTCCACTTATGTTTTGATTTTGTATTTCAAAAATATGTGTTTTTCTTAAAAATGGCTTGTTTATGTTTGCCTTATATGAGAATCATACTCTTTGGGTACTGTATCACTTCTTGTAGTGAAGCTTTAGAAATTGTGTACAAAAACTCGCTATAAAGCTAATGGGTAGCTACGAAATTATTGTGATAGCGGGGCTACGAAATGTTATGGTGCCCAAGTTAATTTTTTAGGCTAAGTGTAGTTTGTTCTTCGTCAGTTTTGTTTTATGTAAACTCTACTTTGCCGCACTATCTCACTATTTATAATGAAATGCCCGTTATTTGTAATGTCTAATAATTTTTATAAAATTACACATTACTAATGTTTGTTTCTTCAAATAGCTTTAAAGGAACATAAAGAAAGATTTGCCGAAAATGTCAACGTCCGCGTGCTTCAGGAGTACATCGAAATCATCAATTCACCCATCCGAATGAAGAAGAATTTTGACGTGTTAGTAGAGGACATACTAAAAATATTGGGGTAAATTGGATATGTCATTCAGTTGAGATGGATGGATAATTTCAGGTGTGATTGCAAGAATGACAAGCATCCTTTCGGATGGCCCAGGCCATGCGTATTGGAGCAAGTACCTTTGCTATAAGTGTCGGGTATATTTTTCCTTGTGTTTTGTGGTTTTTTAATGTGGTATTTAGGTCAAGGCAACCAACCAACAATTCTGGCGTTGGTATACTGGTAGGAAAGGAAGTACTGAAGGAGTACAACAAAAAGCACGGTACAAACATATTACTGATACAAGAGCAAACTATACGACAGACGGACCCGGATCTAAACGGTTTACAAT
The DNA here is from genome assembly GCA_958299035.1 of Cylicocyclus nassatus. NCBI lineage: Eukaryota > Metazoa > Nematoda > Chromadorea > Rhabditida > Strongylidae > Cylicocyclus > Cylicocyclus nassatus. The sequence continues at coordinate 60,781,911 of CATQJL010000223.1, forward strand.
ACTCATTTGGTCGACTGTGGGCCACAGAGCTGGTGGGATCATATTGGGTAGTGCAAAATTTGCCGCGGGGACCATTTTTCGCTGATTTTTAATGGAGTTAGGGCTGATTTGCGGTATCGCTTACAATATCAACTTCTATGAGATTAAGGGATTATTAAGTTCTACATCAGGATCAGGAACTGGGGAAGGAAAAAATTGCCAAATTGTTTTCGATGAAGTTTTGTTCTTTTGTATCAAACTGAGCCGATCCCCGACGAGGAGTGGAGTGTGCAATTGGAGATATAGAGGAAAAAGAACTCGATGAAAAATCTATCTGATTGTTGAAGCTGCCGAAGCAGCTTGCCAGAGAGGTGAGTTTTGCGAAATCGAATTTGGAATAGTTGCTCTTTTATGAGAAATGCGTGAGTGAGAACGTGTACGACGTTTAACTGCTCCTCTGTACTTTGCGGATTCTAGTTGAAACAGTATGGATTACGCTAGCGTCTCTATCCAAGCTACTTGGTATTCTACGGATTTTGATTGGTACGGTGTTGAGTGTGCTAGAATTGGTATTGGAACTGCTAATGCGAAGGAAACTTCAGTGCCTCTTCAACTAGTCTAGCTTTGAAAAAAAAGGAATTTATTTTAACTTGCCTCTTTTCTTCTCAAAGTTAAAAGATTAAATCAAAAAACAAGGTTGATTTTTCTTTCTCTGTTTATCGAAGACGAGACTTCATGTTAGGTGGTTAGATTATTTGAGTAGTGGAAAAAAGTTTTTTTCCAACAAGAGAGGGATAAAAGTAAGCGAACCAGAAAAAAAACAATGTAATTGAAAAAGGTTGCTACTTTTAATTTGAAAGCGCAGCCCCCCTATCCTTACTCCAAGTGATAGTTGAATATCGAGAGGGTTTTCACGCAGTGGTTATGCGTGTTGTTGTTGGCGTTGAGGTTACGTTACGGTCCTCGCGCGGCAAAGCTGCTTGAGAAAGACGAATGGAGAGGGAGAGGGAAAGAGAAGGAGCGAGCACACCGATTAGTGGGATCACATAGGAGTGAAGTAAGCAGAGAACCAATTTTTTGGGGCGGGTCAATTTTTTGCTGTAATCCCGATGTTCGTAAGTGTCCATGAATTGTATCTTCTTGGTCGAGATGCGCATGGTGTGACGCGCATGGACCTGGAATGAAATTAACGCTCATGTGCGTTAGCGCGCATGAGCTGTAAAGTTGATCTATGTGGGCGGACCCCATATTTCGACAATTTGGGAACGATAAAAATGAGCAAACTAGAAGATTTTCTCTTTTTTTTCAAATTCACTACTGGTGTGAATAGTGAATCATAAATTACAAATTTATCATAAATTAGCTGCGGTCTCCGGTATCGCCCGGGTCGAGGATCCAAAGTGGCCTGGCAAAGGGTCTATTCCAAAATGTCTTATGCTTATCATTTCTCCATTTCCTCTAACTTGCATTTTCTCTTCATTTTCTCTTCAGCTTCAGCTTCGATGTTCGAATTGAAGCGCGCACGTAGCATCCGTGGTGAAATTGCCTTCCTCTTAACCGGCTGCTTCGTGACACCGCATCCTCCTCACCGCAAAATGTAAATAATCTCTACCGCCCCCTACTACTTAGCTTGGAAAAATGATTAACATGCTTTCATTCTCCTAGATGTAAGTGAACAAATCAATAAATCGATAAAAGGACCCAGCGAAAAGTCGCGAAAAGTAGTCTATCTTCTGCGCCATGTCTCATTTATAAGGGAACAGGTTTCAACCTCCTTGGTTCACATACAAAGAAGTCTATAAGCCACAAACATCCTTACAAAATAAGGTACAGTGTTTGAGTTATATATATATATATATATACATACAATACCACCCGTAATTTGTGAAAAAAATTGGCGGCGGCACTTAATTCACGCAGCGCCGCCGCAATTAGGTGGATCATTCAGTGTGCTGATTCCAGAGGCTACATACATATTCTGTTGAGCACTGCAGAAATAGGGCAGGTATAGCACAAGAGCTCATTCTGCATGGATATGTGTGAAACTGGGCTTTTCTTGGCGAAGTATGACGGGTCTCAAAATGCAGGAAGACAAAGGAAAATGGTTGGAAATTGCATGAGAGGCACATATCGCGGAATGCCGCGCGTGCTGTGCTATGTACAATACCACTCACAGAACGGGAATTTCGCGAAATTCCAGAAATTTCGCGATTCCGGAATATCGCAAATTATGCAGCGCCATAACTTCCTTCGGAATGAATATGTTCTAAATCCGAAAGCAGCATTGTGTTCAGCTCGTCAATGCGAATCTTTCGACATACGTCATGTCATCTATATCTTGTTTCCAGTTTTCTTAATTTGTTCTGAGGAAATCCCTTTGCAAGTATGTAAAGCAGCGCCTTTCCAACGTGAAAGCTTCCAGTAAGCACCATTCGATAATGCGCTAGAAAGCTGCAGCAGACTTCTTTTCATAAAGAGAAAAAAGAGTTGGTAAATTCTGGAAAAATCACTCTTTTCCAAATTCTACTCGCCGTAACTTTCTTTGGAGTAAATATTTTCTGATTCCGAAAAATGCACTGTGCTCAACTCATCAAGGCAAATCTTTCGGTATGCAGAATGTCCTTGATTTCTCGATTCCAGTATTCTCAAAACTTTGTGCGGGCGTCTATTCGCAAAGATGTGAAGCAGCGCGTATTGCCCCCAGTAGATTCAGAAAGAAATTTTCGATAGTACTTCTGTAGATTATGGGGCGTTAGAATTTAGCCGCACACTTCTTTCCAAAGGAGTTAGAAGAGCTGGTGAATTCTGGAAAAATTATGTCGTTTTAAATTTTTCTCAACGTAACTCTAAAATATGAAGCTCTCTTGCTAAGCAAATGTGATTTTCTTAATCAGCAGGTCGAATAACCCTTATGAGCAAGTTTTCCAAGATGTTCGAGTAAATTCATTATTTCTCGTTTTACGCTCTGACGCTGGCCGATGGTTTTTGTCAAAATGTTCATGATCTTAAATTGTAAGGAAACTTCGCTTATAGAGGTTTCCGAACACGCTTTTTACGAAAATCAAGGTCTTTGAGGATTATAGGGTCTTTTTGGTGAGATACGGTAAGGTGACTGTAACTGCATCACGAAAGTGCGTAAATTTGCCCGCACTTCTCGCGTATCTGTCAAAAAACTTGCTTGCTTGCTTGTCCAAGTCAAAGTTAGTAGAAACTGTGCTACCGAATGGTGCCTGACTCAGGCTCCAGTCTATAAAAATCGCCGAGTTACGAGCCTATGAAAACACGTCCTCATGAATTCTGCCCAAAATGTAAAGATCGCGAATCTCGTCGAAATTCCACCGTGAGGTTTTGAGTTTGAGCTATGAAAGGCCATTTTTTGCCTCGGAAAGGAAACATAACAGCCTGAAAACTTTTACTAGGCTAATTGGAGTTGCTGATTCTAACTGTAATGTTCCCAATATATTATGATGCTTCATTGAAGAATTATGCCAGGTAAGAGGTAGCGGCCATTTTTTTAATGTTCCTAATGCGGTTACACCTTTTAGAAAGCTTCGCAATCTTGTGAAGAGTTGAGTAAACTCAGCGTCCATAAAAACCTTATTACAAAACTTTTCACATTTTTTTGAAAATTTTTGAAACGGCAGCTTTTTCCACATTGACACCATATGCTTCAAGTTTCTACCGTAATCCTACAGTAATAAAGAAAGATGGGTGATTCGTTCTATACTGTAAATCTAAGTTGAAGCCAACTCTACAAAATGGTACCTGAAGCAAGGTAAAAGACTTCTTTGGAGGAGAGATATTAACGACCAAACAGTGTATACATACTTTACGGACACCCTGTAGATAACGAAAGAAATTGATTGCCATTCTTGTCAAAAGTTGTAAATGTGAGATAACGAATTGTAATTTTGTCATAGAGAGTGAAAAGAAAAGAACAAAAATTAGGGAATTTCCACTTTTGTCGACACTATGTCGAAAATATCCATTTTCTATCACTTCGACACTGATCTTTGATTTGTTCGAAATAAAGATAGTTGGGGTTTCCGTTCAGCTTCTTATTCTGAATCGTAGCAATAATTGGCAATGTCTGCTTCTGCTATAATCCGGGTGCAAAGGGCTATTATTATCTGTCAACTGGCGTAGGGATTAGTAATCGCACTTCAAACAGCGGTAGGTCCAGTGCTAACAGCTATGCTACTACCAAACTGGCAGCGCGCGATCGTCTATTTTCAACATTATTTTACCTTCGTAATATCTTGTTTCGAACATCAAGCCCAAAAAATGCTAATTTGTGATTTGATTCTAAATGGCTCCTTTTTATTTCAAATAGACATGTCATCTCGCTCCAACTCTCCTGCTGATAGCTGAAAATTGTTGGGTAATGTGGAAATGACGTCCACTCCGCAATTGTCGCCAGTGTCGTGGCCATAATTGGTTGACACAGCCATATCGCAGATTCCATTGCGGACGAAGCGGTTGAAAAATAGTGCAACACTAGCTGGTTTACCCGCCTCCGCCGGGCCCTGTCAAAACACTAACATAAAGCCCCCATCCCTATCCCTGTACAACCTTTCCCTGTGCCCAATTCTACATACCAACTCCAACTTCCTATCAGCGCTGTGTTAGTTATCACCATGCTCACTTATCCCTGTGCGAATGCCCAGCCCGGTAGCCCAAAACCTGCAAAAAAATCGATAAAATCGAAAAAAATAATGGACAATTTCAAGATAATATTATATTCGTAATCAGCATGCTCGATTACCCTTTGTGCCAACTCCCAGCCCCGTAGCTCAAACTTTGCGAAAAAAATCGATAAAATCGATATCGATCGATGACTTGAAAGTAGTCTATGCCCGCCTGGCCACGAATTGTATGTGTGCAAAGTCCGGATCGTTTAAAAACAAAATTTTCTATTCGGAACATACCTACATACATCAAACAGACAGACACTACATACAGACAGACAAACAGACATTCAGCTTCATATATAAGGTTTTGTGTTAGTTACAGAGAAAAGAATGTTGGATGAGAACGAGGGCACTGTTACTTTTCGCACCCTTTGTGGAGCACGCTGGACACCATTCGACAGTGATTTCGCGAAAAAGAAGAGGAATTCAGTCGACTGCAGTTCCAATTCGACAGAGCGCATTATGTGAGTGAGAAAAACTTGCGGTTAGAGCGTAAAATCAGCATGGATTTAAGGAAGGTAAGAGAAAAAAATTCCAAATTTATGTAAAACTAGCTGGCTTACCCTGCTCCGCCGTATGTTCCGAATAGAAAATTCCATTTCTCAACCGATCCGAACCGAACTTGGCACACATACATTTCGGGCCCCGGCGGGTGTCACAGTCCACTTTTCGTTATCGATTGATGTCGATTTTATCGCTGGGATTTGGCACAGGGGGGTAATCGAGCATGCTGATCACCCCCACGGGGATGATCAGCATGCTCGATTACCCCCCCTGTGCCAAATCCCAGCCCCGTAGCTCAAACTTTGCAAAAAATCGATAAAATCAATAAAAGTAATGCACGATTTTGAAAACTAATATTGTATTCGGAATCCCCATGCTCACTTACCCCCCTGTGCCAACTCCCCGCCCCGTAGCTCAAATTTTGCAAAAAATCGATAAAATCGATATCGATCGATGACGAAAAGTAGCCTATGACACGCGCTGGGGCCCGAAGTGTATGTGTGCCAAGTTTGGTCCGGATCGGTTCAGAAATGGAATTTTCTATTCGGAACATACGTACACACAGACAGACATACAGACTTTTCAAAATTTAAAGTGATCAAACAGTGATCATGGAAGTGCAAGGTATCTTCGCGATCACGGCACAATGTGAGTTTGATCTTTTATTTTCATCTATGTCCAATTAATCGTGCTTAATTACAGACAGTCTTCATGACTGTGGCGGCTACCTTTCCAAAACCTGATTGGGGGACGGAGAAAAATGGAAGGCAGACCGAGCAAGCGTTTGCCTGCAGTTTGGCGACCTCTATGTCATCAAATACGGAATAAATATATCAAATATGTAAGACAACCGTCAGAAAATCGCCCGATAAAACTCTGCGCCGAGGGACACAGGCTCCGTGGACATAAAAAACGTAGCAGGTGGAAGAAAGCTCATAAGGCAAATCAACGCAATCGCAGGAAGGCAGTTAAATTTCCAGTATTCTCTAATGTTCCACTGTCCAATGTTGCAAAAATTGTTGAATAAATTTTCATTTCGACTTATTGTGTTAATTTATAAACTGAGAAGGTGTGTGTTTAAAATGAAAATCAAAAAAATGTAGAAGGCAGGAAAAAAGAAAAAGAAATTCAGGTTCTTAAAAATTTAATTTCAATCTGATTTCACAAATTTTTTTGGTACCGCCTTCGTTGTGATGTTGTTGGGCATAACACCAGAGGAGAGCAGACTATAGAATTATTAATCACGCTGTAAGAAGCGCATCTCTTGCTTCGCGCCCAGCTGCGCGCTTTACTAATTGGTGGGATACTGTTGGGATACGGCCGGCGCCAACGCAAGTTTTTGCTCGCATATTCCACCCGTTTTCGCGATGGGATGCAAGAAGCGTTATACGATGTTATAGCGCTAAATATAATATGAGTGTAAAAGCAAAAGCATTTCTGAGATGAGGTCAGTGCTAGTGCTATTTTATTGTACATGTGTTGGTACTGGTTAGGCCTTTGTCACCAGTATTCGCGAACGAGTGCAATCAAAAGTGCTTGAAATAAAATGAATCAAACAAACAATCAAACATGTGCTGCAAAAATATATGTAAGTACTATCCCGGATCCCGGTGAATCGAAATTTTTCGAATCACTGATCACGATTACGGTTATTCAAAATATTTTGGTCATAATCACGGTGCATTTTATTGAATCTCTCAGTCTACCTGGGTAGAAAAACCGAAAATGTTTTGCTCGCAGGGCTTTTACATCAAAAGCTTTAAAAAATTGGATAGTCGTACGCTTTGCATTCAAAATCACTATGTCAGGAAGAGCGGTCTGCAGTTTCCTTACCTGAGTTTGTAGCGGGAATACGAGGTACAATAAGACGTGATCAGGGTCAAGCAAGGGGTGTGGCACACGATTGCTGGTTACGACCCCCCCCCCTGAACTATACACTTAAGATAGCATTACTTGAAGGCCCTGTCAAACACAATTGGGCAACATATCATAATTAGCATGTCAAATAACCCCTTTAGACAAAGTTTGAGCGAATTCTGAAGATTCAAGATACTAGGCTACCTAAGTGAAATGGTCGAATTCCAACATGGTTAACTTTGTTTCAAAGGTGAATTAGCTATCCGTTTTTGCACTCAAGACAAAGCACTACTCCTTCTTTGTCCATCTCAGGAATTCCGCTGCGGCCGCCGCAGCTTTTAAGGGGGTGTGCCGCACCCCATTAACTATATCAAAAAACAATTTTAGCGGACAGTATTTATATGGATCGATAGCCTAAACCTTGTAGATTTCAAAGGAATGTTTTGAGCTTGTTTGTTCTCTTAGCTCTAAATAATATTTGGTGAAAGCACAGCGATCAAAAGCGAAAATGGGAGAAACGAGATTTTGGTTATCTTCTAATTTCAAAGTTAGGAGGTCTTCTGGAGCGGAATTTCTGAGGTGGACAAAGAAGGAGTAGTGCTTTGTCTTGAGTGCAAAAACGAATAGCTAATTCACCTTTGAAACAAAGTTAACCATGTTGGAATTTGATCGTTTCACTTAGGCAGCCTAGTATCTTGAATCTTCAGAATTCGCTCACACTTTGTCTACAGGGGTTATTTGACATGCTAATTATGGATAGGATACGGATATCATGTTATCACTATTATCAGATTACCCAACTACGACCCCATCCCTTTTTGACTCCTCAATATGACCCCCCAGGTGTGGCGTGCCGCACCCCACGCTTGACCCTGGACGTGACTATAAATAAATTTAATACATAATATATATACGTGATAAAAAAAAGGGAGGGGGGTAAGGGATGGAGCTGAGCCGTGACGAGAACCAGACAGCTCCGTAGTGCTTGTTCCAGAGGAGATCCGACTCTCCTTTTTTATAATAGAATCGACCTACACAACACCTGTTTCACGCAGGCTTTAGCGTGGAGAGTCAGGATCACAGATGGTCTCCCAACATGTCCCTATTTGAAGATGAAAATTCCGGAACTAGAGCTTTTCGATGAGCCACTGTTCAAGAACAAATTCCTGCTAACTCATTAATCTCTGCCTTATCAAAAATATGTTGTCATAAGATTTTTAGCATTCAGTCAAAAGATAAAGACTTCGAAAAGACGATTATCTGCAGCTTTACAGAAAATTGCTCAAACCAACTTAGATGCTTTCGCGCTTTGTTAATCCGTGCCTACTAGCACGTGAAGTTTTCTAAAATCGAGCATGCGTAAATCCTCGGGTTATAGAGTTTTGCTTTACTACTTCCTTCTTGTACTAGGCTGTTGCATAAGTTCTGTCCGATTTGAATTTTTGAGTTTAAAATGTCATAACTTCTTTCAGAGTCAACTTTTTTCCAAGGTCTTAGTTTCTATGTGTTGAGCAGTCCCTTGGCTAAAAAATGCATATTGAGATCTGCGCAAATCTTTGTTAAGGAAGAACCAAGAATGCAAAAACTTCGCAGCGTTTTTCTTCGAATCTGTCTTTTTTGACATGGTAACGCTCCCTTATGAAAATTGATAGGCATCTTTTCTAATAATGGATGGATAGAGAAATTTTCGTAGATTATTATGCAACATAAAAGAGCCCATAGGGTTTGCGCTGTCGAGAGATTTTCTTGACCGAACAAAAAATTAGCCACTTTTTGACCTCGCTTCAGCATATGTGTGCATGCCTATTTATGAACTACGAACGTTTTACAACTGACGTGAGCGCCGAAAAGGAATTGGTGGATGGGCCCTGTTAGCTCTTGCTTTGCCCTAGCACCTCCAACTTTGAGCTTGTCGATTACTTCTATTCGCAGAAAGTTATTGCTTGTAAAACATCTATACCAAAGATTTATGTTCGAGGATAAATTTCACTAGCAAGACGTATTCTTCATGGGACCGAACTTCTGCATATACTAGCATTCCATACCCTTATTCCGAAGCCAATGAAAGAACCTGACTTGAGGGGCGCATTGTGGAGATATCCTCGCAAGGACATATTCCTAGGGATAGAACGTACCTCGGCCACTTAGAGATTTTAGGCCTGTGATCTCCGTACACTAAGAATTTTATTGAATTCTGGTATGCTTTAGAAAGCGCAAGGAAAGCACTTTTCAATGATACCAACCGTATCGAATTAGAGATGAAATTTTCTTAGAACAGCTGCTTCAAACATGAGGCAAAAAAATCGGACAGAACTTATGCAACAGCCTAGTAAATGCACCAAATTTCTAATGAGTTTGAAGGCAGTATTCCGGCAGATTTTGCGTTTCTATCCTTTTCATATTTTGGCCCTTTTCGACCCGTAGACCTCGAATTTGACCTTTGAAATGAGTGAAAAAACGTTTTTTGGGAGTTAGTCCAAAAGGCAGCTCGAGAATCCTAATAGAAAGTTGAGAGAATCTGACACGAAGACCCTGCTGCCTGCAATTTTTGCTTTGGATAGAATGAACTGCCTGAGGCACAATGCGCAGGGATATCTGCGATAAAAGATCAATTTAGTCGCGATCGAAACACTTGTCATGGTTGCTTCCACGTTCTCATTCTAAGCAGGGATGAAGCTCAAGTCGGTCCGGAAATGAAATCGTATTTTCACGAGTGCGTGACATGCTGATTACAGATGTCATCTTTACTTTGCCTGAGAAAGAGCTGACAGATTTCGCCAAATAACGCGATTTTCAGTTCTGGGACAAAAATGAGGACGTGAAATTGTATGCTCATAGCCTGGGTTATAGCGGGGGCATGGGATCTTCAGCAGATTGCAGAACAAATTTGAGCAAAGCGGCTTTTACAACAGAGTACCAAAACATGTTACTGCCAGTAAACCAATGCAAATGCTGTTAGCAGCACAAATAATCCATCTAAGCAACAACCTGGAGAAATTGGTGAAAAGTGATTACCTACCGTATGCGTACCGCAGCCCAATAAACGCGGCACTTCCACATATAAGAGGATGCGCATCGGGGAGTTGAGTGTAACGACGTGCTGTTGAAGACCAAAATTCGTCTATTTTAAAGCGAGAGGTGGCGATACACGCGGATTTCGGCGCACTCTGGCGGAGTGCGGAGAACTTTGCTGCACGTTATTGAGTGCGCCGGAGTGCGGCGACTCTTTGACGGTTTATAAGCGGTATTATCTGCTAAAGTGCTTGTAATTATGTACCAATTTTTTAAGCAGATTTTACAAGGCAGCCTTTCTTTTCAAAACTTAACTGGAGCAAAAAAAGCTTGATGAACCTTTTTGATCATAGTGATTCAAGGCGATGCAAACTTTACAATAAGAATTAATAGACTTTTTTGAAACTTCGTTCAGTATATATAGATACAATTCAATTATTGTTCAAGATGCTATCTCTGAGTATACAAGTCATTTCAGGCCAAGTATTTGTTGTTAGTTTAATGAGTGAACCTTTTGCATACAAAAATAGCGGATATGATGAGACCACTGCATGAAAGGTTTGAACCATGACCTCGACGACACCATGATGTTGATGATTTAGGCTCCCGCCAGAATGCGGAAGCCAAGCCAGCGCCGAGCTGCCCCCGGCGCTGTTTCGATCGATACACGTTATTTCGTTGGGGCGGGGCTAGCTGACCTATTTCTCAGCCAGGTAGATGCACCGACTATTGATCGGATCTGCCAGAAGCTCCGGCAGCAGTTGCCCACAGAGGGTCAGCTAGCCCCGCCCCGAACAAAAGAGAGAACTTGGCGCTGGCTCGGCGCAGCGCTGGCGTAGCTTTGGCACTCTGGCGGGGCCTTAGATTTAATAGAAGAAAATGAAAAAACTGCTAGAGTTAGCGAAGTTCAACGCAAATTTCACCTCGCCTTCTTAGCAAAGTTTTTTTTGAGCACCAAGTTTAATTGAGAGTATTTTCAGCATTTATATAGCTCATAAAAGTTAGATTTCAAATTCTTCTTATTCCATAAAGAATGTGTCTACAAAAATGTGTCCACGAAAAACACAGCTACTCAGTCACACCGTTGCTACTGTTTTTAGGAACTCCATTCAACCTACAAGCAATGTGCTGGTAGTTGTTTCGTGTAGGAATAAATCAAAAACGATTACGAAAGTAATGAGCGGTAGTACGAGCATGAATTGTGATTGCAGCTTTTGCTATGGAAAGACTAGAATGACGCGGAGTTGACGGGAAACTGCGTAGGGTTCAGACTGCACCAAGTGAGCACGGCATCTTCTGCATTCACTGCAATGACTGTACTCACTGATTTCACTTACTGCAATAGTCGAGAAGTCGCTGCAGTGCTGCAATCTTTGCACTGAAATACTTTATGTGATAAGTAATCTCGCGCAAAGAGTGCAAACGCTAGTGTGTCATTGCCAACGATCAATAGAAGGTAGAGATGTGATTAAACTAGAGTTCAAGATTATGTTGTGCTACACTAATTCGTCATGCTGATAAGTGTTAATCTTATTGTGTAGAATTTGAGGAGGCATGAAAGGATCCGCTTAGCCATTGCATTTACTATCGTTCTGTTATATATCTTAAGATCGGTCTGGCATACAGTCTCTAAACTTTATACTTTCCGCTACATCAGTAACCGCTAGTGTGCTGCATGAGGTCTGAAGCGAGACCTATACAAACCGAACACGCGGAAAAGCTCGCACAAACGGAAAAGGCAAGTGGAGTTTCTACTCACAGTGTATGTTTCTAGTTGAGGCACTGAGCCATAGCCGAGGATCAATACTGGTGCACCATCCTTAAAATTGAAGTGCTGCTTGTATCGATATCAATCATCTTGGATCAGAAAAACATTCGTTTCCACAGTGCACAACCCACTCTTTCCATTTTGATATCGCATTGGTGTGACAGAATTGAGAACGTATAAGCAATTAAATCGTTTGATTAGATTGGCTGAAGTGGAGAGCAGTACGGAACAGATCGTTGAGCGAGCTCGTCCTATAGCTGTCGACGGTGCAATTGACGAAATGCAAAAACGCATGGGGAACTTCTAGCGGCCATTCAAAGCACATTAAAATGGAAATAGAGCTTTTAATTACAAAATGTCAATAATTTACTGTAAAAGCACACCCACCCTTTTTCAAAACTCTTTTGGCGCAAAACCGTGTGGATCAAAAGTTTTGTAGCAGTGTTCCGACAAATGGTGAACGCAATATCTGCCCTGAAGGCTTCTGCTGGCAAGGGCGGGAACGGGAATACGTTTTCCAGTTGGCAGCATCGCATCTGTTTTTGAAGAAGAGTGCTGGATAGACGAATGCAGTATTTACTTTGCGAAGCAACGTTGCATGTGAATGTCCAGAGAGGTTGGCCCCTTGCTCAACGATATTGGCCTACGCCATTATTATGCTAGACAGTGTTAGAGAGCCGCTTTTGAGCGACATAATGAACCGCTCATTCAACGCATTCCGAAATTTTTTTTGCGAGGCTCAAAACTGAGACTGCGTACAATCATGTGATGATCATTTACGTAAATGCCAACTTCGGGCTATTATTGGTTGTCGCCATCTCGAAAATTCACGGAGGCACTTGTCATTGTATGGTTCAAGCTACCCTTATCCAAGCAAACATATACAAGTTCAGAGATATCGCTAAGACGGAGGAACGAACACTCGCTTTTCTGCCAAGTTTACATGAAATTGGAATCGCACGGTGGAGAAGAACCGGACGTTTACCAACGTTGATCTTGTTTCAGTGAAACAGACGGATACGAAAGATGCCGCTTGCGTACTATGCTTATACCTGTCGCTGTTTTCTTTGAAGACTGTCCTGCTTGCTTTCTGTATTTTTTTTGAAAAATGTTACTGTGTTCACATTAGGACGCAACTCCTAGCACCAGAAGTTGTTTGAAGAAACGTTACGGACCAATTAGATATTGCTTTAACACACGAAAAGGCCAAATTTGCAAAAGTTATAGTAACCTACCATATCTACTATAAAGCATCTATTGCATTTGTTGCTGCGGTTGGCGGTGGATGCTGTCAGTGCGGTCGTTGCTCCTGATATAACCCTCATATGATGTATCTGATCAATTACTAAACAATAAGTGAGTTTCGTGCCTACTGACTAAAAGACGTGCATTTTTCGCCGTAAAACAGGGATTTGTTATGTAAAACAGGAGGTGATCTCTATTATAACTATCGTCAAAAAGCGAGGAATGTGGCAACGCTGGTGTTTCTAAATTTTTAAACGTAATTTTAGTGTCTTTTCTTTGAGTCCATGTTTTTGAGACAGTGCTAGAATTACATATCTTGAATAGGAATTTTACATAAATTACTTTGACTCTTCTGGATCATTTTAGAGTTTCCCATTTAAGCACATTTCTAAAAGTGCTTTTGTCACTATTTAGAAAAGCCAAAATGAACTTACTCTTACGAGACCGGAATCTAAGAAAATTGATTGTTGATAAACAAATAACATTGCAGAATTTCTTCAGGGTAAACTTCAATGATGCCGAAAGCATGTGTGTCACTGTTGGAGCACATTTGGCTTCAATCCACAGTTACAGGGAGAATTCTTCTGTAGCTGGTGATTTTATCTTCTTTCAGTCCACTGTCGAGTACTCTGTTTTGATTTAGGTTTGGCAAAAACGGGCAATACCCTTGGCGGTTCTCCGCAGACAACTTAGATAGGTCTAGTACGATCTGATTATATAAACAGCAACTGGACAGATAATTGGATGTGGATGGACGGCAAGAGGTATCTGGCATGGAACAAGGGTCAGCCAGATGGGGAAACAACTCAACTCTGCGTGGGGGTACCATTTGCATATGGATAAGCGATTTAACGACAAGCAATGATCTGAAAAAAATTAAAACCGGTCGATTACCCTATGCAAAACGTCGTTAGTTGCGCTGTAACTCAAGCCTTAATCAATCAGTCATCAAAGTCTTTTTTAGACAACCAATAGAAAACTTTCCTTTCCTGAATCTTGCTATTTCATTGAGTGCGATACCTGAGCACTGTCAGACTTTGATGTAGATAACAGCCTATATGCAAACTAGGTATGCCATTCACAACATCGCTGGTACGTGCTCAACCAAAAATTTCTTCATAACTGCTCGACACTCGACCAATTACTTGCTGTATTGCATATTTTTTGTACAAGAGTAGGTGTCCCAGCTTCTTTTTTGCAATTTTGTACGTAGTTTACTTTGCTGTACAAACATTTATTTTCATATATCACCAAGCTAATCTGAAAAAAGCAGACAAATGATGCGAACAAGTTATCATGTGTGCATTGCATCATATCCCCATGACTGTAAGGCAACATTCGCAACTTCGCACAAAAACGTCCATAAACAATAATTAGTTTGGTACACTATTTTTGCTTTTACCAGAAGTTTCCCATAAACTGATAAATTCGGCCGTCAAAGCAGCGCTTGCGATTAATAAAAAAATTTCTATGCTTGTAACGCCTTACGAATTGCCTGCATTGGAAGAATTACGAGATTTAGGCCACATGGCCATTGATTCATGCGCATGCGTGCGCGTTACCGCAATGTTTTTTGACTGTTAGTCCTCCTTTCTACTGATGACATGCTGTACGCTATGCCCGGGCGAAAATGTTTTTGAGTTTTTAGGCTAACCTTTAAGTATTGGGGCATCTCGATTTTTGGAATTCTCAATGTTTCTTTTCCTCCGCCGATAACTCATTACTCTTCTGTGTTTATTGTCATAACCGAGTCATAACCGAAATTCTCAAATTCTTTATTGGGCTGACGTTTCGGCAAATCGCCTTCTTCAGAGCCTGGTGTGGGTAATGCGATCCGCAATCCATTCAACGACGTCTCTGCAGCAGAATGAGGAAGCTCCAAGACTCAGGATAGATCACTAGCTGAGCTGGTTGTAATTAATCAAAGACTCAGCTTTTGAGTTACGCCGAAAAGCTTCTTAAAGCGAGGGCGGATGACTAATGACTGTTTGGAGGGCCATTATTTATAGTGAAAAATCAGGTCAGAAGAGCTGACCTAGGTAAGATACGAGCTCAGCCGTGATCGGCAGGTATTCCTTAACGATTCATTTTTATTTCGCGTGGATATAAAAGTCTTCTGTACACTTCCGCGCTGGTGTTTAAAATTCGTGCGCCAACATTTTCCTTGAAACTCCGAAACTTGTACCCGCATGTTTCTGTATTCGGTGAGTGTTCAGAGGAGTAGATGTGCGCGATTGATCTTTGTCGTCTATGTGCTCTTTGATACGAACACAAGCAAACCGCCATTTCGCCAGTGTAATCATCGCCGCACTCCTCGTAGGGAATCAGATAAATGACCCCGGTGGCCATGCAATCCCCGCCTCTGTCTTAAGGGCAAATAACGCAATGTAACTTGGGCGAACTAGTAAGCTTTGAAATAACTCAGAATCAATTCTACAGTCGTAACAGAACTTTGTAGCCCTCCTCAGACACTGTCGCAATGCAGTGTTTACTTCATCGGAGATAAAAGTAATGCAGAAGGTTATTCTTTTGGCGGTGTTTACTGTCCACGCGATGCTGTTCTCTTTTAGTCCTAGGCGTCCTTGCTTAATTTACATACCCATTAGTGAAAACTATGCTGCGAGCGAACGCTAATAATTCCATCCTTTTCTGATGACCACTAACAAACCCAAGATGCTTTGCGAAACATGTTTTTGATTACGTATCTCTTTGTTTGACGCCGATGTGCTGATTGGTGGTGGATGAGAATGTATTTATCGCTCAATTTGCGGTACCATTTTGTCGCACACACACTCGGAGAGATACTGATTTGTACATTCAGAAACGGTAGCCATTCGCTGTTGGGCTTTTCCCTGTGAGCTGTATATATTTCAGTTGTATATACTGTGATTGCTTATTTGAGTAACTGGAAACCCTTATCAACACCTACCTGAGCGCGAAGATGATAAAGCAATTATCTATGTATCGGCAATAGAGCAAGGGGCGGCACTCCGAGTTGGTGCTTCGATTTTCGAAGACTGCCGAGGTTCCGACGAAGCTGGGCACCGAAACGTTAGGCTGTTCTGAACAAAAAATCGAAAAATCAAAGTCGATAACAAATATCGTGTAAACGATATTGGTTATCGGCTACAATCGTATACAAATAAATTGAACATGTTTTTGTGGGGGTTCGTGGCGAAGCCACGGTATAGGACGCAAAGAAATAGATAAGAATCAAGTTTAGGTTAAAAACTATCGATTTAGGCATCATATTAGTTCATTCCGAAAGTACCATTTCACTTTTTTCAAGGGCACCATTTTAGATAGAGCAAAGAAAACATTTTTGAAAGATCTTGGTAGCATACGACGCAGCATTTCATTTTCTTTCTAATGATTATAGAATCATTGCAGCACAATTATGAGCTCCTAAAAAATTACCGAAAGCCTTGACCCATGCTTTTTGAAACCTCAAGTTTTACAACTCTTTCGATTTCTATGTCATCTCTCCAAAGGAGCCCAAGTAAAGAGAACCAGAGAAATAGAGAAGCTAAACTCAACGAAAGGCTTGCTTTTCGATCTGCTAATCAAGTGTCCCCTTCCTGATGCTTTGATCCAAACAGTGATTGATTTGTCGAGACGCATTGAACAATTAACTCCCATTTATGTTTCCTCACTTTGATTCTATAATGATACAGATCTAGCCAAGAATTTATGCTGAAACAAAGCAACATGGCAGGGTAAAAGGATCAAGTCTCAAGAGTGATTAACTCGTAGAATCGATAGATTGTTTTACAATTACACTTGACCTGGTACGGAAGCTTTCATGCAAAAACTGTGGTCTTGGAAAGAACGACTTGCAGTGGAACGACGCCTAAATGCAGGGGAACAATTTGAAGGGAAAAAGGTTTTGACACAAGCAAGCATACACTTATTCGATTGCACGAGATTGAAAATCGACTAACTATTGAAAACAAATATTCGTACGAATACATCTGAAAATCAAAAAGTTCTGATGATTGACTGTTCGAATAAATTCGAAAATGATAAATTTCTAATAAGCGAACATCGACATATTCGGAATTTCGAACTTTTCGAATACTCGAAATTCAAATGAGTTTTAATCGAATATTATTCAAATACTCGAATATTTACTCGATTCGGTCCAAAGTATGCTAGGTATCCTCAGCGGTTTGAACAAGTCAAGGCAGAAACTTTATTCTTTGTATCAATCTTTATGCTACTTCCTCAACATCTCGTCAATCAGTGCGGCAGCCTTGCTCAGGGTTTAAGCCACTTCTGAATTCTCGTTTGCATTTTGCCAGTCGAAAGCTAACCTTACCTTTAAAGTTAGCTTTCGACTGGCAAAATGTAAACGGGGATTAACTTTAGTCTGTTAGATGATTTCTATTTTCTTTGCATATGATCACTCTATTTCAAATTTATGATATGGAAATAATTAGGGCTCGGCACGGGTGGCTAGTCAAAAATGCAAAAAACGAAGTCTTCCTTGACTTCGCCACAAAAGTGCGACATTCCCTTGACACGCTAACGAACAAATCAAACATGAAAACAAAAAGAAACGGAATACAAGACCGACAATAAATAAGCAATAAGAACTTGGAGCAGCTTTGCCGCTGCCATCTAGATAGTTTGGAAGGGCTATAACTAGGCGGGGAGGAGCTCTTTTAGGGAGGTACAAGAGCTGTTTTGTAGAATATTAGATGTAGATAAAGCTGTTTTGTAGAATATTAGATGTAGATAACTTTTATCTAAAAAATATGAAAAAATTATTTGAAGAATAGGCATTATATGACTTTGTTTGCACTAAGCAGGTGGCTTGAAAGCCACCTAACCCCGAAAAAAGTTTGCCATGCCCTTAGTTCGCATAATTTTTTTATAATTTTTCAGACCTAGTCCCAACTCACCATTGCCCATCTACACACCTATTTTGGTGCCATTTCATCTTCACTTCGCTATAAACAAACCCTTTGTTTATTTGCTGGCGGCATGCCGACAGCGTGCCGGCAGTAGATCGAAAGACAGCGTTATGCTCTTCCGCAAAAACGATATCCCCTTTGCTTTTTCCCCCGAAAACGATATCCAGCTTGCTTTGCAAGCCACCTGTGCCGAGCCCTGGAAATAATGGCGTGTAAAGGATTAGATGCATCTGAGCGCTAAAGACCTAACAATACTATGGAAAAATTTCCAAACCTGTTTGGTCTCGTATATTTTTAGGCATGCTGGGATGTGATTACCTGTAATAAATTGTCACTTTCAAATAAAATGCTTTTCTGTTATACAACATTACCTTTACGATATGTTCGTATACCATGTTTAATCTAGACGTTTTCATGATACTACGTTACTATTACTATTGTTTTAGAGAAGACATGATGTGTAAGGCACCTGTTTGCATGGCGTATTGTCAAGCGGATTTGTTGAACAGCACACCAAGACATCATTGCAATTACAGAAATTTAGCAAAATCATTAGCTGGAGCAGAAAGACAGTTTACATCAAGAACCTTTTCTATTGAAGTATTGCACCTATAACGTTTGGATTTGTCTCTCTCGTCACGTCACGTGACCCCTACGGCAAGATTCCCGAAGAAGAAAGCAAAGAAGAGAAAAAGTTGTAGAAAAAACACAGAAAGACAGAGACACCCATGGATATAAACACCCAACACCCATGGATATAAAAAAACAGGCAAAATCAGCTATTGTTGGTTTTCGTAGCTTCTCTCCATTGTCACTATTCCCTTTCCAACGGTCTGAGGGATAGTCAGGGTGAAGTTTTTCGTTCTTGTGTTTTTCATTAATTTCATCATCATCGTTTGCAGAGAAGGAGGGGGAGTAGGAGATGGTAGGTGGAGGCAAAGCCAAGGGCGAGGGAGAGAGTTGGAAAGAGAAAACGAGAGAAAACGAAAAAGAGACCGTTGGGCTATGCTTTGACATGATGTTGGCCTCGTTTGGCGCTTGCCCGCAGAAGAGGAAAAGTCTTAGCATTTTACCAATCATTTTAGGTTAAGGCCGCACTCCAAATACAAAAAAAAAACAAGTATGACTAGTGAGACCAGGAAGGCCGACAGAGATCAATTTATGGAGTCCTCGTTCGAAAAATGCTTGCCTCCTGCACTTGTCTGCTAATTTATCAAAAAACGAGCTGGCAAACGGGCTCCTCCCGGTCCTGTCAATAATGTATTTTCGAATCAGCATGTTCACTTACCTCGTCCGCACTCTGCACACTCTGCACACCCTGCACACCCTGCACAACCTGCACATCCTGCACAATATACTTGGGTCCGAATCGAATGAGAATTCGATCATTCGAATAAAACATTCGAATATATTCGTATTCGAAATTCTATATTCGGAGTTCTTCCATTTTCGAATAATATTCGAAACTCGAATAATTGAGAAAACGGGGTTTCGAATTAAATTCGAAACTCGAATAATCAAAAAGCAGGATTTCGAATACAATTCGAAAACTCGAATAATCAAAAAACGAGGTTTCGAATATTAGTCGAAAACTCGAATAATCAAAAAACGAGGTTTCGAATAGATTTTATTCGAATGTTTTATTCGAATGTTTATTCGAATTCGTATTCGAATGTACTCCGTATTCAGATTATTTGACTTTGTTGCAGAGCCAACTGCTGAGTATCAAGTTCACTTCGTCCGCGTTTTTTTTCGCAAAACTCGGTAATGCATCTTTTGCAACCGGTATACCTTTGAACTGTATGGAGAGTCGCATTGTGCTGATAATGGATAAAAATTTACTTTATTGGTTTTATCGATTTTTGGAAAATCTTGAGCTACGAGGTTGGGAACTGGTACAAGGGGGTAAATGAGGGCGCTGATTATGGATAAAAATTTACTTTATCGGTTTTATCGATTTTTGGAAAATCTTGAGCTACGAGGTTGGGAGTTGGTACAAAGGGGTGAGTGAGGGTGCTGATTAAAACCGAAATCTATTCTATTAATTTCAGCAATTTTTGGAAAGTTTTGAGTTAGGAGTTGGTATAGGGATACTAGGGGGCTGATTATGATTGGATCGGCTTTAGCCAGATATGTCGGCAAGTTTGAGATGTGATTGCTTTAGTTATTCGATAAATCATTCGAATATTTATTCGAAATTTAACTTCCAATGTTCGAATATATTCGATATTCATTCATTCGATATTTTTGGTTTTCCAAATTTATTCGAAATTCATTCATTCGATATTTTTGATCTTCCGAATTAATTCGATATTCGTTTATTCGAAATGTATTATTTTCGAATTTATTCGATACTAGCTGGCTTACCCGGCTCCGCCGTATCCGGACCAAACTTGGCACACATACACTTCGGGCCTCGGCGGGTGTCACAGTCCACTTTTCGTTATCGATCGATGTCGATTTTACCGATTTTTATCGATTTTTTGCAGAGTTCACCTACAGGGCTAGGAGTTGGCACAGGGGGGGAAGTGAGCATGGGGATTCCGAATACAAAATTAGTTTTTCAGAATTATCGATTACTTTTATTGATTTTATCGATTTTTTGTAAATTTTGACATGCGAGGCTGGGATTTTGCACAGGGGGGTAATCGAGCATGCTGATTACGAACACAATTTTAGTTTTCAGGATCGCCCATTACTTTTATCGATTGCATCGATTTTTTTGTAAAGTTTGACCTGCGGGGCTGGGAGTTTGCACAGGGGGTAATCGAGCATGCAGATTACGAATACAATATTAGTTTTCAAGATCGTCCATTACTTTTATCGATTTTATCGATTTTTTGAAAATTTGAGCTAGGGGGCTGGAGTTTGGCACAGGGGTTTAATCGAGCATGCTGACCACCCCCCTTGGGGATGATCAGCATGCTCGATTACCCCCCTGTGCCAACTCCCAGCCCCCTAGCTCAAACTTTGCAAAAAAATCGATAAAATCGATAAAAGTAATCGATAATCCCGAAAACCAATATTGTATTCGGAATCCCCATGCTCGATTATCCCCCTGTGCGAACTCCCAGCCCCGTAGCTCAAACTTTGCAAAAAAATCGATAAAATCGATAAAAGTAATCGATAATCCTGAAAACCAATATTGTATTCGGAATCCCCATGCTCGATTACCCCCCTGTGCGAACTCCCAGCCCTGTAGCTCAAACTTTGCAAAAAAATCGATAAAATCGATAAAAGTAATCGATAATCCCGAAAACCAATATTGTATTCGGAATCCCCATGCTCGATTACCCCCCTGTGCCAACTCCCAGCCCCGTAGGTGAGCTCCGCAAAAAAATCGATAAAAATCGATAAAATCGATATCGATCGATACGAAAAGTAGCCTATGACACCCGCCGGGGCCCGAAGTGTATGTGTGCCAAGTTTGGTCCGGATCGGTTCAGAAATGGAATTTTCTATTCGGAACACACAGACATACAGACAGACATACAGACAGACATACATACAAACAGACATTCAGCTTTATATATAAGATTCGTTTATTCGATTTTTTCCTTTTCGAATTTATTCGATATTCATTCATTCGATGAAAAATTATCGAATTACCCAAGTATACTGCACAACCTGCACAACCTGCACAACCTGCACACCCTGCACAACCTGCACAACCTGCACCCAAATGTGCACAAACACACAAACGCACTCACAGATTTTCTGTTTTATATATAAAGAGATGAAGGTGCTTCCTCTAGCAAGGATGGTGAACTGAGCTACAATGTGTTTTAATGTTAATATCAGGTCATTTCACGAGCTCGCGAAGTCTTTGTTGTCGTTGTTTTTCGATGAAGCGGTCGGGTTACGTCAAAGTACCAGCACTATCTGAAACAATCAGCTTTGCTCTAAAAAAGCTGTACTTTGATTTCGAAGCAAAGTGCCCTTTGTTTTATGACTTCTCAATGCAAAGTTTCATAAGAGGCAAAAATTGGCGATTTTAGCACTGTTTCGCTTCATAAACTGTTGTCGCAAGTGAAAATATCATCTGTTGTTATGATTGATGAGAAACAACTGTTTACGGGACTACAGTGCTTATATTAGGTTGTAAAAAAAACTTCTGGGCACTTTTGACATTTTCATTTTTGACGCATTTGCGCTCGGTCGAACTTTAACGACAAAGTTTTTATACGTTCAGTGGAAGGAAGTTTGAGCTTTTTGAATCCGCTTTCGATTCGTATCGATGTCCTACCGTATTTGATTTGCACATGAAACCTTTCTAACCATAGAAATTTCACTATTTTTCCTTCTGCTGCTATATTTCTGTGCAGTTAAAGAAATTTCGTCTAAAACATAGGTGATTTGAATAAGAGGCCTATTAAATTCTCGAACGTAGCTGCATTCAAGTTGTTTTTGCTTTTTGCGCTTTGAAATCATGAACTGACGAACTTGTTTCTGACTGCAGCTCTTCTCGCATCTCGCGTCGCTTCTGCGGGAATCGCCATGCCTGGTTGAAGGTCCAACCCAACATTGTTCGCAGTAATCAAAGATTTGGTTCGTACTCTGCAGAGGATCAGG
Organism: Cylicocyclus nassatus; assembly: GCA_958299035.1. Classification (NCBI taxonomy): domain Eukaryota; kingdom Metazoa; phylum Nematoda; class Chromadorea; order Rhabditida; family Strongylidae; genus Cylicocyclus; species Cylicocyclus nassatus. Next base: position 60,804,455 of record CATQJL010000223.1, read on the forward strand.
AAGATTTCGAAGTCATTTATTAGACGAATGGTGCATTTTTGGGGGCAAAAAATACTCGATTTTTGGAACTTTTTGAGAAAACTCTTTTGCAGAATTCCCTCAGAAACATGAATGGTTCTCATAACAGCCCAGCAGACTTCTGTATAAGCAAATCTGTAAATGTACCAGTTCTGTTTGCACTGGCTATTCCATGATACGGGCCAAATACGGGAAGTGCAGTTGCCAATTCTTAAGAAGACCTTGCTTTCAGTAACCACAAAATAAGGTTTCCTCTGAAAAGAGAAACAGGTTTTGAAGAATAAAATTGGCCCTTTCGAACGGTACAGTTACTTTCCCGTGAACCAACAGCTTCATCTTGAAATGACAACAAAAATAAAAATTTTACGAACTCAAGAAACGGCCTAATACATGCATCAATACTCGAATTTTCGTCAGCAATCAAATAGTTGCCTTGCTGAGCTAAATTTCTAGCGTCAGTTTTAGCATATAATAACCTGCTGTTTCTGAGAAAGCCCACATAGTATTGATAAAATTCGACATTAGAATTCAGGATTCATATCAACTCCATAGTGGAGAAATTGGACATCCCGTCCCAATTTATTCGTTTGCGGTAGAAAATGGTCGGAATCTGTTATTTCTGCATAATCAGAACTTTTTATCTTACCGCAACCACGAGCCAAAGCGAATGAAATGATATAACCTTATCTGAGCTTCGCATGCGAGACAATCATGCGAGAAATCCATTTAAAATGAGGCAAAATGGGATTTACCTTCATTATAATGGAATTGAAAGCCCATCTTATTGTTAGTCCCAGCAGCAAGGTAAGCTGGACCTAAGCCCATTTTTGAGCCCGATCTTTTGTGTGTCCCCTAGCCCATTCTAAGGTGATGAGTGAACGGGAAAAGTTTTATTTCTTCCATGAAGTCAGAAATAAGTTTTCTTCCAAACTCAAAATACTTCAAAATCCTGGAGGCGGGTTGATTTATTCAATCTAAACAAACTTGAACGCTCTGAAATATTAGGTCCATGCGAAAGTGCAATTTGATAAACTCATTTAATCTTTAACCATCAAATCCTAAACCTAAATTCTGCTTTTTAATATAAAAATAAAAAACTCTTTTTAAAGATATTCCTTGACTCCTCGGAGACCCGAACATCCAGACACGACGCTTCAAAATCTGTGATTTCGATTTGATAGCAAGGATACCGGAGGCTACTAGCTAGTCTCAAAAAGTCCGTAGCAAAATCTTACAACCCATACGTGACTCAGGCCTTAAACTCGCATGGAAACGAAAAAAAAACAAGAAATTGTAAATGTATCATTTTGCAGAAAAAACTTTTTATCACGGTATTCTTCCAACGACAATGTTTGACGCCCATACAAAAAGTTGCAGTGTTTACTGTGATCATGGGTCTTTCTGTTTTTACCTATTTTTCGTGAAGAAAGTGCGTAAGAGGATTTTTCTTGCATTGAAGACGATCAAAGTAAGTCTGAACTACTACAATGTAAGTCGCTTTTACAGAATTTCTAAAGCTAGACAAGACATTTTAAAATTTGACCAAACTCAAAATCACGAAATTTGAGTTTTTGAAAGCTAGGCTAAACAATGAGCAGTTCCTCTCAAATAACTATGTCAAAGCGTGAACCTTCTGCTTAAAGACAGCGTCCAGGCAAGTCTGCACCTATGGGGATTTTACGTGCAAAGTACTTTTGGGGCCCTAACTAAGCCACTGCCCAACCGGCAGCTCATATAGTGCCCTAACGCCTGAGATAGTCCCCTCGAAACTGGACCCCGCGATCGTATTCGCATGGATTCATGGCAGTTTCGCGTCAGGACACACGCTTTGCGCCATGAATCCATGCGAAATACGATCGCGGAGTCCAGTTACGAGGGGGTTATCTCAGCCGTTAGAGCACTACCTGAGCTGCCACTTGGGCAGTGCCTTAGTTAGGACCCCAAAAGTACTTTCCACGTAAAAGCCCCATAGGTCCAGATCTGCCTGGACGCTGCCTTTAAAAAGCGCAAGACAGCTTGAGATGTAGCAAATTTAAAATCTACCTCTTATCAGATAAACTCTGGAGACATCAGAGTGATTTGATCGAGATACCAATAATGCAAACACTTCTACAGCGATTAAATTTTATTGACAGTCCCCAAGTAACTATTGTGAAACAATGTTAGGTCTAGTCTGGCTACGGCTAGTATGGTGAATATGAACAGAAATGAATAAACAGGTTGAGTCAAGCTAAAGAAGAGTTTTCTGAAACACTATTGTATGGAATGATAAGATACTACAAGTGAGATATCTTAGCACCGCATGGACTAATTGTGAGCCCATTTTATTCGCATTTCATTCGCGAAAAGCCGTTTTCCAAATGGACTTTCGTAGATATCAATCCATTTTCAATCCATTATTAGCTTACAAAATTTTGTTTGCTCCTGAAAATATACTTTTAACATTTAAATAGATTTACATGGCTTCAATAGGTTGAAAAATGGAGTCAGCGAGTTTGGAAGAAGATTAGCGATTTACCTAATAAATTCAAAATCAAAGACGAGAAAGAAATTTACTTGAGCCCAAATTAATCCAAATGAATAACCTTATGATTTCTGTCACCCACTGCTAACAAGGGAATGGTCAGAAATCGAAGTGGCCAATTCAAGCAAGCTGCATACCATTCGATGCAGCATAGAATGCTGATTTCAGATCTGCCTTCCTTATCTGCAGAGCGATTTTGTAGGCGAAGTTATAAGCCGTTGAATGTCATCATTTTGCTAAGAAATTGTGCGTGTAAAGGTCAAACTTGGCCATACAAAGTCATTCTCGGCCCAGTGTTGGACCAAAACGTGTAACTAGGTCAGTTCATATGGCTCGTACCTAAAGGTGAGCTAAAAGAGCAGTGATCTGCCTAATTTCGCAGTTTTTGTGGACGATTTTTTCGCAGTAAAGCTGCTCATAACTTCGCCCACAAAGGCGCTCTGCAGATACGGAAGACACATTTGAAATCAGCATTCTATGCTGCATCGATTGGTATGCAGCTTGTATGGATTGGCCACTTCGATTTCTGACCATTCCCTTGTAAGTGCTGTTTTTTTGGCTGTTTTCTTTTCTTTTGTTTGCAATCTAAACAAAGTAGCAAATGTTGCCAAGAATGTCGAGAAAAATGTCTCAACCTTGTTTTTATGAAGAAAGTACCATAAAAAAAGCAGTCAAAACGTTTAAATGATGGTAGTGGGTGAAAATTCTCATGAGTGTGGCGCATGCGGTAGAACTTCATAGCCTAACTGCTTCGGCTTTGTGCGTGTGGCCGCAAATTGCTTTCAAAAATGGTGGGCTTTTCTTTTTGCTGCAAGACACGGACGCTATAATTTCCAATGCTTTTGTCTATCTACTAACAATGATTTGTGTAATATTCCATTGACCAGAATAAAAACATTGTTGTGGGTAATTCGGACTGCAGTACAAGACACTATAATTTTTCATTTTGAGTGTGGAGGATTGTCACGATCCTACTCTCCTCGGCTACCGTGATTTCAAAGCCTATACACTTGAATGCAAAGAAATAAGCTGGTCCCAGTTGGATGTAGACCAAGATCAGTACAAAACATGTGCGCAAATAGTAGTATGGTCTAATTTAATGGATGAAATGCGACCTCAGTTTTTTTGTCAGCAATGGACAGTGCATGTTACGATAGTGTTAGGCAATGCTTGTCTAGTATCATTATACTAGAAAGCATTGCTTGCTTCTGTTACTTTCACTGTCTTCAACGTAGCGAAGAAGGAAAAATGTCCGAGTTCAAATTCTTGCGACTCCTGCTTTCTATAGTCGCCCTCACCCCACTAGTCGGTCGGTGGACAAATTCAAATTTGAATTGAAGCAGGCCTGTCACGGCAGAGCGCGGCAGGAGACAACGCTCAGCAATAACGAAAACTCAATATAGGTCAAACAAGTTGTAACAGTACAAAAACTGCTAAGCAATGGCGAAGAAATACGCAAAGTGAATGCGTGAACTTGAACGGAGAGCTAAGGTGCCGTGCTCTGCCGCGACCTGCCTGCTCCAGTTCGAATTCGAATTCGTCCACCGCCCGACTAGTGGGGTGAGGACGACTATATATAGGTCATTTATGTAATCGTGACGACAGATTTGACTGCGGTCTTTAATCCCACGGGAACACAAAACACTCATACAAAAAGACGTCAGCTCTATGCTTAGCTCAGTTACTTCCATTGTCCAAATACTATCATATATTAGCGGGAAATCATTCAAGTAGAACTAATAGCCAAGAAAATGCGGTTGCCTTTAAGTGCGTGCGTGTCGCGCGGGGCCGCGCATCGTCACGATTTTTCATGTTCTGTACCTAGCGTGGGCGAAAAATGCTCGCTATCCATTGTCAAAAGCATCACTTATTCGAGTTTTTGCTATCTCGCTATCTATCAACTTCTTCTGTTTCGTTTCATTCTTGATCAATCTCTTCAAGTGATTATGCGCATTGTTTCAGCTCTCTGATCCTATTTCCTGCAAACCTTCATCGCATCACAAATGGTACGACTACTACTGTTCCACTGCTTTGAAATCGTTTGTGTGCAAGAAAATGGCCTTACATTGAATGCGAAATAAAAATGCACATGATTACAGTGATCGACTTTCTTTACAACACTTCGCAAGCTGTTATTGATTCCAAGCCGAGATTTTTTCAACGTCACGGAACAAACTAAAGTAGCTGCCGTGCGAGTGGAAGAAAACATATAGGGCTTTTACAGTAACATTCTGCTAACTACATCAGTTTGTTGTTTGCCAGGTAAAAGAAAACCTTTTAACGTAAAGGTCGGTGTGCTCATAAATTCAATAATGAACCATTGCTTTGCTTTTCCTGCAGAATAAACTCGGGTATGTGCTAGGGACCGGTACAGCTGGGCCGGATTCAAGCTGGTTCCGTTTGCGAAAGATAAAGGAAAGGGGATAGAAAAATCGTCTTTGTAGGGTTTTTGGAGGAGCACCAGAAATTACATAAAGAATTCGTGAGAATTCCAGCATTAGATGATGTTCATCCAGACATCTTCATTGTTGAATACAAAAAAAATGGAGCTGGCACATATGGTTTGTGCCTTAGAAAGGTTCTCATGGGTATCACCAGCATGGCTGCGTTTCGATCGTTTTAACACTTAATTCTAGCAAATTTAAGGCGCCTAATTAATGCTGACATGAAAGCGATCAAAAGGCAGGCGTTGAAGGTACTTATGGAAACCTCTCTTGGGTATAGACTATACTTGGGTCCGAATCGAATAGAAATTCGATCATTCGAATAAAACATCCGAATATATTCGATTCGAAATTCGATATTCAGAGTTTATCCATTTTCGAATAATATTCGAAAATCGAGTAATTGAGAAAACGGGGTTTCGAATAAAATTCGAAACTCGAATAATCAAAAAACAGAATTTCGAATAAAATTCGAAAACTCGAGTAATCAAAAAACGAGGATTCGAATAATATTCGAAAACTCGAATAATCGAAAAACGGGTTTTCGAATAGATTTTATTCGAATGTTTTATTCGAATATTTATTCGAATTCGTATTCGAATGAACTCCGTATCCAAATTATTCGAGTTTGTTGCAGAGCCAACTGTGAGTACCAAGCTCGCTTTGTTTGCGTATTTTTTTTACAAGACCAGGTAATGCATCTTTTTTGCAACCGTAACGACCTTTGAACTGTATAGAAAGCGCATTCCTCCGACTGCTTGCGACATAAAAAAAATAAATGTGGATTTTAATTGATGCTTTTTCGATCAATGAGTTACAGATGTCTTTAGATGTAACGCCAGCTCAGCACAGATGTATAGCGTGTGCAAGCCTCATTTTTAAATTTCAGCTCCAGCCAATTTCATTTGCTGCTACTCTGCTAAACTGCCCTTGAAATGTAGTGGACGCCTGACAAGTGAGGTCTGCTGTTGAACAAAGCGGCAGGATCAAGGTGCACAAATCGGTTACCCTACGGTGCATAACGCGCAAGGATCACGAAGATGCACTGGATGTTACTACTTAATAGCTATAGATCAGTGGAAATCGCTGATGATTATTTTTTGTACTAATTTTTAATCTATCTCAAAAACGACTTGTACTAATTTCCCATGAAATCAATTTGTTCATTTGAATGAATCCAGACAGCTGGCTACTAACCTTAATTTTGCTATGAATCTGACATGCCTCTGAACAGGCCTTCTAATTGTAAGAAACTAATCTCATTCAGTCTCGAATCTTTCTGAACGTCGAAGTAGATCAAAGTGAACTTCATTGATTTAATTAGAAAAAAGCATTGCAAAGCAAAGAGTCTGGATAAACATAAGAAAGAGATATGCTTCGTTATCAGGATAGCTGCCTAGCGTTGGCTTGTAGAGGCAATATCATTTCATCTGTATGACCGTAGCCAAGCCACGCCTCTAGATGCGGAAAAGTGTGTATAGTTACAGTGGATACAACAAAAAGGCAGCAGAGTGAAAAGGCTATATAGGGATACTCGGGATCGGTGAAACTGCAAATGCAAGAAGAAGATCTGCAGGTAATTTCAAGTACAGTAATCGTTATCAGGCCTCCAATTCATTGCGTTTAGATGGAGCTGCAGCAGTATTCGATTCATTTGAATCGAGGTAACGCACGCCCACATGCCGAATCCAATCCAGTAATCTGGTGGCACAATCACCAACAGCAGTTTCCAATACTGGCGTCATCTGCCTTGGAATCAGTCGATAGCGAGAGACTCTTTAGGTCTGTGTTCCCATTATATATGAGTATATGGGCGATATTGCTATTTAAGCACCGCCGGAATCATTTTTGGAAACAAAAGAAGACAACGTTTGCTGGGAAAAACCGCCAGGCTTTTCCTCATGATCAACGCTAACACTAACAAAGACACAAGCAGGTGACTTAATTTCCTCAGAGAAACAAAAATCAGAGACATATTCAGGGCTTGCAAAGCTTGGAGTCAGAGAGAAGTTGAACGTTATGGTTGCCATGAGAGTTCTAACCCACCATCCACTAGTTCCGAGCAGTCTTCATCTGAAGATTCCGAGGAGGAATTCTCCGAAGAAAGCGTAGAACTCTAGATCCAGTGCCTTCTCTATACATTGGTGATTCTGATGGTGTATGTTTTGCCCATGTCCATATCATACACATTCCAGCAATGCTTTGAAGATGTTATCCGTACATATATAGAAAGTATATCAAGCATTTTGCCTTAACATTGTTGATTTTGACGTGGAAAAGGTCATGTTTTGTTTATGCCCAGCATATATTCCTACAATACTCGGAAGAAAAGTGTCCCAATTGTGTAGCAATAGATCAGCAACTTTGCTTTTACATTGTTGATTCTGATAAGAAATAAAGTTATTCCTTATGTACATCAATCTCTTTCAGACCATCTGAAGAAGAGTTTTCTAGGCACAACATAAAATTTATATCGTCTGCTTCTCTTATCGCTCAATAATGGGAAGTAAAATATGACGTTTTGCTGATGCATAGACTAGTTGCCAACCGACTAATTTTATCGATTTGAAGGAAGCTACTGGGCTGGAACATGGTACAGGGGGGTAAGTGAGGGTGCTGATTATAAACAAAATTTGTTCATCGATTTTATCGATTGGGGAACTTTGAGCTACGGGGCTGGGAGTTGGTACAGGGGGTAAGTGAGGGTGCTAATTATGAATAAAATTTTTGTTTATCGATTTTATCGTATTTTGGGGAACTCTGAGCTACGGAGCTGGGAATTGGTACGGGGGAGGGAAGTAAGTGAGGGTGCTAATTATGAATAAAATTTTTGTTTATCGATTTTATCGTATTTTGGGGAACTCTGAGCTACGGAGCTGGGAATTGGTACGGGGGGGGGGGGGGGTAAGTGAGGGTGCTAATTATGAATAAAATTTTTGTTTATCGATTTTATCGTATTTTGGGGAACTTTGAGCTACGGGGCTGGGAGTTGGTACAGGGGAGTAAGTGAGGGTGCTGATTATGAACAAGACTTTTGTTTATCGATTTTATCGATTTTTGGGGAACTTTGAGCTACGGGGCTGGGAGTTGGTACAGGGGGGTAAGTGAGGGTGCTGACTATGAATAAAATTTTTGTTTATCGATTTTATCGATTTTTGGGGAACTTTGAGCTACGGGGCTGGGAGTTGGTACAGGGGGGTAAGTGAGAGTGCTGATATAAACAAAATTTTTGTTCATCGATTTCATCGATTTCTGGAAAAGCTTGAGCTAGGAGTTGGTGTAGGGGATATGAGGGTTATGAATGAATCGGTTTTAGCCAGAAATGTCAGCAAGTTTTAGATATGTTGCAAAAGTTATTCGAAAAATCATTCGAATATCTATTCGAAATTCGACTCCCAGTGTTCAAATATTAGGTTGTCCCGAAAGTTTTGTCGGTTTTTGTCATCGCTCACCAAACCTCACAGAACACCAATCCATGGACGGCCTAGGTGTCATTCTATTCATTTTTGTATCCTCTTTCTTATAGCTATGCTTGTTCTCTGATCTACCCCGTGTTTACGATGTTATCGCCATGGCTTTTTGAGCACCTCAGCAGTAGCGCCAAAATTTCCTGAATTTTGAAAATTTTCATCCTGACACTTCTAAGGAGCGCTGGTAACTGTTATGTGCAGCAAAGCTTTGGCTACATTGTACCCATTTTAGAATATGTGAGTTACGTTTGCCAAGTTCGTTATAACTATTTATTTAATAAAAACCGCGGCCTTTTGATTACGTTTACCCACTCAAAAATATCAAAAATTCAAAAAGCAGCTTTTTCAAAGCAAATCAAACTTGGTTGTGTTGCATAAATGATGTTTAATAACAAACAAGTTTAAATTTGCAAAAACTCAAAAGCTTTCATGCTTTTGCTGCAATTGTGCGTTTCATGACTTTGCTAAAAACCAGGGCCTCCGGAGAAATAATTTTTTGAAGTTAAAATCAGCAGATTAGGAGAATCTAAAAATATTAACTTGTAGCCCGAGAGTTGCTCTATTTGACCTATTCTTAGTCTTTTTCGAAACTTTGCAATGAAATTTTTGAAAATTATCTCAACTTTGAGCAAGTAAAATTGAGAGGTAGAGAATTTTGGCAATTATCAAAAAAAGAATACAAGAATATGGTATGAATGTGTATCCATAAGAAAGCGGAGGAAAAGCTGCATCGAATGCACGTTGAAACTCATTCAGGTTTTTACTGTGCGTGGTTTTATAGTGGTTTGAAAGAACCGACAAAACTTTCGGGACAACCTAATATATTCGATATTCATTCATTCAATATTTTTGATTTTCCGAATTTATTCGAAATTCATTCATTCGAGTTTTTTTCATTTTCGAATTTATTCGATATTCGTTTATTCGGGTTTTTTCATTTTCGAATTTATTCGATATTCGTTTATTCGAAATTTTTCATTTTCGAATTTATTCGATATTCATTCATTCGATGAAAAATTTTCGAATTACCCAAGTATAGTATAGACGATACTTGATTGAGACAATGTCGTACGCACAGCGGCAATTTGAAATCCTGCCGTAAACAAATGCTTTGCGCATGTTGGCCAAACGTCAAATCTGTCAAACTGAGTATTATAAATGCTGTTTGAGTTGCAATAGTGCGGTGCATTTTAGCAACTCCTCTTCCAAAGCTTCTTAAAAAACTGAAGTATCCAGGTGACCCTCTCTACAACGCCTACCAACAATCTTAACAACTCATTGCTTCACATAGTAAAAATCGAGTGACCAACAGATGCAACAAATCGTAAACGTCGCTTTTTTTTCAGGCTTCAATCATTTTCGAATTTTCAAAAAGAATTTTATCGAAAAAACCTCAGACTTTCGGTATTAACACATTGGCGACCGCTTGACACACCATGTGTGTCAAGCAATGCCTACCACGTGGGACTGCTGACACACATGGTGTCTCAAAGCTTGAACTTTGTTAAAATGACGAGTGTTTTGGCACAAACTTATTCTAGAAAGTTTTTTTTGGCTGTGAATCTAGAAGTGACTTCTACCTTCTTTGTCAGCCTTCCGGAGCTACTGTAGGTATACTGTAGATGGCAGTATGCGTGATTTTATCTAGAAAATGCTGGCTGGTTCGAGAAAGGTCTTGGTCCCAAGAGACAAACAATCAAAAATTTGCGTCGTCGTCAATGTGTTAATTCAGCCCACCTTTGCATACGATATCTTAAGAAAACATTTTCGGAAGCGAAAGCTAAAGCAAATATGTATAACATAAATGAAGTTTAGCAATAGAGTAGCGTTAAAAGCATAGAGAGTAGAACGTTCGGAATGACTATAATTCACTGACGCGCAATGTCAGTAGTTTTGAAGAAAATTGCAAAATCTCTGATGGCTATCACAGAAAAACCAAGACTACAATAAAATTATAAACGATGAAAAGTTACATCAAATACTACCAAAATTTTTTCAAAAATTCGTCTCCTGCGGGAAGTCGCGCTGTTTTGAGCAAAGCTAAGTTATTTTCACAACTACTAGGTTTTTACACAAGTCTTGCTTTACTTTAAATTCTTACGACTATAAGTCGTACACTTCATGAATCAAAGAGGGCTCCAGGGTACCATTCAATAGAGCAAAGCAAGCTGCAAGATGATTTGCAAAAGTTCGCACCAGTTTTGACCCACCGTAGGTATGCATCCGGGATGAATCGCACCGAAGGCTCAGAAAATAAAGAAAAAATCATATCTTCCATACAAATTGCACACCGCATCAGACACTCGTATGTACCGTTACTGTATTTTTTCATCATCTAGAAATCAAGAAAACGAAAATTTTCTTGCTTTGACAAAATAAAGCTATGCCGTTTCTATCATGTAGTTGTATACTGCAAGTCCTTAGAAGTGAAGCCATAAATGTTCAGCTTTCCACAAGCCCTAGTTTTCGAAGAATACCATATGCGGCTTTCTTTACTCGGATATTCAAAGGTAAACTCCATTTTTCAGAAACTAGGGCTTGTAAATAGTTGAAAGTTTAGGTACTTCCGAGGACTTGTGGTAAACAGCTACACAAGTGAGAAAAGCATAGCTTCGTTTTTGTAAAAACAGGAAAATTTTGGTTTTCTCGATTTCTAGATGAGGAAGAAATACAGCAACGGTACATATGAATGTCTGATGCTGTGTGCAATTTGTGTGAACATGTTGGAAACATGTATTCTCTTAAACGAAAATATGAATTAGTCCCAATTTTTCAAGCCTTCAGTATGACTCAGATTCTGGATGCAAACTTATGGTGGATCGGAGCTGGTGCGAACTTTTGCGTATTATCTTGTAGAGCTTGCTTTGCTCTATCTAGTCTTATCTCTGTCGGAGATACATGCATTAGGTTTTTCTTGAGCCAGATGTAAAAAGAACATTAAAATGAACTCAAAACAGGAAGAAAAATGTGAAAAAACACAGGCCGTAGACCTCTTTGCTCAGAGAGGCTTTAGCTTCTACCTGAATCAAATGCACAAAAATTGAAGACATTAATATAAATACGAATCACTCTCAACAAATTTGAGAATTTCTGACTTCTCCAAGGCTTTCTGAAAGCCTGACTACTTTTAGCCGACTGCATCTTATCAGGCATCGTCTAAACCAGCAAACACATCGATAGAATAAAAAATTGAAAAGCCCAGAATAGCACTATATATCTAGTGTAGGGTAATACAGATTAAAGCCTCCTGCTCTGCAACAGGTTGAAGACCCAAAAGCTGCTGGCAGGATGGTCAGTCTCTCCAAGCAGAATCGCAAAACAAAAGATCAAGTCAGCAAAATATGGCAAAAACGAGCTGGCATCCCGGGTTCCGCCCCGGTACGGAGCCAGTCGATCGTACTTGATCTCTCATGTAGCAAAATTTACCATTTTTTCGATTCCTGCTCATCATGGGTTTGCTTCTATCGTCCTTACCATGCCTTGATGACCAGCAGATCAAAATGAGCTTCGCCGCTCATCCGTCATGATATGGAAAATGTGAAACACACAAACACACATATTTTCCGCTTTATATATATAGAGATTAAATAAATTGCAATTATAGCCTCATCATTAAACATTAGAAAAAATCAAACATAATTTTGAGAGTAACACATAACAAATTGTCGCGACTTTTGTTATCTTACATTCCTAACATAAGAAGCATTTTTAAACCCTAATTTGCATTTTGTAGTGCAACATAAGGGCATTTTGTAACACAAATCTGAGCTTAACTTCTCAACGTATTATTCCGGGAGGAATGTCATTTGCCGATTTCATATTCATTATCATCTTTTTATTAGAGCGCTTTCACCCGAAAATTTTCAAATACACCGTATCGTTTTCGCATCGTTTTCTACATGTTCTATAGAATAATTTTCTCATTTTTGGAGAGCCTAAGCTGCGAAATATTTAGTTTATTCTTCTCCTTCTCACAGAATCCTTCTCATCCTTTCCAGTATTGTTTCAGCTTAAAAAAAAAGACTTCACAATTAGCGATGACTCGATGAAAAAAGAAAAGTGATGACTACAGAGTGCGCCAGAATTTTTGGCGTTAACTTTGCGCAGTGCCATGATATGGCCGTTATTTTCCCATAAAATACTCAATGGCATTCTACAAGAATTCCACGAATGAAATAGTTTCATTCGTTGCAAGATCGCAAAGAAAATAATGGTAGTTTAGAAAGACTAATGGTCTTGGCAGAAGAAAAGGGGTTTTGTTGCGTTTATATCATGGTTTTTGATTAGACAAATCAGATCATTTAGCAGGGCTGGGCACGAGGTGGCCAATTGAAGATGCAAAAAACGAAGTTCCCTTGAATTTTGCGAATTTTCACGAAGTCCTCTTTGACCTTAGACCATAATTCCTAAAAAAAATTTCCAAAAAACGAAACCTCGACTGAAAAAACGTCGCAAATTTTGAGCCTTTGCGGCCACAAAAACGAAGCCCCCTTTTGCTTTTTGTTCCAAAAACGATATCCAGCTTGCTCATAAGCTACCTGTGCCAAGCGCTGTCTTTTAGCTTCAGTTCTTGCTGCGCATATTGTATCATGTATTCCAGAATGTTTTCTTAAACTCCACAGCCAGTTTGTCACAGTTCAAAAATATTTGCCAGCGCGCACATAGCAAGTTTCAATATATTATAAACTACTAGATGTGGTGATTTTCAACGCTTGCGCTACTCAAATTTAGTATACAATACCGCTCTCAGAACGTGCAAAATTTCCGTGAATGTCGCGGAAATCCCGGAATTCCGCGAAGGACCGCGAAATTTTCGGAATTTCGCGACATTTCCGGGATTTCGCGACATTCCGGGAATTTCGCGGAATTTTCGGAATATCGCGACATTTCCGGAATTTCGCGACATTCCGGGAATTTCGCGGAATTTTCGGAATATCGCCATAACTTCCTTTGGAATGCATAAATTCTGGATCTGAAACAAGAGTTATGCTCAGCTCATTGAGGCGAATCTTTTGGTACCTTGCCTTACCGTAATTGTCGGGGCACGATTGGTGCACGGTCTGAGATGAATTTTGCACTTTGGGAGAGGGAACGTGGGTGTACGGCAGCAAGTGAATCCTTTTGCGATTTTTCTGAAATTCTAGGGAGGGGGGAGGGGGAGAAGTAATCAGTGTTATTGGGTGTGGTTAGTTCTGAAATATGCGAACATGCCGTGATGATGCCGTCTATGTTGTTTTTCCCCTTTTCTGTTTGTTTGGTAGCTCCAAGCACCTATTCATTACTAGAAGGGGTGGATTCGAGTACAGGACACGAATATTGTGTTCACCTCCCCTCTTCCGAAATGCAAAATTCATCTCAGACCGTGCACCAATCGTGCCCCGAGAATTACGGTAAGGTAAGGTACCAAAAGATTCGCCTTAATGAGCTGAGTATAACTCTTGTTTCAGATCCAGAATTTATGCATTCCAAAGGAAGTTATGGCGATATTCCGAAAATTCCGCGAAATTCCCGGAATGTCGCGAAATTCCGGAAATGTCGCGATATTCCGAAAATTCCGCGAAATTCCCGGAATGTCGCGAAATTCCGGAAATGTCGCGAAATTCCGAAAATTTCGCGGTCCTTCGCGGAATTCCGGGATTTCCGCGACATTCACGGAAATTTTGCACGTTCTGAGAGCGGTATTGTAGTATGTGATTTTTTCCTTCATTTAGTTTCCAACAACCACAGCTCATTCACAAGGTAATTACAAATGCTTCGAATCATTTAAGGTTTGTTTTTAAGGGTCATTTACGGAAATTTAACGCTCATTTACTGAGAAATCGCTCCTTTTGTGGATTTGCAGAGTGTATGTTTTGCGGTTTTGCGCCGCGAGCAAATTCGCACCCAACAGGATTTGAATTAATATGCGCTGTTCTTGTAGAGTACTATTCGTACTTCCTACTATCACTAGTATCAAATGCATTTATAATACCTTTACAAAAAATGGGAAAAAGTTTCACGAACGGTCTTTAGGTTGTAACAATAATCTCCGACTTCATTAGGTTGTTCCATAAGTTCCGAAGTTTTCATTTTTCTCATCTCTTTGAGAGCGGTCTAATTGCGGCAAGAGGCGCACGTCACTGAAAGAGCTGACCATACTCTTTCAATCAAACTAATTATTTTTCCATGAAAGCTGATTTTCTTTGATTCCTTAGTTCTCAAAAAAGATTTATCAAGAGGCAAAAGAAGCATTTTTGGCATTTGTTAATTTTTTTCTTATCAAAAAAGCATTTTGCACATATTTTTTGCCCATCATAAAAAATGGTGCTTCTAGTCAATATGAGACAAAAAAGGAGTGAATTGCCAAAAAAATGCCAAGAGTTTACAAGGTGACTCTTGGGCAAGACTTTCTGCAGGATGGACAGGAGGTTCTGCATTAGAAATTGCTAGGCAAGAACAAGACGGTCGCCTATGCCGTAAGCAACGCAATTGCAGCGTCTAAACGAATCCCTAATGCAGAAAAAGCCCAATAAAGAGGTTCAGTGAGCTTTTCTGCGCGACAAAAGTTAGCCCCCCACGGCATCCTTCGTCACAGATGTCCTGGAAGATTGTCCAAGAGGTAAACTAGTATCCAATGTACTTCTGAACTCGCCTTAGCATAAAGTCATCTGTTCCAATCTATTATAAATCATAAGAACGGCATCTGTTCTGATTTGAAGACGATCTCAGGCGCTGATTAGACGACTTTTTTGGACCAGACCAGCTGAGTTCTGAAAAAACTGAACCGAAAATCTGACTGAATGGTGGCAGAAGGTTGTGGCAATAACGGAGCATGCATTATTGACTGAATTTTCCCGAACTTTGTCATTTTGTTGATTTATGAAACCCTACAAACTTATGAAACGACCTTAAATGAACTGCAAGCGTTCAAAAATTCAAAATCGATTAAATAGAAATAGCTCTTCCGTAAAAAATATGAAGTACACATCTAACCATCGGTTTACAAAATAGTGTAAAAACTACATAGATGACATTTGTCATTTGTTATCGGCGATTGTCACATGTCAACTTGACCCAGAATCTAAAGAAGTTATATATTGCCCATCTTGACCCTGAACTCAAGCACATGTTTATCAGCTAAACAATTGTATGGAAGAAGTTATGTGCTTTTGCAAAAGAGAAGTCATTTCCGAATGGATACAAAGATAGCGTGCCGGCAAAGCGATGGCTACTGGAATTTTGCAGCGTTGCAATGGCAGACCCACCATGCAATCTATCAGTAAAGTCTGGAACGAGAAATTACGGCTAGGAAGCCTAAAATTCTTTTGAAATTCCAGACCCAGCTTCATCATTGAGCGCAAACATCGAAAACTCCAAAAAAGCTTATTTTTGCCATGTTCATGTGCTGCAATGCGTAGATATGGGTTCAGCATGGCAGGAAGGCTCAGTAAAGAGTAAAGTTGCGAAAACTGGGCAGTAGCTTTCTTTCAAAAGAACCTGAGCTACGGCTAGATATGCAGTTACGCAAGCAAAACGAAAGAAAACTGTGTGGAAAAATAGCGTGTAGTGTGATCCTGCGCCCGCGAACAGCGCACTTTAAACGTCTAGACACTTAAGCAAACTTGTATCCGTTCAAAACTCGAACAACTCCATTGAAAGCCTAAACGCATCTGTATATTTGCGATATTTCAGGCATTAGTTTGTGAGCACCAAACGCAGCTCTGATTGTATAGCGTATAAGGCAATCAAATTTATGGCATAAATCACATGAATCAGTGAACCAACAAAAACCTGCTTTTGAGTCTACACCTTTTTAGATAATACCGGATATTCATTTTCTAGCCATCAGAAATCAATTTTACGGAAAACAAAAAATTTTAGGGAAAGGTCAGAAGCAAATAACTAAAACAATGTAGTAAAATCTGTAAATAAATTGAAGATCTCATTGCGGAGTGTTGTGGCAAAAGTTGAAACGCGGTTTTGTTGTGACGTTTGTAACTAAAAGGGTCGAGCCAAAAAATGAATAGATAATGACATCATTACGTTTTGTGCTCGCGTGACAAATTATTTTGGATTTAAGCTTTTACATTGAAAAGAAGCACTCTCAAAAGCCACGTTGTGCTAAATGAATTTCCATGCATTTTGTAAATATCGGCTTTATGATATGGAAACAGAATTTTTCTGGGGTTGATGGCAACACTAACGAAAGAACTAATGCGCCAGTCCCCCTCGACACACACACACACACACACACACACACACACACACACACACACACACACACACACACACACACACACACACACACACACACACACACACACACACACACACACACACACACACACACACACACACACACACACACACACACACACACACACACACACACAATCGTATTCAGCATCACTTACCCCGCATGCTGAATCCTAGCCTCCTAGAAAATTTTATAGTTGACAAACCTATCACATTGAATTTCCAAAATGTTCAATTTTGCAAAGCCAGTGCCTCTGGCTTGCAGTAGTGAGCGTATCGATCATGATGGTGTAGCGATAAGTACTTGCAATTGGCTCACTTGCACAAACTTCTCCTTGCGGTAGATCTATCCTAATATTAGGGTTTTGCTATTTATGACAATAACTTATCAAATCCGGCTTTCAGCGGCTATCGAAGTATAAAAATGCCGATGTTCACGTCAAGCATTCCAGGATTCAGCCAATGAGACTTGTAGTTATCACCTGCATAATTCCATGTCTTTGCAAAATTGTAGCAACTGGCAGTGCATTGTCCATAAACATCACCGTACCCCTCTACTGCAATGAAACTTTGAAACCAAGTCTGGATCTGCTGAGAATTAAAGTAGGATGCAACCATTTAACCCCCCCCCATTGTTTTACAAGATGGAATTTCCAGGCTGGTTGCTACATAAGGTTGTATTTCCCAAGTAGGCCAAGGAGCAAAATGTGGTTGCGCGCAGTGGTTTCTGAGGAACGAAAGGGACAGTATCCAGTCGCACTTAAGGAGGCTCATTTAGACTGCGTCAGGTTTACTAATAAGTCAGCCCAGATGTACGTTTGGTACAAGCGAATGTGCGTTGGATTTACTTCTTTATACAATTTGGTAAGTTTTACTCTTATCGTGAACTACATAATCTAGGAGGTATTTGATACCTGCCATAAATGGCTACATTAAGATATTTTCCCTAATGTAATCACATCCCCATTAGTTTTTTATTTGTGCTTTAATCAATCAGCCGTGACTTTTAACTGTTGCAAATTTCGACAATGTTCGGCCTTGCGTCACATTATCATGGATTCCAGGCATGTAAAAGTGCGCCTCCGTCAATCGAGTACATTTCCCAATTACCCTAGTTCATCAAAACAGCATTGCCATTTTCTAGCAACAACAAAATTTTGAGCCTGATCAAGTAGGGACTCAGGGAAATGGATAAGTGAACAGATTAGTGCCAAGATAGAAATAAATTAACACTTACTGCAAATAAAGGAAACAACCTTTCATACTATAGGAACGAAAGAAACATAGCTGACCTAACTATGTCTTCACTTCTATTTTCTTTCCCTTCTTCCCTTTGACTTTTTTTTACGTATCATCGCTCGCATTTTTTTATTAAAGCAACTAAAGTGAAATGGCTTGCTATTGAAGCTACTAAGTGAAATGCTTAAGGAACTAGATTACGAAATGGCAGAGATAAAAATACTTTTGGACAAGATTTTTTTGTATGTTAACGTTTGCAGCATTAGTGATAGAAAGAAATGAAGGTGGTAAAGAGATATGTCACGCCCTAGTTATAAGCATGATTTAATACAATATAAACACTTTGAGAAGTGTCTCATTTATAAGCTGATGTGTTTTCTAGAACATTTTGCGAAAGAACGCTACGATTATTCGGCCAGGACTTCTTGAGATGACGAACCTTACGGTGGGGGATTCTGGCATATATCAAGCACGAAGCGGAGTGAGTTAAATAGTAATTTACTGTATCCTTAAAAACGATTGATCTGCTGCAAAGCATAGTTTTTGCCATAACAGAGCCGAGTGAGAGGTATTGCACATAACTTCTGAGTTGTGCCTCAATATGACCACTTTGATACCATACAGCTATGTACCATTATATAGAAAAAAAAATAGACCCTACCTAGTATGGCAAGTACCACTTTTAATCACCGTCAAGTAACCCTTGCGCACAAGCTTTAGAGAATTTTGGATCCATTGAACTATTAGATAGGTGCAAAAATAATGTCCGTTTTGCAATGGTTCACTTTCAGAAGCTATAGCTTTGTCTAGTTTTCAAATTTTTGATCAGTCAAGACCGTCAGAAGCAGAAAACCTTTCTTAAAGGCAGCGTCCAGGCAGATTCTCGACTTCAATACTTTTATGTTATCCAGGCCTTTCCATGGCGCTGATTCCGAATATGGAACTCAAAAAGCGTGAATTTCTCAGAAAACCACCTTTTGGGGCTATTTTGGGAAAACCCGGACGAGTGCTTCTGATGCTATCCTTGTTGAAAGCGAGTATTAACAGGTAAACGCTGTAAGTTCGACTGTGTTGGTCATGTGAAAAACGTCAAGGCTGAGGAGATCTCGTTCATAAGGGGTTGGCCGTCCGAGGGAAGTCGTCGAGCTCGGATCTGCCTGGACGCTGCCTTTAAATTAGCACGCACTTTGCATATACTGTTATCACAACGCTAAGAACAACATGCCTTAAAAAGACGGAAGTTTTTTTTTGAGAACTCGTCTTTGAGAAATTACAATTTTCTCCAAGTCTTGTTCCTATAACTGACAACAATCAGCTTATTTTGTAGCCGCAGGCCAGTAGTATGCGTCCACATAAAAAAGACTTCGACAAAGGAGTTCTGCTGAAAGTAAAAAAAAACTCCAAAATTTGTTCACTTTTTTGCGTATGTTCGTGGTAGGCGTCGAAGTCCCAAATTACGAAAGTTTTGAAAATTTCGTGCAATGAATAGTTAAATTTTTCTGCAAAAAATATAGAAAAGATGTCTCAGTATTAAGCTCACAAAAATGAGTGATGCATCGGCGATAGCATTGATCATGAGAAATTTTTCACCCATTGAAAACCACCAGCGAGATTCTTCTAGGGGCGTCAATTTTTCACTACAGATATTTTCGAAAATCCACTTATGCATGCAATAGGCAAACTATAGCTATCCCATATAGCAGCCATATTTCCGGAAAAATTCGTTCATCTGCGCCCGAATTATGGCCAAGAAAGCAAAAGCAATGAACTTTCGATTTGAGTGCTGTTGTGCAAATTGCTATTAGAATTCTAGAGAAAGGATAGAAGCACATATATTTACACCATCTTTGGAAAGCGCATTAAGAAAGCTTTCCAAAGATGTGCAAAATCTGTATCGAAAAAGAAAATTTGATGGGGAAAATGTTCGAAAAAGAGGTTTGCAAAAGCGGACATTATTTTTGCACCAACCTAATACCTTTGTGATAAAATGGTTTTCGAAATGTTTTACCTTGTTCTGAAGATCAGTTAGCTGTTTATTTTGACTCAGTCCATAGCACCACTTTTCTTGGTTTGCTTTGTAAATTCCAATTTAAATAAGCTCGAAACTAAGGGAAGAAGAGACCAACCAAAGCCTCGCTTAAATTCAACTTTTGCTTGCAGCGCTTGTGCTCCAAAAGTATTAGAAAGTGAAGAATTACTTTCATTTCACTTATGTGATTTCATACTCGAGTATCATGTATAGATTACTTACCAAAATCTTCTCTGTGACAAAAATAATGGGGTATGGCATTAGCCAACGTGCTGTCACAACTTTTACGGGCTTGTGCAGCAGTTATACATCTAATTTAGTAGTCTAAACCTCGTAGTTTCGATGTGGGAAATTGGCTTCAATCTGTTTTTATTTCTCTCATTGAGAGATGTTCAAGCTCGAATCGAAAACTAAAATGCAAATTTGTAGGCTACTTTTTCCACTATCATAGTGGAAAAATATCGAACATAGAATCAAAAAATTAAAGCATTTTCCGAAAACTAATGGAATTGGGTTCATTGGTTTACAAGCAAAAATCAAGACGTTGACGAACTAAGCCAATCACAACAGTCCAAAATCGCGTAAATGTCCTCATGAGTTGAACGAGCCGCTGTGCGCAAACCTGTCTAGGACGGCCGTCACGGATCAATGGGTCGGAACCTCAAATCTCGCCAGGACTTTGCAAGTTGGGTTAGCTGTCGAACACGAATATCATACTTACTTGTTAAAATAACACCTCTTTTTTTAGATTGAGACTCAGACCGTAAACCTATCGTAATCTTAAAAAAAGCCTCTATTATGCAAATTTAGCATCGTTGCGATATGCCTGATAATCCCTTCATACCAATTTTCATCCAAATCTGTAATGGTCTGTAATTTTTCTCCCATATACTCATCGTCACCCCACTGCGAACGTCAAATTTGACAAAACAGTAGTTGTACTTGTAGCTTATGTCATAACGTAATGATGGCAAAATATTCATGCGTTGTACTCGAAGAGGGATGAATAAGCAAGTTACGAAATTAGTTTCCAACCTAGTAAATTTTTAGGAGTTATTTACATCTGCTCATTGCTGCAGTTGATCTGCAGAACGAATCTTCAAAAGTTATAACTGAAATTAGCAGCTAAGCATGTAATAAATAGAAAGGTGTAATGCTTTGCTTGGTAACCACTAAATTTGAGTCTCAAAAAATTGTAATTTGTAACCAGGCAGAACTATATTTGAATCTTGGCTGTAGAGAAGACTATAGCAAACAGCTAGCCATTATCCTTGTATTTTCATCGTAAACGGCATAAAATATTTTTCAGCGCAGCTACAAGGAGTTCAATCTAGAGGTTCAAAAGCCACACTTCAGGATCAAGATAATTGGTCCAGAGGAATGACACTGCTCTTTATTGATCATTACTTCATCAGCCATTTTTTGTATTATGTTTTCAAGATTGTGAATGTTAAATGTTATGTTGCATGAACTGCTTTATCAAAGACTTTATTTAGACTATTTACTTACTCTATTTCTTTGTTTTGCTACTTGAGTTCTGACTGAAAATAAAACATTGTTTGTTTTCGCGATTAACTCTTGAGATATTCTAAGAGTTGAAATCATGCTCTTACGATCTGAAGGCTCTTAAACCACATGAAACGGCCTCCTATTGGAATGAAGCATACATGAATGTTTACCGAAGGACGAATGCGAAAATACTGGAAAAGGAGCTTCATGGCACTCATGCGTATCATAATCGAGAAAGGGAAATAGGCAAAGAACCTCTACCTTATATATAAAGCAAAATATCTATTTGTATGTATGTCTGT
Organism: Cylicocyclus nassatus; assembly: GCA_958299035.1. Taxonomy (NCBI): domain Eukaryota; kingdom Metazoa; phylum Nematoda; class Chromadorea; order Rhabditida; family Strongylidae; genus Cylicocyclus; species Cylicocyclus nassatus. Next base: position 60,826,225 of record CATQJL010000223.1, read on the forward strand.
ATGTCTGTCTGTTCGTGTGTACATATCTTCCAAATAGAAATATTTATTTCTGAAATGATCTGGACCCAACTTTGCACGCATACATCGGCGCGGGGCGGGTGTCGTACTTTTCGTTATCATCAACATCGATTTTATCAATTTTCAAAAAGTTTGAGCTACGGAGCCGGGAGTTGGCACAGGGGTGTATGAGCATGCTGATTGCAAATATATTATTGACAGGGCCGAGCGGAGCCGGTTTGCCAGATAGTTTTATATAAAATCAAATTAAATTTGACTAAATGTCAAAATATCTAGGAAGTCTTGGGAAAGTTGATTCAATAGTCGAGCTTATCTAGAAACACACTACACGTCGAAATTAGATATTTTTTGAAGCGTTTCAATCATTTTGACCTAATTGTCGCGTTACTTGCACTTGTATATGGTCAAGCTTTGCCGTCGTTTTCCATTTTCTTCAGTCAAGAATCCTTTCGGAAATAGAAAACCTGCGAACTTACCACAACAGAACAAGATAATAAAAAATCGATTTTTTGCAGACTCGGGTTCGGCATTTTTCAGAGTGCAATTGGAATTCACTTGCAAGATGATGTGTCGAGAACGTATGTGCGATAGGGCTGAACATGTTTGTGCGATACTGCTTTCTGAATAGGGTACTGAGTGTATGATGGAGTGAATTTCGCGGGGGGGGGGGGGAGAAGGGGGGAGGAGCTACCCTGTGAAAGTTGCATCGGCCGAGGGGGGAGGATAGCTAGTGCTCTTCATGATTGTTGCTTTTTTCTCTCTTTCAAAAACACCATTTTAAAAGGGACTAGTTGACTTACCCGGCTCCGCCCTGCCCTATCATTATTATATTCGTAATCAGCATGCTCGATTACCCCCCTGTGCCAACTCCCAGCCCAGTAGCCAAATTTTGCAAAAAATCGATAAAATCGATATCGATCGATGACGAAAAGTGGCCTATGACACCCGCCGAGGCCCGATGTGTATGTGTGACAAGTTTGCTCCGGGTCGGTTCAGAAATGGAATTTTCTATTCGGAACATGCGTACAGACATACAGACAGACAGACAAACAGACATTCAGCTTTATATATAAGATACATGGGACAAAGAGACACCAAATCGATTTATGATATTCTATTGTGGAAGATTATCATCACTATATCATAATCTAATGTTACATTTTTTTCAAAATATGCAGGTCACTTGAGAAGCACTTCAAAAAGTCTTCGGTCTTAAAAAACGACGAAAAAGCTTGCGAAAGTATTGTCGCTCTAAAACCTGTGTGTAAAAGTGTCAACGAATTTACGTGAATGTTTGTTAAATAAAAGTAAAGAAATAATATACTTTTGCACATTTCAATTGCATGTCTATTCCAGGGCTTAAGTGCTGATACAGACGATTGGATCTAAATTGAAGCACTGCTCAGATCTTTGCTGCATTCTCCACTCTAAGAAAAGATAAGTACAGTACAAAAGCAGGAGCTTACAAGAGAGCTTGATACAGAAACAGGGCTTAGCAATAGGTGGCATCCGGGAATTTTGGAAACGAGTACCTCCTTGACATTGCAGAAAAATACGAAATACTTTTTGTATTGTGTAGAAGTACGGCTAACAATCTGCAGCAATGTTTGCAGTTTTTCTTCACTTCCATCCTCTCATCGTTATTAAAGTGAATGGAAGTGAAGAAGAAACAAGGAAAATCAGAGATAAAACAGCGACAGGCAAAAAAAGTTGATTTTTTTCAATCATCAAGGGCCGTAGCAAAGTTGAGGAGGCGAAACTTGGGTTGAGGTGGACACTCGCAGGTAGAGCTTGAACTGAAGAATAGACTCATGTAAGAAATTACAAAAAATTTAAGTATAATCTTGACATTTTACCTCCGCAGTGCTTTGCTAGTCGCAAATACCGAGTTCAAAATGAACTCGAAAAAGAGTTACAATTTTACCCTTTTCGGACTATCTTTATGACCTATTAGGTCGTTCTATAAGTTCGTAACGTTTTCATTTTCGTCCTCATATCTCTAGCGGTTAATTTGCGGCAAAATGCGTATATCACTTGGAAGGGCTGATTGTGCTCTTTACAATACGTCTACTGATTTCGGTAGAAAGCTGATTCTTTCAGATCTCCCAGCTTTCAAGGAGATTTTGAAGGCAAAAAGGAGCAATTTCGGCATTTGCGCATTTTTCCTTATGAAAAGAAGCGCTTTTGCACAGATTTTTGTGTCGACTATGGAACATGGCGCTCGCACATCAAGACAAAAAAGGATTGGATTGCTGCAAAAGATCAGTGGCTGTGCAGGATGTCCCTGAACAAGAGTTTCCGGAGTCGGGCAGGACGTCCCTCACTGAAAATTGCTGTACAAGTGTGGATGGTCAACCATACCGTAAGCATTCCAACTGCACCGTCTAAATCAGGTCCTACCGCAGAATAAGCCTAACAGACAGATCCAGTGAGCTTTTTTGCATGAAAAAACATGGCCTCATACGGCAAACGTCTTCAAAACTGTCCTGCATAATTTGACTGGAAGGTACTTCAGTACCCAAAGTACTCTCCAAATCTCGCTCTATCAGACTATTATTTGCTCCGCTCTTTGGCAAACCTCATGAATAGTGCATGTCTCGATTTCAGTAAGTAGTTTGAGCTCTGATTAGATGACTTTTTTGGGACCCGGCGCGCGGTCGTTCAAAAATTGAGGTTGAGAAGCTAACAAGAATGTTCCAAAGGGTCGTGCGCTACAACGAGGAATATAATTTTGGTTGATTTTTACTGTAAACTGATGATTTTGTTGATTTATAAAAACGCTACGAACTTCTGGAACGACCTAATACTATAATTTTGAGTCCCGGAAAAAAATCTGGAAAATGCTTTTTGGTATAACTATTAGATCGTTTCAGATGTTCGTAAAGTTTTTATTAATCGACAAAATGACAAAATTTTAGCAAAATTCAGTCGAATTTGTTTGTTCCATTGTTGGCGCAACCTTCTGTCACCATGCCATCAGATTTTCATTCCCCATTTTCCGAAAGTCAGGTTGTCTGCTCTCAAAAAAGTCGTCAAATTAGCGCTTGAGATGGTCTTCGAAATCAAAACAGAGACCGTTTGTATGAATTGTGATAGAGCGGAGCAGATGAGAATGTGGTAGAGCGAGATCTCAGGAGTACATTGGAACAAATGTACCTCCCGGTCAAGTCCTGCAGGACAATTATGACAACGGTTGCCGTAAAGGGCCAAGTATTGTCGCGCAAAAAAAAACTCACTGAACTTGTTTAGTAGGCTTCCTCTACAGTAGGAATTCGCTTAGACCGTGCAGTCGGGTTGCGTATGTTATGGACGACCGTCTTTTTCTTGCCTAGCAATTTTCGGGGTCGAAGCTCCTGCACAAAATGCAAAAAAGACTTGCTCAGGGAATAACCTAAAAACTCCTTGTTTTCTGAAGCATTGCAATTCTTTTTTGTCTCATATATACGAGAAAACGCCATCACCCGGAATCGGTAAAAAAAGCTTGCGCAAGCTTTTTTTATAAGAAATGAGCAAGTATCGAAAATGCCTCTTTTTGCCCTTTGAGAAATCCTTCTTTGGAAACTGAAAAACTAAAGCATATCAGTTTTTCATCGAAAGTAAAGTTTGTTTTAGAAAGCATAATCAGCTCTTCTGATTGATGAACGCATCTTGCCGCAAATGAACTGCCCTTCAAAGAAATGAGCACGAGAATGAAAACTCTATGAATTTATGAAACGACCTAGTAGAAAAACACATCTCTTTTTATTCGCATATTTTTTATACTTTGTTTTTTGATCGTCGCAGCGAAGGTACACGCCAAATCTGGTTGCTCAATGTTGTTTACGTTGCAAACAAACGAAGAATTCATTCTTTCTGCATAAAATTGTGTTTGAACACCTAAAAATCGTGTGCAAACAGGGTCATGCACTGAACGTGTTTTTGACTTGTCACTTCACCTGTTACCGGTCAAACGACGCCAGAATTCGAATTCGCTCTTATTGCGAGTCAAAGTTGTGCATGCTGATATTTCTCAGATTTCCGGAAACCATTCTTGAACTTGACGACTCCCCTTTTGCTTTTCTCTCGAAGATTCTAAGACTCTTTTCTCTCCTCTCAAAATCCAGCTTGCAAAAGCGACACCTTAGCCCTGTACAGAAATGGATCACGGCTATATGTGTGCACTCTTGGACGTTAGAGTGTTAGAAACACTAGAGCCTAGATTGTCATTTCATCTACTTGAACGAGGACCTGGACGACGAGGGATAGCGAAGAATTGTCATTTTCCCATGCTTAAGGACTTTATAAGATGCAGAAGAAAAGTGCGATTAATGTTGCTTAAGTTGTTTTTAAGAAATTTGTTTCCATTTGAAGAAGAGTGAGAAGACGAACGATTCCGAAAGGAAAAGTCAGTCACCAATTTAGCCTTCAAAGTATATCAGGTTGGTGCAAAAGTTCATGCGCACCATATTTAAAACCGTAACTTGTTACTCTCTAGGCGGATTTGCAACGTGATTCCGTTAGATGGAAAAAACCCTTTCCTTGGTCACGATTCCCTTACTGCTTCGAGGCGAGGGATAAAAATCATCATTTGCCCATTTATTCATTTTTTTGATAAGAGACAGCTTTTGAGATAGAAACAGCAGAATTGAACTACTTCATTCCCACTCATTTCAAATTAAACTGCTGAAAGTCTAAAACTTCTAAGGCATTATACACTTACATCCCCGCTGAGGAGGGGAGGGGATCTGAGAGAAAATGCGGTTATCTCACTACTCTAGTATCTTTCTTCTTCCTTCTCTATCTTGCTTATGAAGGTTCTCATACCCTAATTTCTGCGTACAGGGCTTATCAAATGGAGTGTCGCTTGCATCAGCATCTCCATTCCCACGATGGACTCTGCATTTCTTTTGAGAACATGCTCTCTATCACTTTCCTAAGGCGAGCGTGGGAAAGACGAAGCCTCAATTGATTGGAAGCGATCCAGAGCATATTCGCGGAAGAGACGCAGAATCCAGCGCGGGAGTGGAGATGCTGATGCAAGCGACACTGCGTTTGATAAGCCCTGTATAACTGATGCTAGGTTACTGGCATAATTGATCAGATTTTTACTATTTTGCGTGATCCCCTGGGGATTCCCTGGGCATCCCCAGGGGATCACTTCTCAATTTTAGTGCCATTTATCTTCCCGAAAAGTCAGTGAAAACGCTGTAAAATTGTACTGTGGATATACTACGGCACTTCTAAAGACGTTTATAGTAGAAATGAGTGAAATCTCAGGATATCGTGATCTTCGGTAATCCCTAGCTCGAAAGCTAGGGATCATCGAAAAATTCACAATTTCCAGATTTCATTTCTCCTGTCGAAAACATGCTCAGCAGTGCCGTAGTATATCCTCGATATTTTGCGGCGTTTTCATTGACTTCTCAGGATGAAAAAACACTTGAAAAATAAGAGGTGATCCCCTGGGAATCACACAAAATGGCAAAAAACCAATCATGTATGGAGGTGATTTGGTATCCATTATGCACAGGTATAGGTGCATGAAAAAATTCATAGGCAGGATAAAGAAAGAAGAAGAAAGGTACGTAGAATAGCAAGATATGACGCATCCTTTCTCAGATCCCCTCCCCTCCCCAGCGGGGATGTACGTGCATACGGGCCAGGGCCCGGCACGAGGTGGGCAGACGGGGTTTTACGAATTCCCCTTTGACCCCAACAGTTTTTACGAATACCCCCTTGAGCCCAAAAATGACGCTTTGTGCTTGTGGAACGAGAGCATCGGCCACACTTCGCCTAAAAGTCCTCAAAAGCGCCCAAAATGCAATTCCTCTAATCACTCCTCACCTGTATCAAGATAGAAAACAGGAAGAAGAATAAGCAAGGAAAATGATGAAGGAATAAAAGTATATAAGGAACGCAGTCATAGGACTGAGAGACGCCGTTCCCGCGCGTATCGATTGATTGAGGCGCGCTTTCCATCTTAGAACGCTGCTGCTGATGCGATTTTGGGCTTTAACAAAGACAAGAGGAGGAGTTTCGAAACCAAAATCTCACCATATAGTAAACTTTAGATGAACAACAGATTTATGTAAGAATTTTGAAAAAATTATGTGAACTGAAATTTTGCCCACCTCAGGTGGGCACTGGGTGGGCAATTGCCCACCTAATTTCGAAAAAAGTTCAGCACGCTCTTCATTCACATAGGTTTTTCACAATTTTTCATACATGTTCCTTAGTCCTACTGCGCGTATACACACCAAGTCTCGCGCAATTTCGTTTTCTCTGCGCTGCAAACGAGCCATTTTTCCATTTTCTTGATAGTTGAAATTTTTAGAAAAAAGCTTGCCACAACCTTCATTCACACAATTTTTCAATGAAACTTTTAAGATAAGCCCTGCAGGACTTATCTTAGAAGTTTCATTGAAAAATTATGTGAATGAAGTTGTGAATGAAATTATGTGAATGAAGTGTTCATATACCTACCAAGTTTCATACCGTATGGTCATCTGTGCGCTGCAAACGAGCCATTTGAATTCGCATCTTCATTTACCAGTTTTGCGAAATTTTTGAAAAAAAGTGCTTATTAAACCTCCCATTCACATAAGTTTTTCATAACATTACATGCTTTGTTTCTACTAGCCTCTCTTTGTTCGCTTACGTAATTTAGTGCTATATCACTACGCCTGCATTGAGAACTGATCATGTAATCATGCTGTTCAACGGCATCGCTCATGCGACGCCGCGCACGCGGCAATTAGCGGCAACGGGGCGTAGTGCGCGCGAAGTCTGCTGTGCGTTGAAGTCTATGAAAACTACTTTCCGATGAATTAGATGTATAAGGTAAGCATGATTCGACCTTCTTTTGCTTCCACTTGGAATCTTCTTCCGGGGTTCCGCCCCGGATCCCGCAAAAGCGATATTCCCTTTGCTTTTTGGCCCCAAAACGATTTTTAGCTTGTCATTTGCCCACCTCGTGCCGGGCCCTGATACGGACTTAACGGATTGGAGCATTATTTGGAGCAAGCAGTAAAGCAAGTTTTATGATGCACCCTTTCCGACTGCGCAGAGTTTGCGCATCTCTTTGAAGAGTTAATGTTGGGTCAGCAATGCAAGATAGTATTGATATTTTAGCATTTTTCTCAAAACCACAACTGGTCATAACTTTTCATAAGTTTGCTCATTTGATACAAACTTTGCACTGTTGGAAAGGTGAGTTAAAAATTTACATCTTTGCTTGCTCCGAATTCCTAAGTCCAGATTTTTAGCAGATTAATTTTTTTTCAAAAATCGTAATCTTGCTTAGCTCTCATACAACGCGCTGAGACACAGTAAATGTAAAACGCGAAAGTATAAGCTGGTGCAGAACGGTGTCTTGACAGAACTTTGAAACGGCGTTGTATCGAGAGGGTGCGCGATTTGACATACACGAATCATGAGCAGCCAACAACGAGAAAACTTATTCACATTAACTTTGAAAGCATATAATAGTATAAAAATTCTCGCCTCAAAACGCCAGTCTTAAATCTATGCTTGTTATCTGCTCTCTGAAAAAGAATAGGAGCTGCAAAAGCAAAGCAAACGCAGGCGCACCAATTAGGTTAATGCGGCATCCGCAATAGTACGCGTAAGGGTTGCGCCAGACTTCGCGGGGAAGCGGCGTACGCGGCGTACGCAGCGTACGCTCGGTATATTTCATCATAGGAGCATACGCGGCGTACGCGGCGTACGCAGCGTACGCTCGGTATATTTCATCATAGGAGCATACGCGGCGTACGCGGCGTACGCAGCGTACGCTCGGTATATTTCATCATAGGAGTATACGCGGCGTACGCTGCGTACGTCGCCTACGCCGCGCAGTCTGGCCCAACCCTAACACTACACCACTCCTCCTCCTCCTCCCCCCCCCCCTTCAGCGCACGCCAACATGCTCGTACTTTCTGCAAACCAGAGGTGCGATAGTGGGAGCCAAGTCTCCCCCTACCTTCACTTTTGAGCTGGTACGGGGTGACCACCTTCACTTTTGGAATAAAAAAATTTTTCGCTGGACGACAAAGAAGGAAAATAAGCAAAACAAACGCAAAAAAGATTATTGAAAGCATATATTTATGTATACGGCGGCATATATATTTAAAATAAAGGTTTTTAGTAAATGGTGTATTTGGAAGTAAAGCTTAGCAAAACTGTACGGATTTTATTAAGCAAATTATGTTATAACGTATAGCGAAGGAAGTAGGTCGATCCAGGCAGTAACGGCCGAGAACCAGAATTTTGAATATTTAAATAGTGAAAAATCATGCGAAATCTCCACTGTTATAAATCTGTTGTTTGAAGATGTCAGCAGTTGCGACTTTATAGGTTTTGAAGAGTAGATGTTGCTCTATCAGCTAGTGAAGGAATCGGGTCGATTTAAGAGATAGTCGTTGAAAACCAGAATTCTAAAACTTTACGCCATTTTTGCGTGTTTTTTGACTGTTGAGAGTTAAACTCTTATAAATCTTGAATGTGGAAGTGTATGATGTTGCGACTTCATAGGTTTTATAGAGTAAGGTTTGCCTTATCAGAATATGTCTTGTCCGTTCCGATCCATTGAAACACCTCCGAGATCCAGAGTCATGAAAAAGCAGGTAAAAAAGAGCTTTTTGAATGTCAACAACTCATAACTTCTTCAGAACTGCATGAATCATGTTGCGACTTCATAGGTTAGATTCCTCTCATCAAGGGCTTTCGAATGATATATAATATGTGGGGGTTTAGAGCCTCCTGCGAATTATGACCGGGGGGGGGGAGACTTTTTAGGCCAAAGTCTCCCCCTCGCCCATTTTAATGTATTGGCTGGAGGCTGCCGGGGGAGACTTTGGCCTAAAAAGTCTCCCCCCCCCCGGTCATAATTCGCAGGTGGCTCTAAACCCCCACATATTATATATCATTCGAAAGCCCTTGATGAGAGGAATCTAACCTATGAAGTCGCAACATGATTCATGCAGTTCTGAAGAAGTTATGAGCTGTTGACATTCAAAAAGCTCTTTTTTACCTGCTTTTTCATGACTCTGGATCTCGGAGGTGTTTCAATGGATCGGAACGGACAAGACATATTCTGATAAGGCAAACCTTACTCTATAAAACCTATGAAGTCGCAACATCATACACTTCCACATTCAAGATTTATAAGAGTTTAACTCTCAACAGTCAAAAAACACGCAAAAATGGCGTAAAGTTTTAGAATTCTGGTTTTCAACGACTATCTCTTAAATCGACCCGATTCCTTCACTAGCTGATAGAGCAACATCTACTCTTCAAAACCTATAAAGTCGCAACTGCTGACATCTTCAAACAACAGATTTATAACAGTGGATATTTCGCATGATTTTTCACTATTTAAATATTCAAAATTCTGGTTCTCGGCCGTTACTGCCTGGATCGACCTACTTTCTTCGCAGTACGACATAACTAAATTTACTTAATAAAATCTGTAGAGTGTCGTTGAGTTTCACTTCAAAATACACCCTTTCATTGAAACGTTTATTTCGAATATTTATGCCGCTGTGTTCATCGTATCTGTGGCCCTAAAGAGGGCCGTTGGGTCGCAGTCATTGGCCCTAAAGAGGACCGTTGGGTTAGAGCTCTTCAGTTGTCCGAAGTCATCATGAAGCTTTGCTCTATCGTAGAAAGTGCTGAGGCGTATATGCGTCCATGCCGGTGATGACCTCCAGTTCTCGCAGAAGGCGACGGCGATTTCCTAAAAATAAACTACATAGAATATGCTCTCAATACTTTCTTTTGCGTTCGTTTTGCTTAATTTCCTTTTTTTCAGTTTCAGCAAAAAAATCAATACCCAAAAGTCCGAAAAAATAAACCCAAAAAACCCAGTTCAAAGTCCGTCCTGTGCCCCCCCTCTCTACCCCCACCACCGGTCAACGTTTTTGAGAGGTGAGTGTCCGGCACTACCACCTTCATTTTTGCTGCCCTGTGGTAGCTGCGACCCCCCCCCCGGTCGACATTTTTGGGAGGTGAGTGTCCGGCACTACCACCTTCACTTTTGGCAGCCAGTGGTAGCAGGGACCACCTTCACTTTTGGGGGACCCGGCTCCCCCTATCGCACCTCTGCTGCAAACACGTCAACTTTGAGAAAGAACGCCGTTTATAACAATTCATAATTTCAGCAGATAATGAATACAATTCTTGTGAAATCAGCAACTCAGGACTAAGACGATGATCACATTCCGTAGGGCCACGTGGTATACCGTCCTATGTTTCGAATCATTTATTACAGATGCTATGATCAGCGGAGAGTCAAATCGAACCCAAAAAGACGATTTGGTGGAGTGCTTCGTAAAAGACAGTTTATTCCAAGTCAGAAATAAAGAGTCACAGGGCTGAGTGCATCACACCCTCCTTTTAGAGTGTGAACGTGACTTCAAAAATTTGAATGCTTCCATATTCGAATGTACGGATACTATCCAAGATCATTCAAAATCTTTTTTGAGTTCGACAAATATGACATATAAGCCTACTTTGGTTAAAATCGGTATGATGAGGTATGCCAGCTGGTTTACTCCCAATATTCTTTCAAACATACAGACCTCTCTCCAAAAAATCTGTGAATGGCTAAACAAGCTTTCATAGTAATCATGAGAAGATGCCGCCTTCTAACAGCAAGAGCCAGTCACTTATGTAATATGCAGTGGACGAGAATTGTAGAATTCCTCTCCTAACCCCCTCCCGCACATTTGATAACGGCTACCCTCTATATAATAGGGGGTGGCCAGTGGTGGGTGGAGCCCGGACTCTGCATCTCGCTCGCGAGCCTACTCTCCTTTGTAATGCGATGCATTTCGCTTTGAGACCTCGGGCTTCTCGCAATGACGTCAGTAAGCACTTTAGGTCAAGGAAATCAGCAAATGAAAACGATGAGTATTCAGCACTTTTGTTAAAGTTGTTTCTCGATTGGCAACAGTTTTACTTATCTCTTGATAACATGAGCGCCGTCGCAAAATCTGCCAAAATTTGGATTAATGACTTGGACACGAACATTTTGTCTGCAAGTAACTATTTGCTTACTAATATGAGGCAACGAGTAAGCACTGAAGTGAGAGTAAGATTGGTGTTTACAAGCTTTCCATTGCGATTAACCAAAACCAGCAGTGTGCTCAATGACTTTTACAGTCGATTTATAATGATCATGTGTGCATTGCACACACCGTCCATCTTTGGCGTCCTCATTCTGGATTTGCAATCACAAAAACGCTAGAAACTGACCGATTGTTATCACTTATATCATTTTGAGGTGAATAGTAACTGAAAGGGAAAAAAACGTTGACAATATTTCGAAAACGCTTACCGGAAGGGTTCTGCTCCAAGAATCCGATACGGGAACGCCAAAGTGGAAAGTGTGTGCAATGACACACATGATCACATGAACTGATTCGACAGTATTCAATCATGCCTGACTCCTTTAGCTACTGAACATAGCTCACGCGACGAAGTCGTCGCGATTTCAAATCGGGACGACTTGCTCGAAGTGGCGACTAAAATCTGCGACTGAGTTGTTTATTGGTCAGAGGCGTGCATACCTCGGACGCGATTCATGCAATTGCGCAACACTTTATTTGCAGGTACTCCAATTGATTACTAAAAGTCTTCTTACCTTGTGAGTGAACAAACTCCAAATTGCTTCTTTGCTTCTTATACTTTTGCGTCATTACCATTGCAAAAGGTTGCAATTCGTATTATTCGCCATTGTGAAGAAGATGTCATTATCGATTGTCGTCTTACTAGCTCGTGTAATGTCTTGATATTTCGGCGCTATTTTAGTATCCAGGCTTCCAAAATTTCATTGTAGATTCTGCCCAAACTCGATATAGAGGTTACTCGATTGCTAACAACCATGTTGAATTTGTGCGGTAGTCCAATTTCTGTGGTAACGGTTGGTATACGGTAAGGTGTCAAAACCACGAATTTCGCTAATACTTGACCTAGAAATGTTATTTGACATGGTGATTCCCAATACCATACTCCTTATGATTTAGAGATCTTTTCATAAAGCTACGGCAGGTTTACGGTTGGGAGACAGAATCTTAAATTTGAGTAAACTTTGGTTTATTACACATTGCACATAAAGCCTTAGGTGAATGTGTGGTTTGCCTCAAAACGGGAAAAAACGTCTATCTATGCGCTGCAATTCAATGTCATTCCACAATAAGGTGCTATTGCAGCAAGCGATATTCATAATCAGCATGCTTGAAAAAGACAAGATGAGCAAATTTGGAACTACGACACATCCACCGTTTAACCGCCGTAACCTAAGAAAATAGATTTATGTTGAAAATCAGTATGATGTTTGTGTTTCATCATATAAGCCTCCTACGTGAAGTCCAAGGCGTCGCGGTTTTGATCCTAAAAACCTCCTCCGTAGCTCCTTCAAAAAGCTGCAAATGTATAAAGAGTGTGATATTCGTGATCAGCACATCACAACCCTCCTCCTAGACCAAATTTTAGCGAAATTTGTAAATTTGACCACTATCGTATACCCACCGGTGGTTTTCGCCGAATGAACTATTGTAAGAAAAGATTGTAATATTTGTGACCAGCCCATCGAATAACTCCTACAGACCAAGTTTCAGCGACATACACGAGTTTGAAATTTTGGGGCCACTGAAATAGTGCCCATATTTCTTCCTCTATCATGTAGTCAAAACCTCATCGTCAAAAACTGTTTTCTTATTTCTTTGTTTGTTATATTTGTTACTTCTCTGTTCATAGATGAGAAAAACTCATAATAACAGCTTAGGATTTTGTTTAAGCGACGCCAAGAAGTTTTATCGAGGTGGTCGAACAGCGTAGCCTTCTCTGGAACAATTACAAGAATTTACATGCAAGAGCAAAAGTGTAAAGGGAGGTGTTAGGAGACATAAAGCAGGCATTTGAGAGAAGTATTGATGGTAAGTGAAATGTCTTTCAAAAACTTACGCGACGTCTACGTTCGGAAAAGGCGGGAAGTTCAAGAAGCGCTAAAGCGGAAAAGTGGTTCGGAGGCAGTTATACTGGAACGTATTATTATCGTGGTCTTTCTAGAGTACCTTACAATTCTTACAATGTTGTGAACGACTAAGGGTGTCGTAAACTATGAAAAGAATTTTTCTCTTTGGTTCATCAGACTTCCGAAAATGTTATCAAGGATGCCGAAAACATTATTGGCATCGAGTATATTCCTGCAGCGGAGTCGATAGACATGGTAAAATTGATTGCGTCAATGCATGTGATTTCAGTTTGCATTTGCAGCTAAACCAGTCTACTCTTGTCCTAAGACAGTTCACATCCGTGCATGTACGATCTGAAGTGACAACTTCCATTAACTACCTGATAAGAAATAAAACAGAATAGTGATGAGCGTCCTTAGCAACATGTGTAACCGGCGCAGCATTTATGTTTTAGCTATCGAACACTTTGCACCTGTCTTGAAAGAAAATAATTGCTCCTCCGGTATAACCACACTTACCGACAGGTCAACTTGCAATTTTAGCACAATCGCTGACTGCAAAGCTCCGGAGCACAGTAATCTCGACATCTTTTGGGCAGAAGAGTTTTTCAATCAAAACTGGCTCAATTACAGAGATCGAAGGCCATTTACGACTTAAGGAAAGAAAGACTGAAATAGGAGTCCTTAATTTCCTTTACTACGTTGCCATTTTTTTCCTGAAATGTTGAAGATCTCAACATTTTCAAGATCTCTGAGCTCAAGATCAAGATTCTCATTTTCAAGACCTCAACTATGTTCCTGAATGCTTGTCATTCCACCATTTTCATGTTTTGCACAACGACTTCATTCCGGTGTCACAAAGTAAACTCTCATTTGCTTAATTTTAACCTATGCCCTCCAACCGACACTTCGTTGACTGAGTCATACCAAGTCGACTGAGTCATGCCAGTCAAAAGTCTTCAAAAGTGTCGTGTTTCGCAATTCGCCTCTCTATCGTCAGTGACTAAAGATCAAGTCCTGACATTGTGGTTATTTCGCCATCGTATACAATATACGTTTTTAGTGTGGAATTCGCTCTAATATCGTTTACTTTCAAGCCACTCGCGAGTATCAAAAAATCTGCATTGTATCTCCATTCATCCTTCAATTAGTGTTCATTATTATTTGAAGTGATCGTTATTGTAGCAGCTGTTCGCTGGATACTTTGGCATGAACAGAACGTGACGGTACGTTTTCAGCTTAAACACTTTATTTAGCAATAATTTAAACCAAAATTAAGTTCTTGCGTCATGTTATCTTTTCGCTGCTCTTTGCAGCTCCTTTCTAATGTCTCTTAACATACACATGTTAGTGAGATGGCGTATGTGTGGTTAAGGATTTTTGTCGTTAAAGTTCGCGAATCTATATAAAAAGCACGCATCTGAAATGGGCAATTTGATACCTTTGAAGGATATCTTCGCCACAGAGACGAAATTATGTTTCGTGAGTACACTGGTGTAATAGTAAAACTCCCCCCCCCATCGCCCCCCAACTTCACCCAGATATAGCCATCGTTATGGACAAAATCGGATGTAAGCCAAGATTAAAGGGTTTACGCATAGAAGCTCGGCTAGAACTTAGAGCAGCCAGGTTAGTTTATCCAAATTTGTAATTGGTAAGATAGTCAGGCAATTTTGATTTAATGTGCAATAGATGTTCTACTGCAGGAGAGTTCATCATCAGACAATAGTTTTTTTTTAGAAAATTACTTTATCAACGTCCCGAGATTCTCCTATACCTTTGAAAACGACAATACCAAAAACAGCAAATTTATGAAGGTTAATCGTTTGCCTTCAGAAAAGTTACACAAGCCATATGCAGAGGATCAAAAATAGCTATTTTACGATGTTGGAGGAATTTAGAGAATGGAATGTTTGCTTTATGACTGACTATTCGATATTCTTTACTCTTCTAAAGCCTAATAGCAAAGAAGCTGTTGTTGCACCATTAAATAAGGTAATTGAGGATGAACCCGTGGACCACTAAAGGTGAAAGATTTAGTGATGCAATGTAAGTAAACATTGTTAGTTGTTTTCATTTCAGAGCAAAATAGAAAAAAATCACCGAGAATGACAACCATCAACTGAAAATAAAAGAAATTAAAACTTTGCCAGAATGCTCAAATTCAATTAGAAACGGCACCGACTTATCTGATGATAAACGCCTTGAAAGACAGAAAGTGAAGATCCAAACAGAAAATGAAAGGAGAAAAAATTTGGAAGCGCATCCTACAAAGCCAGTGATCGCTTCGTGCTACCTACAGGAGTACGAGAGTCATTGAGAAAGATTTCTAAAGTTCACCTGTATTCACTCTGCTATAAATTGTATGTTACGAATGTGCTGTCGAATGAAATAATCCCTGAGAGTGATTTGGTAATAATATGTCACAATAATTAAGTGAAACCATACGTGCAAGCAAGTGACCCATAAGTAAGTAGTAAACCGCATTATAAGTGTAAGCCGCAACACGACTTTAACCAAAGTTTAAGACAGTATTCGCTCATGAAGAAGAAACCCTTGCAGTTTTTGCAGTCTTTTAAAAGAAATTTTGCAATCAGCAAAATAATCTTTCCTTCTGTCCCGCTCTCCCTTAACTTGCACACAAGAAATGCCTTATATTATTTAAGCGTTTCGGGAAACATGTGATTGAAGCAATAGAGGAGGAGCAGCTGGGATATTGGTTTGTGAATTTTGCGATACGTGTTCCTCTACTCATAGCAGAATAAATGGAACAAAAAAAACCTAGGACGCTCTCCACTACGCAAAAAACACCGAGTTTCAAAACAGCGCGCTTGTAAGTGAAAAACGTACGCAGCACTGGAGAGAGGACGTCAACCAAGAAACAACTGGGAACAGCGTAATAAAGTCAAGAAGTGTGCGACGCAAAATTAGTGGCAGATCCTCAATGCTAATGAGATAAACTTTGTCGATAATTAAATGACGTTTTCTTCTCCAAATAACAGAAGAAGCTCCTGAATGTGTAGAAAACGCATAGCAAACTAACCACATAAAAGTGTCCGATCTCCTTCCTAAAAGCCAAAGTAGGAAATGACTGTACCGCGCAAGGTTCATCTATGCGATGATATGAATACTTGAGACGATGCTCATGACAATGATGATAGAACTAGTTGTACTGTATTTCACAATACGACTAGTTTAGGTAGGGGCAAATGCAAGCTTTCGGAGTGCTGCCGAATTCCTTTGGAATGTCAAGAAAGAAATTTTCCATAGGCCATGCAAGCCAACGTATTCCACTAATATCACTTGCCACTGTATCAGCACGTGCTTTGAGATTGGAGTGAACTGAACGGCATCGCGACACAGTTTTGAGCAACTTCTAGAGTGATCCTTAACAAATCGTGTAAGATGCTCTATTGTAGTGTTCGAATCTGAACACATTTCTTAATTTATTTTTAGATACTCACTTTCATAACGAGGAGGGGTTTTCGTTCAAGTTGCATCTGTAATAAAGAGAAGGTACTACAACAGTGAAGGAGAAGGAAAAGCAACAATTTATGCGAAAGAAACAACAATTTTAGCATGCATGCAATTGAGAGAACCGCGCTTTTACAGCATTCGTGCTGCTTCGTAGGACTATTTTTTTAAAAGAGCGTCAATGTAATTATCAGTATTCAGTAGAAGTCGGATCGGTCTACGTATAGAGGGTCTACTCTTCAACAGCAGTGATCAACCAGTTTGGGCTGCCAAAATAGCAGTTTCAAGAGGTGTGTTTGTGATATTTAGCCTTATGTCTTGATCCCTTTGCAACATTTTATCAATGATTTTCTGCTTCTCTTTCCTACTGGCAATTTATTTTCTCAATATCTGCCAATCTCTATCTGCTAGGTTAATTCGAGGAATAATTTTCAGAGATGTACTTTCCCAGTAGAGTTGAAGACTCACCTGTGAAATAGAAGTTTGTCCTCTATAATTTACTTTAATGTAGATTTGAAAACGGTCAACGTTTTGTGCATTTACCACAGCTCGTTGGCTGAGAAATTACGGGACAGTATCATTGGACCAAAGTTGTGTTAAATCATGCTAGTTTCCGTACTAGCAAGCGAATCGTACCCATCTTCAATAATGCCAGCCAGTGGGATTCACCTATTTGAAACTTCTGTTTACTTGTGTTCAGCTCGAAGCAAAAGTTTAGCACAAAAGTTGTAAAATCGAAACTTTTGCGAATAACTTTCATAATTCTCCTGTGCCGGAAATCTTCTGTAGTGATAGCTTACCTTTCCAAGGCCATCAGTTGTCGCCATAATATACGAGAAAGAAGAAGGAAGCAATACAATGTGTTTCAATGCATCCGGTGATGAAGAAAGCCGCTAAGTGCTTGTGCATGCAGATGAGTCGGCAGTCTTCTCATACAAGTAATCTTTTCTACTCATATAAGTAATCTTTTCATACTGCTGCCTTGTGATTATGTGTGATTACTTTTGACAGCCCATTTCCAGGGCCGATCTGACTTCTACTGAACACTAGTTATAAGTTTGACAGCCTATTTCCAGGGCCGTCCGACTTTTACTAAATAATAGTTATTGGAGTTGAGTTTTGGAGATGAGTATCAATGCCTATCAATACCTACATTGTATGCATATATATTAGCCTATCAACATATTCAATGCAAGCCGTTTCATCTTTCTTACGTTAGTCTGGCTAGGATTAGACTTGGACTGCTGACATAGTGATGTTTTGCATTCGTTTACATTTCTTGTTCATTCCCTTGTATTACTAACTTTTCGATGTGTCTTTTATGGAACGCCTTAAGCGTACAAATGAAAAATGAAAAATGTTGGCAAGGATAATACCAAAAACTAAAACGAAAACTATTTTATTGAGAGGATGAAAGCATAGAAGTTATGGAGTACGACTGAGTACTGGCTAATGTTGAGAAAGAATCAAAAGTGGATGGCAATGAAAAAACGCCACGCACGCCGCGGCTTCAGCTAAGCAGCAGCAGCGCTCCTGGCGCAGTGTTACTTACGGCATCGTGTAATATATCTGTCCTTACCTATCCTCCCCCCCCCCCTGTCTAATAGCGGAGAGTTTTGTAGGTCCGGAATTGAACGCGACGTGTGAGCCAAAGCGAACGCCGCGCGCGACGTACCTCTTGACCTGCTGCGGCCGTCCCTGTGCATAACTAAACGTGCGGAGAACGTTGGACGTAACAACACACAACGTAACAGTGGATTTTTACACGTAACATGGGAAGCACGCGATCTCTCTGTAACAATGCACGATCTCTTGATTCATCGCGAGATCGTGTGCTCGCTTCAAATCGTGGGCTGTTTCCAACGCTGGCGAGCACACTCTCTCACGATTATGGGATTGATACACGCTTCAGAATATAGGAAAACCACACAACAAATCGGGTTGTTGAAACACGTTTGTCTTCGAAACTGTAGCCAACAGGCAAGCGTTTGCAGATGTTTCCATCATACTCTTCATGAACAAAAATGACATTTTAGAAGAGAAATTGCCTAAGTCGAACATTCGGCACTACTCCGATTTCACCGGCGATCCTACGTTGGTACAAGAAGATGTGCATATTTTTGATCTATAAGTTTAAAACTTTAGGGAAGATCGTGCTCTTCCATTTTCTACCATTCACAGCTGCCATTGACACAGAGAATGAAAGACGAGTATATATTTGTCGATGTGAGAGATGCAATTTTGTAGCAAAATCTCGGATCACTTATAATGCAGTGATATGCCTGATATGTGATTTCACTGAACATTTCAAGTAGCAACCCAAAGAACTTTTCAAAGCTGGTCGACGGCACGCTTTTACATTTAGAAAATTTTCCACCTTTCCTGCACTGAGTTTTCAACTGTGACTGAAGAAAATGTATTGCAGCATGTTATATACTTGTAGGCTAAAAGCAGATTTCAAACTTTCGAGCAGTTCCTAGATATCTTGTATTATATCTATCTATTATATGTAACTGTTAGTTCATCTTCTAAAATATATTTGTTGCGCGTTTTCAATGCACTTGTGAGACGCAAATCTACTTCACTCTTTTGCAATTCACAGCCTTTCATCTCCTGGTGCAATCAAGGCTTATTTAGTACACTTCAAAAATCTCAACCACCACATCGGACCACCTTTCACTGGCGTCCTAATCTTGCATTTTTCATGGTCACCTTCGGTTGATCACGACCAGGGTAAAGCGGGGGGTGCGGCACACGACCGTCGGATACGACCCCCCCCTTGAACCGGACCTCGGTACGACCCCCCCCCCCATTCCTACCCCCCCCCCCCTCTCGCCCTTGAAGGCACCGTCCACCCAGAATTTCGACCCCCACCTTTTTGCCGTTCCGCCTTCTCATACCCATCAGCGCGAGTTGGGCAGTCATATAGTTGGGGCCCCGCATGTGCTAGGTATCATAATCTCACCAACCCCAATTTGGGTGGACGATGCCTTTAAGCCACGTCGCGCCGAGCCCTGTTCGTCATACGCAATTCCGGTCTGTTCTCGACCGTCACTGCTCCAAAACGGTACTTCATTTTCATTGAATTTTCTAAGCTATTTTTGAGCAAGCAAGACTTTATTTTAACAGAAAACATTCCAACAAAACAAGAGATCTTGAACGAGATCTTATGACGAGATCTTCTGCTCTAAACGTTCTCGACGCGAGGGCGTGTGTTGGTGGTCGTCCACGGAGTTCCGCAGAGAATTAGTTTTTTGTTGAGCAGTATGTAAATGAAAACCAACTGAAAAAAGATAGTTTTTAGGCTGTTTTAATGGCGAATGAGGACTTACCAAAACTATCAGAATGATGAGCGCAAAAATTGCGTTCTTGTCGGCAGGGAGCCAGAGTTCATTACTTTGATGGATATTAGTGTACTTGTTAGTATCGATAACCATGTTTCTGCAATAAAATTTATTGTATAGATACATAATTCAACACAGAGATATAGAACGCTGAACGTCAAAATCATCACACGATTTGTCTATAAACCTTTATTATAAAAGCTGGGAAAAAGTGTTAGACTCGGAATCGTAACGCCTAAACGCCTATGTAAAATCGCATTCACATGAATTCTATAACGACAATAGACAATAAAAACCAAGATTCTCTTTGGTGGTGAGCCTAGAGGATTCACTATTCTTGTTGGGTTACCCCATGCTTCATCACATGTTGGTACGCTGTCAGGTTTTCGACTTAACGCCGTCCACAAAGCGCTATCTTTGGTCCAAGCCAATTCTTCAAGCACTCTCTCTTCGACCTAAATGACGAGTTGAGATGGACAACTCAGATCAACGCACAACTTACATGGTTCAAATGTCGAACTATTTCTCTCGTAAGGCGTGACTCGTTACGTATGACGACCTCGATAATCTTTTGAAAACTGACAGCAGGCAGCCCGCACACCTGGATTTGCTGTCTTATGCAAACTGAAGATGCGTACAAGTAACAGCACGTAGTGCAAGAAGTCAAGAAAAGAGAAGAAAATGTGAGAGTACTCGTACACAGAACAAGGGTAAGGGAAAAAAGCGAAAGAACATGGTTCAAGCTGATATAGAGTAGACTTTGCATACCTCCAAACACCATGGAAATACTCTCTCTCTATCTGAATCTAGCATTTCGACAGCTTTTTGGTTGTACTAAATCAAACTGAAGAAACACAGATCACTTGTTCATGTTTTGGTTCAGATTCTCCCTCCATCAAGGCCATGTTATAATGTTGAATTATTTACAAATCTCCGAAAAGATTCAACTGTTTTGTGAGAAGAGAGATACATGATGATATGCGTGTTGTTGGCAGTGTCTCTAGTCAAGTTGGTAATGCCCTAGAAGGTGAAGCTTACTAACAGCAGATACTCCTAGTGTTAAGTCGATTTTGAGAAAGCAGTGAGACAAAAGAAAAGAAAACATCAAAAAATCAAAAAAGAAAAACTGACCTGCATGACAAACTCTATCATTGCCGTGAGACCAAGAAAATTGCATCGATAGTCCATTTTATATCTACGTAAGACATCTCCAATAATCTGCATACGTTTCCAAACCTAAAAAGAGTAAGAAGTGACAAAGAATTGCAAAGTGCATTTTCAAAGACACGGATTGTAGCATACACACGAACATACCGTATATCTTCAACAGCGTCTGCAATGGACTGTCGAGCTGGATCATACGTGCCAACCAACGACTCAATTCGGCGAATGCGCTGTTCCAAGGAGAGAAGCTAGAAAATTTGTGAAACTGATGCTGATAATCTTGTATTTAACATTAATAGTACTTTCGCATTCGAAGACTTGTCTACGTTTGGTGCGGCTCCTTCTTTGTCAGTCGGTGGCAGCTCCCGATGATTTGGAAACTCTCACAGACTAGAAAATACCTTCACTGAAGAGAAAAAAGGATAGACACGATTCAGTTGGTACCTTCAACTCATCCGTAAGATCAGCAAGAGAAGTCTCGTTCACAATGAGGGTAGGCTTTACCGTTTCATCCTAGATAAATACTAAAAGCAGTGAAAATAGGCAAATTGCGTAGAAAAACCTTCAGTTGCGCTGCCAGTTCATCAATCTCACAAACAACTTTGAAATCGAAAATCTTGAATTGCTGGCTTTTAAAGCCTTTTTATCATAGGCTCGTCCCAGATTACAAACTTTCTAGCTCTTTGCGTATTGAACAGCTGAATATTTTTGCAGGAAAAGTGTTAATAAGATGACCTATCGTGTCTACAGAAATGAGTGAAGCTTCGGCGATAGAAGTTTCTGGGCCATACAATAGCAGATGCGAGCATTCATGCTAAGGCATCAACTTCTCAGTTCGAATAGATATAAAACTCATGATCAAGTGTGCAAAACGTTGACAATTTCATCGCATTCCGCAGCCTAGAGAAATAGTATTATTTGCGGTTGAATATGGCCAAGAAACTAAATGCAATAAAATCTCGGTTTTAAGCGCGGCTATTTAAAATCCATTTCTAATAGATCAAGTTAGAAACTTGTTTCAACCACTGTTGAAAGGGCATGAGAGATTCTGAGCGGTGGGCATGAGAGATTCTGAGCGGTATGCAAAACTAGTTCCAAAAAAAACTAAGCTTGATGGAAGAAAGTTGCATAGAAAAAGGACAAGAGACATTGATTTTGTCCAGCTCGATGATCAATCGGATGAACCCTTTTCGAAGGCAAAGTGAAAAAGAAATTCACTTTCGTGAACAAGTGCAATTCAGCGAACAAAGAAGCAGAAAGGTAACGATAAAACATCTCTTCAAAAAGAATGTAAGCAGGCACAAAGAGAATCGATATTAAGAGAGTATAACGAGCATATGGACGTACCTTTGCTTGCGGTACTTCTTGTGATGGTAGTTGCTTGCCTGATATACTCAGCTCTTGTTCAAAAACAAGAGGAGTGGTGGCGGCATGTTTTCCGTGAATTACTGCAGACTCTAAATAGAATTTATTTCTGTGTACCTGAAAATAAAGTGCAATGGTAGTGAAATGGCAAACCTGATATTGTTCTATTTCGACCCAGTCTTGTGTTAAGAGCACGACTTGTGGACGATGGAAATTGCATCTGGAATAGATTTTGATTTCAGCATGCAATATCAAATTTTTCGAACTGAAGAAGCTGTACCAAGTAGCAAAAGACGTGATTACAAAAGGACAAAAACATCACATGTCTCAGATTTTTTGCATTATATCAATTAGTTTAGGTGATAATTATGCCAATTCCGTGAAAAAAGAAAAGCAAAAACGATTGAAGGAAGAAAATCATGACTAAACATACCCGTAATGTACCGGGCCAAGCTTCATGGCTTCTTCTTCTTCTTCCATGGCTTGCTCTCTGCAAACTGCGAAGACTGATACATATCTCTACGAGTAGAGAGCGCCAGTTTGCGCACACTGGAGTAGCCGGAATTTCAGAAAAACAACATCAACGAGACGAGAACGAGAGACGAGGCGAGACGAGACGAGAGTGATTTTGAAATGCACAGTTTGAAATGTCCTGCCTTCCGCCCTTGGTGTGCCGGCAATTTTTGGAATCCTACCGTACACCAATATTTTCGGCGGTTGTCGGACTGGGTGTTTCGGTGAGTAGGGTTCGGAAAACCCACCGTATCTCTACTAAGAGGGCGCGCTTGGGGGGGGGGCAAAGGCTACTACGAAGAGGAGAAGGATGGATCTACAGAATAGTGTAAAAAAGGGATTTGTTTGAGCGTTTTGAAGGTAAGTTAATGGCCTGCGGCACCCCCCCTCAAAACCTGCGGCAGCCGCAGGTTTTGAGGGGGGGTGCCGCAGGCCATTAACTATATCAAAAAAACATTTTTAGCGGACAATATATATATGAATCAATAGCCTAAACCTCGTAGATTCCATAGGGATGTTTTGAGCCTGATTTGTCTTCTCAGCTCTGAGTAATATTTGGTGGAAGCACAGCGATCAAAAGCTAAAAGCGATTTTGGTTGGCTTCTAATTCAATAGTTTGGATGTCTTCTGAAGCGGGATTACTGAGGTGGACAAAGAAGGAGTAGTGCTTTGTATTGAGTGCAAGAAGAGGTAGCTTACTCACCGTTAAGATAAAGTTAATCATGTTTTAAATTACTGCCTTATACAAGGTTGTTTACTGCTCGGAGACCTCAGAGTTCGCTGAAACTCGGCGCATAGGGGTTATTCGACACGCGGATTACAATAATTATACTTGATTAGCGGTACGGTAGGTTACGGTAGGCATACGGTATCTGCAAGTTTGTGTCATTGGACTTGAATTTTGCAGGACTTCAATAGCGTCGTCAAGTCAATTTAGTTACACAGCTTGTACAAGTGCGCAAGTCAATGGATTAGGCTTGCACACATACAGTAGACTCTTCGACTTAGACTTACAATCGGTTTATGGTTTCACACACAAGCAGCTGTGTGAGCAGCAGCACAGGACAGTACACGCAAGCAAATGCATTGTACTAACACGATCACTGTAATGATTCATCATCTTTGAAATGTAAATCTTCTTGGTGCACCATCCATATTTCTTTGCTTTCAAGTCAGTTCTTTTACTCACTTTCGGACCTCTTCGACCTTCCGCCATTTTCTCGCACCGAAAAGCGTTATCTTTATCCTACACGAACAAATGGAGCGAGAAAGGCTTTCAGGTTTGACGCTATGACGCCAGCACAAGCTAATAAGGACGAGGACAGCGATTTTGATCTGCCTCCACTCTGGATTGATTTGGAAGTTCCGGAATCGGATATCGATTCTTCAAATTCTGATTATGAATTGGACGATGGGCGATATTCGGATCATGAAAGTAGCTCATTTGAAGTACGCTCACAATCACGACTGCCCAATTTTTTGCACAGTGACAACCTACCAGTTTCAGGAACCTCTCGTTTGTGAACCGGTGGCGGAAGGAGGATCGGACAGTCCTACTCCCAACGAGGTCGCGTATGCCATACGGCAGCGAAGACGGCCGTCTCCACCGTGGCCGGAAGTGACTCCGTTCGATTTCAGCGTCGATGGCTTTAGCGAATGGGAGCGTGAAGAGGCTTCACGTTACACATTAATTGATGTTTTTGGAGTTTTTGAGCAATAAAATTGTGACCATTTCCAGGGTACCATCTAGTCATTCATCAGTCTCATCTGGTGTACCATCTATATCTCGTAACCTTTGCTTTCAAATCAATGCCATAAATTGGTGAATGGTCTGTTTGACTCATTCCACCGTAATAAGATGAGTCCAGTCTAGCATGGAGAAGCTTCAACTTCTGCTGTTTATCCTCAGAACGCTCGGTGAAGAAGCTCCTCCGCCACCGCGGAGGCAATCCGAACAGTGGTTGGAAGAGCACAGAAGAAGGTTAGAAGTTTTGCCGCCTGACTTGAGGGCCATGCGTCAATTCGTTGTCGTTCACAAACTAACGGCATTGTTGGAGGCGTTATCGGAAATGCCCATAGAGCATAGGGGAATCCGGTCCCTTTTTCAATTGTGTGGACGACTTTTTGAAGTAGCCACAGGTGCGTTTAATGGAGCTTCTGGAACGTACATCGTGAACTACAGGGACTTCCGCATCATTCGGCATACAAGCAACTCTTTCCGATTCACATGCTCCAATGAAGTATGTCGTCCCCACCATACTTTGTATGAGCACCACCTCAACAGGAGGGTGGCGCTCAGATACCCGAGGGCGTTCTTGCTAGACTTTTCCCCGGAAGGGACAACCTCGGCAGTTATGGCCATTGAACAAGTATGGCTAATGTTCCCGCGTCTGCCGCAAGCCATTCTACAGGTGCACCTTGAAATGAGGGTAGAGAATAACAACGAGCAGGTTAGTTTTGCCAAAAATCACATTTATTCTTTGTTCATTTGCATCACTAACATTTATCAGATAATCCTATTTTTATATATTATTTTTATTTATTTTTTTATTTTTATTTTTTATTTTTATTTTTTTATTATTTTTTATATGTTCTTTTAATATTTTACAATATATTCATCTCAGGAACGAGATCGTCGCCACCACTCGCCCTCCCCCCAAGACCGCAACGTACCTGGACGCCCAAGACTTCAATGGAGACACTGAAATAATTTTGAGGATAGATCGGAAAAACTTTATATTAGATTTTTTATGATTTTGATTCCGATTTTGATTACTCGTGAGTTATTCTTCTGGTGTGGGCTGTGTTTTTTCTCATAAAGAATGTTGTACCCTAGTGCGGAGATATTGAAACATTGTTAGTTCTCAAATGTACTTATCAAAATGGATTTTGAATTTTCCGAATTGGGAATTGTTTAGAATCGACCAGCCCAAACACGCCTAAGGACTGCGCAACCAAAGGACCGTATATAGTGCTGTGCATTGCCTGAGAGAATCGTTCGAGATAAGTATTGCTTTCTGAATCGGTTCAGTAGGTGTATCACTATTCGAAAAGGTGGGCTCATACACCTAAAAAAGCATACATTATATGTGCTATTTGCAGTGTGCTGATATGTGGAGGTTCCTCTTTATCCCTTGGGTTGTCGCCGCTCCATCTGGAAATCCATGTCATCCACATTTCAACGAGATGTCGGTTTTACATTTTACTACAACCAATGAGGAGCAATTTATTGAACTGAGTGTTAGAGAAGAATGCTATAACGCTGAGGAGATGAAGAATTTGAAACTAAATAGCTATGGAATCTTGGTGCTTAACACAAAACCATCCTTGGTGAGTTTACAGAATTTCGTTGCCAGTATCTTTATTATTGAATGCAGATGGGAGACGAGCGTAACTTTCAATCCACAACATTCGTGGACTTCAACAACGAAAAGTGGCCCAAATCAAGCAGGGTATATCAAGCATTTTTTACGGTTGGGAGTGCAGAAGGAGATAACGACGTCCCTCCCGGACACTTCCCCCGAGGAGTAAAAAAAATCAACTTCAATTTCTTCACTGGTAGGAGAAGAATGGCAACGTGCAGTAGATTCGTCAATTGGCCGTATTGCAATCAAGTGGCCGATGCTAGCCAGAATCAAGATCTTTTGAAATTCTACGGTCGAAGCAGATCGACGCCAGCTCCACGTATACACAGCGAGCATCATTATCTCGAAGGACAAACAGTTTTTGTGCTTTTGAATTTCAAAAAGAAAGATACAGCCGAATTTGCTTCCATGTTCAGTTACGTACTAACCACGCAATCAGGCAACTTGTACTACAAGCCAGATAACTTAGTCATCACAGGAGACAAACAGAAATGGATATCATCCAGAGCGGTAGATATAGTTGTGCTTAGTCCATCGGATGATGTTAGCAAGGTGACACCGATGAACTATCTTGACAACATGTGGCCACAACATTCTAAGGACATGGTCTTTCAAATTCTCAATACCGAACAGTTTAGTGCAGAAAAGTCCCTTTCAATGTGTGGCAACCGGTGGGCCCTCACGAGTAAAACTCCAGGTTATGACAACAATTGCAATGACGAGGATACTATTTTTTTGGATCAATGGATTCGCCGTGAAGATGACCCGATCAGACCAGAACCTCAAGGACTTCCGCGCCAAGATGGAGCGGAAGTAGCTTCCACCACAAATTCGTGGCAACTCAGCCCATCTTACCTTCCCCCGCGAGCCCAATCACCAGTCAATGACGATTTGGACCTTTTTATTGACATGCCTGGAACCAGTGACGTAGGAGTGGTCCCTTACCCGTCTGCTGCTGCAAGCGAAGTACGCTCCGAGAAGCTTGAGAGCAAAGTTGCTAAGCTTTTGGAAATTGTGCAAAGTATTGCACTTCGTCAAAAGGCATTCGGAGAGCAGCAAAAAATTCTGACGATAGAATCTCAACAAGCGACTAGCATGCTATCTAGTATAAGGGAGGAAATGAAGGAGAAAAGTGAGTTACAGACTCTTGAACTGCAGCTTCAAGACGAGAACTTGCGGCGCAAATTCGGGCTGTATAGAGATCCAATGGAAACGCAAAAGTTCGAAGATGACTTGAAGCAGCTAACGATCAATGAAGAGAAACTGAACCCAGACCAGATCAAATGGTTAAAAGGGAAACATTATTTGCGATATTACCGAGATGAAGAATACCCCGGCGCTGACTTTTTCAGATGTGCTCTCTGCAATAGAAAAGCGACGGCGCCTTTTGACGCGAAAGAGGGTTTCCGCAAGTGCCAAACCGATAGCGATCTGTCGACTACTTCAAATCTGCTTGGGGAAAACAGCGTGCTTTGTGTGAAAAGAATGGCCCAACAGGCCCGAGACGAAGAAAGACCTCGCAGGCTGATCAGTCGTCTTATAGAGAGAATATCTAAACACGAGAAATCGACGCAACATAGCCAATGCTTGGAAGAGTATAAAAAAGAAGCCGATGATATTTCTGGAAGAATAACTCCAGATGACATCTCAGCTACAGTAACTTCCACATTCGCTGCATATGTGATAGCAAAAGAAGGCCTTCCCTTTTCGAAACAGTTCCCACTTTTAATCATGTCGATGAGATCTGGATCTGTAGGCGTCACTCTTCATCACGATTCTACTACTGCACGTAGAATGATATCTGCATTCGCTGTACACATGAAGTACGATCTTGTAAAATACGTCGTCAAGAACAACCTACCCTTCTCTTTGCTTCTAGACGGTTCTTCGTCAAGCAGAGGAGTGAAGTGGATAGTGTTTCTTCTGAGAACACTTTCAACAGACTACCGTCCAATGACCTTTCATTTCTCTTACTGAAGTGGAAAGTGAGTCTGCAACTCACATTGTGGAAGCACTACTACGAGTTTTTACGAGTATGGAAGGCTGGGTCAATGAGCCAGGTCTCAGCAAGTCCTTCAAACAGCATGCTATGCAAAAAATGTTAGCACTATCTTCCGACGGTGCAGCTGTCATGAGCGGTCATGTTCAGGGAGTGTTTGCCAAACTAAAAGACATAATTGCTGAGGAGACCAAAGATGATCTTTATCCTAGAAACAATCTCATAATCTCAGTTTGTATGGCCCACAAATTGAATCTGGCTGTGAAAGCCCAGAAAGGTCCACTATTCAAACTTGCACAAGCCATTGTCATGGACTTGTACCATCTCTTTGGATCTACTGTGAGAACAACCGGCAGAAGCGTGTACAAGAAAGCTGCGCAAAAAATGTGCTTCCCAGATTTGCAGATGAGCGCTCTTTTCACAGTGAGATGGTCGGCTAGTTTTGCCAATTCACTCTCCAATATACTTCGCGTTTACCCTGTGCTTCTGGAGGCACTGGCGGATATACGAGATAACAAACGTCTTAGCAACAGCCTCATAAAAAGAGCTACTTCGACATTTCATGTGCTTTCGGATGCGAGGACATACATAGCTCTACATCACGTCAACACTACTATGCATGGGCTTTCTGTATTGTCGCAGTATATGCAGCGCGAAGAAGGGCTACTTATTGACAATCTACAAAAATGGAGAGCTCTTGTCTACAGCATAGCAAAACGTGATTTCCTAGAAAAAACGACAAGAAACTTACTTGAGCGAGGAACCATCAAGGGCTATGTTAATGACAAAATAGAACGTATCGATACGGACTTCCTCAACAATTATCCTAACAAAGATGACAGACGCCTTTTAGCGTACAATCCTCGTGCGTTCGCAGATTTTTCACTCGACCGCTGCTCAGAAGGCGATGACGAAGAGCGACAACGACTTCTGGACTGGCATTTATTCAGAGACTTCACTCGCACCACATCCTACGAAGAAAGCCCACCGGATCTAGACGATCCCGAACTCACCTTTAGCCTTGAGGATGCTCCAGAAAGTAGTGAAGGTGACTTAAGGCACTATAGTTTAGCAAAACGATATGAAGATTTCGACTGGAACAATGCTGTATATTCTTCCATTACACGTTTCTACGACGAAATGAAGCGAGCATTAGATGTCCAGCTCGTAAATAAGCCTCATGAGTTCAATAGTATTGGTCTACTAGCATTGGATAAGCACATTATACTAGATGTGATTGAATTCAACGGAGATTTCGAAAACGGATTTGTTGACTATGTACCGACAAATGCAAACTTCTTTAATAGAGGATGCCCCAGCTATTTCATTATGGAAGGCGACATACTTGATCCAAATCTTCGTCAACAGCAAATTTTGGATTCCATTGAAGTACTTAGTCAGTTCTGTAACATCCCTGACCTCAAGGATAGCATGATTCGCTTCTATAATACTATACCTGCGTCAGTGCACAGGTTTGCAAAGTGGAAATCAAACTTCAGAGAACATTCAGATAGTTTGTCGTTTTATCGAACGCTGTTACAGTACAGTAAGGATCTGGATGTCCCGGATGACGTCCAGCAGGTACTACGTTTTCCGTCTTTTTTGACTACAGCAACAGCTTTTTAAGGCCATAAAATGCGTTCTCATCCTCCCAGCAAGCAACGCCGACCCCGAGCGCAGTTTCTCTGCTGCTAACAGGCTCTCTAGAGAGGAAAGGAGTAACATAAAGACGGAATCTCTAGACAACATCATGACGTAAGCCCTGTTCTTGTAAGTATGCTCCAACATCAATGCATGTTTTAGGGTGCAGCGTAATGGGCCTAGCATCCTAACAGTCAAACTTCAACAGTTAGCACTCCAATGGATGCATCCTGCAACGGGACTTGGGCTGGATCCGGGTATGCCATCGAATCTAGCTAGAGAAGGCAGCCTCATGAAAGCAGTAAAAGAAAACATTGCAAAAGGTTGGATTCACTTCAGGTTTCAGAATTTAACGCATGCATTTAGGAGATGCATATGAGTTGGCCAAGCTCCATGTAAGGCGCCACATGGTGGTCCACGGTCTAAATGCACGAAAGGACACGGAGGAAATCAAAAACCGGCTTTTGCAAGAAGAACTTGCTAAGATGAACATTTTTTCAATCGGATCTTCTCAGAAAACAGACTGAGCATCTTCACATCTTTATAAATCATTATTCATTTCCTTATATTAACGTATGCAACAGATAAATGTTTTTTTAAAGGTACATTTTACACAAAACCACAACAACAATATGCGTAAGTTCCTCTTTCCCGACACAAGTTGTTCAAATGTATCGTGCATTTCTATTGACGAAATCTTCACTTCCCACACATCACACGTCGGTCGTCACACCATCATCCATTCACTGCAAAATCTCCTTTTCAAGAAATTCTATTGAAAACACAACTCGTACCTAAATCAAGACTCCATTTAGTATTTCTCTCAATTATTGAACCTGAGTTGTCAGAGGTAGTTGGGAAAGAGCGTGGCACATCTAAGAACTTAGCTGCAGTCATTTCCCCTTAGAAACCGCTATTGACCTTCGGTCGATACGACCCCCCCCCCCCTACCTACCCCCCCCCCTTACGACCCCCCCCCCCTGCGGCGTGCCGCACCCCCCGCTTTACCCTGATCACGACTGTTTCATCATGTAGTTGTTTTTCCCGTACGTTTTGATAGTACTATTGGATAGTACTATTGTTTGACAGGCCAATTAACAGTATCGTCTCCAGCCCTCGTAGCATGGGGCTGCAAAATCTGTTTTTGCTTTAAAACAAAACGTTCCCACTTTCCACTTTCTATTTTTCTATGTTTTGTTTCTCTAATCTAGCGTCTCAACCGAAATCTCGCATTTTATCATTATCAAATCTTTTTCTGCAAGTTGTAGACAGTGACAGCTTCTAGGTTTCAGAAAAATCCCCAATTCTTTTGTAATCATATACGTTATCAAACTCTCTTCTACGCACCAAATTCAAAATTCGAACTTTCCTCCAGCGGGCAAAATGAGCCCGAATTCTACTCAGCTCACAGAAATAGTACGAGCCCTCCTCAGATGTTTTCGTGTTACACTCCTTCTCAATGCTTTCAAATTCCAGAGGGCAAAACCCAAATATTTCTGTAATAAAGTCTCAGTAGTTTTCTCACATTTGCGTAAAGAGTTTCAGATCTTTGCTCCCTCCAAGAGTGTTTTTGGGCTAAACTGCTCTGAATCTCAAGTTATAAGTGCTGAATAACCGAACGTGTAACTGTATGCAAAAGCACTTAAATGAGCCACAATTGATATCAGGTCACACTTAATACAACACATGTTTCGCGTATATACTCATGCGCACATCTTGCAGCAAAAAGAATATGTAAATCATGTTTAAAATGAAATACTTAATTTTTCGGACATGCCTCGCTTTACTATAATCTTATGTATTAGGTCGTTTCATAAGTAATTTCGCTTTTTTCAGACGGGCACCACATGTGACGAAATAACGCTTTCTAGGAGATCTTGGAGACATTCGATGCAAATTTGCATTCTCTCTCTGATGGTATGAAATTGTTGCAAAACAGTCTGAATTTCAGAAAATAACCAAAATTTGGACCCATGCTTTTTGAGATGATCAAGTTTTACAATTATTTAAAATTTTCATATCAACCCTCCGAAAAAGAGCAAGTAACGCCTTTATAGAGCAAACTCTATAGAATGCAAAACTACTTTTTTTCCTTTCCATAGCTTGTCATACATTTTTGACAGAATTTTAACTGATGCTACCGACCATACTTGGTCAGCTAAATCCTCTTAGAACATCAAAAGAAGAGCAGCTCGCGCATTAATCGATGCAGCATTTTCTCCTCTTTCTAGCAGAAGTTTTTTGTTTCCGATTCGCTTAATTTATGGGAAGAAATCATCATAACTCATTTTTTTTAGCGAGCCTCAGGTTGTACCCGAAAAACTCGACATTTGATATTTTGAACCCGCAAACCCTCACTTGCCTTGTAAAATTGATACTAATTTATAGTACCATCTTGGTAGTCTCAAATTCCGAAAAATTATGATGTTTGATGCGATTGTGGTTGAGGTGGGCCTGCCAAAATCCGATGGTTCTCTTTAAAAAAATCTTTTAAAAAGTTACGGCAAGCTACAAGAAAGAGAAAAAAGTAGTACTGTATTCTATAAGGTTTACTCTATCGAACCATTACTTGAACTCCTTCTGGGGATTGATATGAAAGTTTTAAAAAATCGTAAAACTTAACCATCTCAAAAAGCATAGGTCGCAGATATTGGATGTTTTGTGAAAGCTCATTGATTGTTTTGCAACAATTCCATAACCATTAGAAAGAGAATAAAATTCTGCATCAAAGCTCTTAAGATCTCTTAGAAACCTTTGTTCCATCATATGTGGCACCCGTTTAAAAAAAAGCGAAATTACTTTTGAAACGACCCAATATAAACCTAAATTTTAATTTTTTGTATTCTGTTTGTATGTGAGCATACTTATATTCTAAATAGGGCATTCCAATTTTGAACCGGTTGGACACTTTGCACATATAAAGTAAGGGGAGGGCGGGTGCTACAGGCTACCTTTTTTTTTGGCAAAATTTTCGCAAGAAATCCTAGCATGAACAGCCGAAATGAGTGTATGTCAATCACAAATGACTTTATGCCATTCGTGACATTATGTGAGTTGAAAGACCACTGATTAGTTCGAATATGGTATACAGTGTATTCCATTATTGGTATCAGTGGCACTGAAGGACGGCCGCTTTCAACATCTGCGCGCCGGCGGTGGAGGAGGTTGGTTCGTCTTTCACGTTATGGAGTTTTTGTTTGTAGCATTCTGGGGCAACGTCGAGGCTAGCCGGGGATGGAGAAGGTTTTTGGTGGGGTAGACATAAAATCATAAATCTCTTACCACTTTAGGCCTCTGAAGAAGACGAATAGCTCGAAACGTTAGGCCGCCACTTACTAATAAATACTAACCTCGATTGGCTTACTAACTACTCACAACATACTAACTAACAATGCCGAGGTTAAGAAGAGAGGAGACTTGGAAACTGTTAAGTTTTCTCATATTTTTCACTTTTTTCTCTGTTTCTCTCTCTCTTTCTCTGTTCAAGAAGCTGCAAATGAACTCGAGGTATAACTTCAAATCAAGCATAAACGCCTTAAGTATACAATTGATAAAAAAATATTACTGTTTTCCAAACATTGTTCTGCGAGCCTACATTTCCAGTGAGCGTTTTTTTACGTATTTGAACAGGGCACGGCACGGGTGGCTTAGCAAGCAAGCTGGATATCGTTTTTAGGGAAAAAGCAAAGGGGATATCGTTTTTGCGGAAGAACATAAACGTTGTCTTTCGATTTGCGGCCGGCACGCTGCCGGCATGCCGCCGGCAAATAAACAAAGGGTTTGTTTACAGCGAATTGAAGATGAAATGACACCAAAATAGGTGTGTAGATGGGCAATGGGGAGTTAGGACTAAGTATGAAAAATTATGAAAAAATTATGTGAACTAAAGGCGTGCTCAACTTTTTTCGGAGTTAGGTGGCTTTCAAGCCACCTGGATAGCCACCTGAGGTGGCTTAGGAAAGAAAAAGTCATAAATTTTTCCTCACGCACATAATTTTTCTACTTTCTTTACATACTTTTCATCTACCTCCCAAACCCTACAAACTGGTTCCTAAACCGCCTTAAACCCCCCTCTCCCCGCTTAGTTATAGCCCCTTGAAAATTTTGAATGGCGGCGGAAAGGCTGCTTTAGGCGCGTAATGCTGCACGATGGATACATCACGCCGCCAATCCAGAGAATATGAATATCATCGCGTGTGTTCGATGATTCTTTTTCGTTTTTTCTTTCTGTTGTGGCTTTGTTCCGTTCCTTTTCATGTATTTACTCTTCGAATATCTCGTGGCGGATGTCGTAATTTCATTGAAGACAATGAAACTTCATTTTTTGCAATCTCGGGACGCCAGCTCGTGCCGACCCATGGTCTAGGGTCAAAGGGGACTTCGTAAAAATTCGCAAAAGTCAAGGGGGACTTCGTTTTTTGCATTTTCAACTAGCCAATTCGTGCCGAGCCCTGTATTTGAAAACGTATTTCCAGTTTCCAGTGAGTATTTCTCTACGAAATAAATTTAAGTGTGACCTAGATAATTTGTTTAATCACATCTAAAGTAACCAAGCTGGTGTTCACTTCCTTTCACAGGCCTCGACTCAAGAAAAATTGATAGGAATGTACACTGACTGCTGTTTCTGTAGCTCTCAAATTGGTAAAAAAAATCGTTCAGACGCGTAAGTGACAGTCGCAAATTTTATAGTCCTTTTCGAAAAGCTTTTGGTAAACAGGGGTACTACAATGTTGTATTGCAAAGCCTCTTACAATAAAAATATGAAACTGTTCCAGATTGTCCAGGAATGCATCTACGAGATAGATCGTAAACATAGAAAATTGGGTTTTATTCTTAAAAGTGCTGGTTTGACAATTTTTGAAGATAGAGGCACCCTGTAGCATATGTTTTGAATCATACTATCGGTGCTAATTCTATGAAAGAGCTACAAGCCTGACGAGTTAATTTTGACGCACGCTCAGTGGCGTACCCAAAATTTTCGTTCAGGGGGAAGGGAGAGAAAAATTTTTCTCTAATGACGGTGCGTGGCATCAGCCACGTCCCCAAAAAATTTTTTTTCATTTTGAACTGCAAGCTTAATTTCAAAAATTATATCAATTATCCCAATTGTATCCCAATAACTTTCCAGTTGTAAGGCGCCTGTTTTCATTTGTGAAAGAATAAACGGGTGATTTAGAAGAAAGTTGACCCAAAAAAGTTGGGTTCAGAAACTGAATCATTTTTTTTATTTTGCATGAAGTTTCTAATAGGTCAGATATAAGTGCTAATGCTGAGCGAAAAACTTGGTAGGGTTTATTTCTACCGTGATTTACATAAGCGTTGATTGCCGTATACAAACTCTTCGTTCACAGCTACGTCTCATCACTGCTAAGTGAGGAAAAAAGAGTACAAAAAAGGTTTATGCAATATATCAAAAAAATTGTACAATTTCGATAGGAGAACATTTCAAGAGCAGCGTTCCGGCAAAATCAATCTAAACATTTTCGCTTACCTACATAGCTTATTCGTCCTGCAGATTCCGAAAAAAGCTTGGAAAGCGCGAAAATTTGAAAAATGATTGCGAACTAGTGGAGAAGTTGACAAATTGAGAAGCACGCTCGTGAAACTCTGTGGTCATGCGGCTCTATAAGCGTGGTCTAGCTGAATTCGCCAAGTAGAGAGCATTTGCTTCAAGGAGTTACCCTTTAATTCATTTAATTTGGCGGCTTGAAGGCCGGGCTTCGTGAAATCAGAAAGCACGCGTGCGATAGAGAGGCAGATTGCAGCGTCGAGGGCGTGAGCGGCCTTAATCAGATCACAAAGCCCCGCCTTCCAGCCGCCAAGCTAGTTGAATCAATTGTTAGATTTCGTATGCCCCGCTTCTTCGCTTGTACTTTAGTTACCACTGATGTTAGGACACCGCTATTACATTGCTACAGATTCTCCCCCCCCCCCATTTTGCCAGAACGCTGTTTTTTGAAATGACATAATGAACATAAAACCGTATCATTCCTCCTTTCCAGTCACCACTTGGATTATGAAGAGCTTCTTGTGAACCTCCAGGTTGAATTCTCTGAAGCTGCGCTGAAAGAGAATTTGACGGTGTTTGAAGTGTCTAATAGATTGATCGGAAGTCAAAAAGTAATTCACATCGTTTAAAAATTGTGCTCTGGATTCGAATGAGCTAATTCTGATGTATTGTGACCATACTACAAAGGTAAAAGTTGGAAATGCAGCATTTTGGCAGCTTTTCATAGTCTGGTACCCAGGAAAATAATGCTCTAGCCTAGGAAATCTCTATTGCTTGAGAAATTTGAACTATCCTTCAAAAAATTGTGAATTACGTTTTTCAACTTACCCCACTTCGTGCTTGGTATATCCCAGAATCTTCCATCGTAAGATTCGTCATATTTAGTACTCCTCCGCTAATTATCGTAGCATTCCTTGGTATTCTGGTTTCCTTAAATGGAATACTTCAAGCACTTATTTAGATCACTTTGAAAGTGATGCATTTGCATAAATAGTTTCCTTGTTACTCTAAGTCTTTATATACCCAAACCAATTAAAAATGTCTTGAAAAACTTCTACTGTGTTAAATTTCAATAAAGTTGGGATATAATGTATTTCTCTCTTCGCTTTAGTGGGTAAAAAAAGGGGATACTCGGCGAAAGCGCGATCAAGGAGGTAGGAGGAACGTAAAAATTAAATGAGAAGACACAGATCAGCTATTTCACTTCAATTGTAGTCTGCGCTCTGTAGCGTGGGAAAAACTCTTTTCGCAACATTTTTTTTGAAATTGGGGCAAGCATTTTCAATGCTGTCAGATTTGGTGGTACTAGTGAACCACTAATCTCAAAGGTGCTAGTTTTCGGGCGCGCTCGCTTCGGGACCCGCACATTTTCCCGCTATTTGATAATTTTTTGAGTGAGCCTTACGACTCTTTATATATTAGATAGTGCAAAAGCCTTAACTCGTTATGTGCTATGGTGTAAGAAGGTACAAGCAAAATTTTGTCGAGATTAAGCGGAAGAAAATTTCTCGTCTAATTTATAAGTTGTTACCCACTCTGTGATTACTCTATTGCCCACCATCTCATTGAAGCGACATTTTTAACAATTTGCCATACACTACATAATTAATGAGAAAACAAAAACTTACCGTATCGTTAAGTGCGAATGAAGCATTTATTGAAACGAATCCTGTGCACATTTCTTTATAGTAGCTTTGCAACTCGGTCTCGTTCCCAGTTCTGTTTGTACAATCCATAAGAGCCTCTTGGCGCACTAAAAGATCCGTCAATGGTGGTGACGGTGTAGTTGTTGTAGTTGTAGTTGTTGGCGGCGTCGGTCGTATTGTTGGTGGTCGCAGGTGTGGTCTGTGTGGTCTCTTTGGCCTTCTACCCTTCTTCCTCAATCTTCTTCTTTTCACTCTTGATCGTCGAGGCTTTTGAGGTCGGTTTCGTTTGCGACGAGTATTTCTTGACTTTCTTGACTTTTTCTTGAATGTGACTTTTTGCGGCTTTTTATTTCTTGACTTTCTTGACTTTTTCTTGGATGCGACTTTTTGCGGTTTTTTTCCTTCTTCCTTCTTCGTTTCTAAATTCTTCTCCGGTTCTTGCTTCACCGGTTTTGGCAACACTGCGCGCAACCACATTTTACTATTAGATCTTGTGGTACTAAAGTCTAGTATAATGAAACAGCCAACCTGAAAGTTATCACCGTTGAATGAATAAAACTGTGGCTTTATGACACCTTACCTTCACTTTCTGCACCTTCTCACTAGGATACAGTGTTTCGTCACAATGGACTGTTTCATTACTGTAGTTTTTTGGGGGTCGGGTTGTTGTGATGGTTGGTATTGCTGGTTGCCATATTGGTTTTGGTTTTGGCTTCTTGCCTTTCTTTTTCTTTTTCTTTGCTTCTAGTTCGCAAAAACATAGGGTTATACAGATGATAACCGCTAATCTCATAATCTAAAAAATAAGAAGAGCCCATTGTGTTCGCTATTTCAAATGCCGTGTAAGCCGATCAGAGATTGTGGCACAATTTCATGAATAGTGAATGAATTTCGAGAATATTATTAGTACGTAGTACGGTGATAAATCGTAGCATTGGGAATATTGTAAGCATATAAAGTCAAGTTTTATTAGCTATTTTGCACTTATGCGACTGTG
Source organism: Cylicocyclus nassatus (assembly GCA_958299035.1). Taxonomy (NCBI): domain Eukaryota; kingdom Metazoa; phylum Nematoda; class Chromadorea; order Rhabditida; family Strongylidae; genus Cylicocyclus; species Cylicocyclus nassatus. Next base: position 60,864,215 of record CATQJL010000223.1, read on the forward strand.
CTACCAATTCTCTTTTTCTAATTTGCAATATTTGTTCACTCTAATCAAAAGCTAGAAGTAGAGATACAGAAAAAGACCCATTTTGTTTCAACTAGTCGACGAATCAAAGATTTTGTACGCATTCTTGCGGATCGGGAGTCCGTAAAGGCGAGATTTATGCGAATGCGATACCTGACTCTATATGCATTTTTGAACGATTTTCCTAATATTCTTGCTTTTGCGTAAGGCTTTTACAGCAAAATTTCGCTGTAACGGAAACATTGAAGATTGTAGACGAACATGGAATGCAACCCTGACACTACTGCAGTGTACTCTCCTTACGTCCACTTACTTTTTTTGGTAGCTGATTAAATATAGAACATTTCAAATTACTGATTGTTTTTATCAATTTCAGCAACTCTTTGCAAAGTTTAAGATACGGAGCTGCGATTCGACAAAGGGGGGGGGGAGAGGAAGGTGAGCATGACGATAAGGAAAGTAGCATTAATTTGGAAAAATACCAATGCATTTATCCATTTCATCGATGTAAAATTGGAATCGAAGAGCTGGAAGTTGTACAGCTGAGTAAGTGAGCATGATGATTAGGAAGACATAATAAAGGCAGGGAACTGACATGTAGGGGTAGGACGAGGACGAGATGGACGGAAAAAATGAAGTGGTGATCTTTTTTATACTGTCAGTCGGGCTGAAAAGGGTATTACAGCTATGTCGTGTTGGTGAAGTGGGAAAACCAGCAAAAAGATGCCGATGAAGCGCAATATTGTTGAGTCTATTTTTGCTTGGATACGCGGATTGTCTTTACTGACTTCTACCCACCCCAGCTATTGCTTGCGTGCACGCTTCACGTTTGCCTATCATCGGAGAGAGATCATCTTGAAAAGCTTTGATGCACTCTGTCAGGCATAAGACCTCAACCAAGCTTATATTAGTGAATGCAAACATCTAATAGAAAGTCTTGTCTTTGTAATCAAAATTGTTTTTTTGCACCTGATCTTCTAGCGACATGCACGTCTTCTCCATTAAATTATCAAAAAAAAGTCAAGAACTTAGAAATCTTTCATTCCTTCTCAGAGATAGGATATGACAAGAATATACACTACGGCTTGCAAATTTTGGGTGCGCCCGGTGCTGGTTTCTCTTCAGCTGCTCAACTCAGCTCAAAAAGTTTCTTCACATTTTTTAAACGCTATGAAGAGGGTTATAGGAAACTAGCCTTTGAAGCAACGTACTGATTAGATTTTAGTGAGCAAATATTGAGAATATATAACGTTCACTTTGGTGAGAAATGAAAATATGATAAGAAGCAAAAACCACAGAAGTTAGTGAGAGATACAGAAGATTTTTATTGGCTTGATAAAAGTTTATATAGTTTTTTGGAATCAGAACGGCAGACAAACTTTTGGGCATGTCACTTTCGCGTCACACACTCGTCATGAGTTTTATTATGTAGTTGTATTGTTATTATTTGCTACGTGCATGTTGTACTTTTCTTTCTACTTGTACTTCATCTCTCAGAATCCAGCATGCGCTTCTACCAATACATGAGTTCGACTGGTTGAACATCCATTGCAATCACAAGTAGTCCTTTGCCACATTTCTCAAATACTACAGTTTGTCTTTGACATAACTCTGTCTGATCTAATAAAATTATCTTTATGCTGGTAAAATCACCATTTGTTTCTACAGTTCAACCATCAACGCCAGCATGACCACAGTGAGCCACGCTATGGCACCATTTGCAATGTAGCCCACATGGCGGGTCAAGCGTTTCGCTCAAAGGCACCGTCCATCCAAAGTGAGGGTTCACGATATTCAATGGAACACTAATGTGGGCCCCCACACTAGGCCAACTCCCAAGTTTCCCAGCGAAAGATTGCTTCCGGAGCGAGAAATCCGCTCTGGAAGGTACGTGATACGTGGTCCAAAGGTGGTCACTCCGCTCATTTTGCAGCTTTGGGGGCTGCGGCGCTGATATACGCCGGGCGATAACCGCGCCGCAGCCCTGCAGAATGCACTTTCATCCGCCCCGCTTTCTCCAAAATAGGGGTTTTTGGGATTCTCGACTTCATATTCGAAATCAGGGCTTTCAGAAGGCCCGGAGTCGACACAAACATGGAAGTCGAGATTTTGGGTGGGCCTTTAAGTCAACTGCTGTCTAGGTAAATGTGCCTAAAAGGTCTCAGAACGCGCGACTACCATAAAATATCTCGTTGAATATTCAAACTAGTTATGGACAAGTAACTTCAAATATAATAATTAGGCAATAAGAATCAAAATCAAAATTCCGTTTCGTTCCTAGCCTTAGACGGGGATGAAGAATGCTTAGTAGTCCCTCGCAACTCCTTGGTGAGGAAATAGGGCTGACTAGATTATTTTGAATAGGATTGAAGGACTGACAAGGATTAGAGGACTTACCTGCGCGAAGTCCTTTAATCCTTGTCCTTGGCTGTAGCTTCTTTTTGTTTAGAAAAAGGACTGGCTCGTGTTGACTCATGTTTCTTTCTGCTCCAAATGGCACACAATCAAAAAAACATGCTGTCGAAAAAGTGTTGTATTGAACAGTCCGCTTATAGGGCTTATCAAACGCAGTGTCGCCTGCATCAGCGTCTCCACTCCAATTCCGACTCTGCGTCTTTTCCACGAACCTGCTCTCTGATCACTTCGAATCGAATGAGGCTCCGTCTTTCCTACGCTCGCCCAGGGAAAGTGATCAGAGAGCATGTTCGCGGAAGAGACGCAGAGTCCAGAGCGGGGGTGGAGACGCTGATGAGGCGACACTGCATTTGATAAGCCCTGTACATGCGGCATAACACTGACCACAAAAACAAAATTTGTATCTTCAGAGAATTGCTCATTAACGTGAAATGATCAGATGTCTTTTTACTTGGTAAAGCCCCGAAGCTCTTTGTCAGCAGCCATCATGGTTCTCAAAATGATCAAGAGAACGATACTACGTCCTCAAACTTATCAATAGTTATACTAAGATGTCCCCCAAAAATAATATCGCATTCTATGCTATCGCATAAGGGTGAGCAAGACAAGAAACTGAATGAGATTACTTGGTGGAGCAAAACAAGCTCTACAAAAGAGTGTAAACATCCGCGGAGGCTTTGCACCATGTAATGCCTGAAGTCGAAATTTCAGCTCAAGGACACTTCTAGAGACCTTTACTTTGCTTGGGCATACGCTCACTACACTAGTTATTTACGTGTAGAGCATTGTTACTAGATCAAAAGTATGAATATGTCGCCTTGCTTTGCTAACTTCAATACATCAAAAATTAGCGTTAATAGCTAGAATTGGTAGTTATACTTCTAAAGTTTTGTGCCACTGAATTATCTATTGGGGAAAAGCTAAGTACTGCTTTGGCGAAATTGGCCAAACTTTGTTTCTTCGATTTTTATCTATAGAACATCGAGAAGAATTTAGATGTTTGCGTACGAGTGCCAGATTTACAGTTAGTATGCATGGAGAAGTTGACTAGGGTGCTGTAGGAACCTACAATTTCTTCGCTCTTCTGCTGCTGCGAGATTTTGTGACAGCGTATAAGGCGACAATCAATCTAGCAATAGTGTAGTCGCAACCTACTCAGATAACCGCCGGTGGCAGGCGGTCCGCAAACTCGCCCTTTTCTACAAGCGGTCAGCAGAACTTTAGGGCATCTCTTGGAGAGATATTTAAGAACGGAGTTTTGGAAAAACTGTATTTCACATGCTTGGTCCATTCATTTTCGCATAATTATAAGTAGAATCTAAAGCAAGCTGGCCTGTAAGGACTCTAACTGCCATAGATCTATGCAAAATTTTTGATCAACTGATAACTGACAAAAATTGCAAATTATTCAGATCTTTGATTTGAAATCAACCTTCGAAAGTTCAAAGCAACTTTAGGTACATGACATAATGATCGTAAAATTGAAAACACGATATTTATGTGACAAATAATCTTTGTGACCTTGTGCCTATAGCCCTAATCTACTGTCATAGTTTCGTCGTTGCAACGTACCAATAATTTATCAAACTTCTGCCTGATGATGAACTCGTGTACCATTGCTGGTCTACCGCTAAAGGAAAACAACCCAAAGATTGTTTACTATGTCAGGATTTGCGGCTTGTCGAATTTGGATTCTTATGATAGGAACTGTGCAGATATTTGAGGTTTCTGCTAACGTAAAACAATTGCAGGGATACGGACAAATTTGTGAAGTTTTTGTTGTGACTGCAAAAAGCTGTATTGTTCACTTTCAAAAGCTGCAATAGCTCAGGCTTTATGGGCGGGCGAGCATCGGAAAAATAGTTCGCTGATTTCTTGCGGTCCGCTTGCGGATATTTGGAAGAATTTTAGCGCAATTTTAGACGAATGCTTGGAGAACAATCGCGGTTTCCTTATAGATTAGCTGCGGCGCAGTGGCCGCATTCGCGCGGACTTTCCGCGAGAATATGCAAAAATATTGAGGACCGCACGGTCCTTTGTGAAGGACCGCACAGCCCGTAGGTACCTTCCGCTGAAAGAAGGTACCTCAAACTTGAGTAATTAAACCATCGATGACACTTCATAGAGTCTCATCTTTACTCGGCGTATGCCCGAAACTGCGTTAAATGAGTCCTAGCGCTTGCTGAAAGTTTAGCCAGCTCTCGCTGAAAGAAATTATTTGCCGAGCGCTTACACAAAATACTATATTGCTGCCCGCTGGCAGAACATCAGACAGAAAAGGAAATACCGCTCGCTGAATGTTTGGCCACGCCCTAAATCGGAACTTTGAAGTTATAGAGAACAAGAAATCATACTAGCAAAAATTAGGGCTTTTTTTGAGACTTTTGATGAAAGAGTGACAAGAAGAGAGCTGACTTGTTCCTTTTTAAAATGGTGTCAGCACATTCGCATAACAAATTGTAGTTGATATCTATGAACTTTGCTTCAGCATGAAAAAACAAAATGCTACCACATGCAAACTTGCTTTCCATCAAATAAAGTTCATAGTGTAAAGAAAAGACTGATCTTTCAACGATTATTTGATAGCACAAGCACTTCAAGAAACCCGAGCAAGCGGTCGAGCTCCTGAGCCCATGCTATCACAAGTAGGGTTTAACAAGAGAGAAATGAGAGGATAACGTAACACGAAGTTTCACGAACAGTAACCAGACTAATAGAGGTAGATCTACTGCTTCCTTATATACTAGTTCTACCCTACAATTTGAATGCCAAGTTCTATCGTCCGTATTTGCCCTATATACAACATTCTTTGTACAGTAGACAGGTGAAAAGTTCTGTCATTTGTGTCACTAAAATTCCAGAGCTGCTTACACTACTGTCTCTTTTGATGTCACGAATACCATCGTGTTTCATGAGACCTAGGGTAGTTCAACATTGTGCGCTCTTACCCTACAGCTGAGTAGATAATGCTACTTCGTACTGTTGTCCTTGTAAAGCTCTTTCATTAACGTAAAAGAACGGAGTGAATGATAGTACACTGTGACTTACTGGAAGCATTTCAAGAGTCTTGAATCAAGAATTGATTGCGCAAAGCATCAGTTTCCAGTTTTCCTTACACATCTTTCCGACTGCCTTAGTAATAGTTCGTTACCTCAAAGCCAGTGTTCCGGCAGAAACAAATGCTTACAAAGATGCTCATAGTGAGGTATTGAACTTACCCGTTGGCCCCCAATTCCATTTCCGCAAAAAAAAAACCCTTTCTAAATCGGCGCAGGAACCTCACTCCCTCACTTTGACACACGCTCTACGACATCAGTGAACTAATCTGGTCGGGACCATGACCACAGCAACGCAATCTATATGCCATTCAAAAATTACTGGCGCAAGGGATTTTGTGCCAAGACTCTCGTCCGAGCTCTTCTTTTTCAGAAATAAGGTGACGCTCTGACTTTGGCTTTTTCACATGCTTCAAGGCCGTATTTGGGTACAACACTACAGAACTGCCCAAATGCAAAGAAGTTGTTCTTCAAAATCTGCCAGGACGCTTCATTGTACTAAGTAAAAAAATACTGTCGGAGCTATTTTCAATATTTTGGTACGTACATGAAGTACGAAGTAACAGTTTGCCCCTTATTTCATAAAATTTTGTCAGTATGTGGCACTCTTAACAGGTGTTTCAAGTTGCTTCAAACAATTCCTAACTTTATTAGTATATGATCGTGTTTGTGATCTTTAGTAAATTTTTTGAACGACTCAGAAAAATCTTCTAAATGGTGAAGTGGGGAGTCCCACTAAGATAAGCAAAACATCTCAGAGGAGGTGTTTTTCACATTATAAAAAAAATTCTCGCAAAATAAAAGCGAGTCTATTACAATGTAGCTCAAAAACCATTGTTTTTGCTGATATAAACATCTGGGAATATTGTGCACAGGATCTAACTTCTAAGAAGTATCGCTAGCAGGTCACATACTCGATTCTGTCTCGTTTTCCCAACTTGTATACCGTTTGCGCAAGCATTGCGGGCCGAATAACTGAAGGGAAGATACTTGGTCGAAGAGCAGTTTTCAAATAAGATGTATACTATCTCATAGCTTGCGGAACGCTGATTCCAAATTTGCTTTCCTTATCTGCGAACCGCTTCTGGAATGAGATTCATGAGAATTTTTTGAGGCTAGAATTCAAGGTTTTGGCTAACAAGGGAAGGATGGTCGGTCGAAGTGGCCATTTGGAATGAGCTGTATATTAGGAAACCGTCCTCGGTAAGGCAAACTCAAAACTACTTTCGCTATGTGCCGAGCGGTTTTGTGGGGGAAGTTACATGGCCATTTTCCTCCGGCGCAGTTGGCGCACCCAGTGATGAGCGACGCGCTAGAACAACGCAGCAGTGTGTCGGTGGCGCAGTGGCAGGAGAGCAGACTATAAGGCAGATGGTCGAAGTTCAAGTCCTGTTGCTGCTACTTTGTTTTGCAGTTCTGTAAAAAGTCTATTGGGTGACAGTAAATGAAAAATACTCATATCTAGGCAGTTGAAACAAGCTGTTTACCTCAAAAAAGTCACTATCTCTGCAAAAAGCTGTAATCTTCTAAATATGTAAATCTGTGGAAGTTATGATGTCACAACAATGGATTCAAATGATATATTAACATGTATGGAATACGACCACAAAATGCTCAAAGCAGAAGAGCTTCTCGCAGCGCGCACACCGGATAAAATGTAAACGATGACAATCAGCAGCTTCACAATTGCCTATCAAAGTCGGTGAAGAACAGTACTGAATAGGAGACTCGAATTTTTTTTCATACAGTTAATGATTTTTTTCATACATGTTAATATACCATTTGAATCCATTGTTGTGACATCATAACCTCCACAGATTTACATATTGTAGAAGATTATAGCTTATTGTAAAAATAGTACTTTTTTGCAGTAAATAGCTTGTTTCAACTGCCTAGAAATGAGTATGTTTCGTTTACTATCACCCGATAGACTTTTTACAGGACTGCAAAACAAAATAGCAGCAGCAGGACTCAAATCCACGGCCATCTGCTTCGTAGTCCACTGTCTTGCCACTGCTCCACTGCTGCGTTGTTCTAGCGCTTCGCTCATCACTGGGTGCGCCGGCTGCGCCAGAGGAAAATGGCCTTGTATAGTCGTCCTCACCCACTAGTCGGTCGGTGGACGAATTCGAATTCGAACTGGAGCAGATAGGTCGCGGCAGAGAAAGCCACCTTAGCTCTCCGTTCAAATTCACGCATTCACTTTGCTTTCGTTTTTCTTCACCATTACAAAAAAAATTTCGTATTGTTACAGAGTTTTTGACCTATATTGAGTTTTTGCAATTGCTGAGCGTTGTCTCCTATTGCTATGCTCTTTTTTTGTTTAAGTAGGCTTTTGGGAACGATGCAGATGGCAAATCTGGAGCATATAATCCACTGGAGCAACACTTCTGCATATATTACTTACTAACAAGGGAAGTGTCACAAATCGCAGTGGCCGTTTGAGATGGGATGGGTAGTGTGACACGTCACTCGGAAGGGCATTTCCAAAACCACCCTCGCTAGCTGCAGAACAACTCTGGGTGGGGAGCTACGGGCGTTTTTTCGCACGAGGCCCAGCGCGCCTTGCTCGAATAGGATTGTCACCCTTTACACGTACCAGTGTGGCGCAGTGGCAAGTGTGCTGACTACTGTGAGATGTGTGGAGATTCGGATCGTCTGTTGCACAACTCTTTCTGTATAAACTCCTAAAATGTGTACATTAGTGGCCAAAACGTGTTTTACCCCTTTACTGGTGCTTAAAAGTAGAAAAATGTTTTTGTTGCGAAGACCTCCTGCACGCCTGGTGAGGCATTCAATCAGATGAAACTTTATTGTCAGATTTAGCGTACGACACACTCAGACAATCGCCGGGGGCAGGCGGGCACCGGAAAAACAGATTGCTGATCTCTCGCACCCCGCTCGCGGATTTTTTGCAAAGCAATCAGGACTTTTTGGAAGACCGCTTGCTGAGTCAGCGGATTTTTGAGAGACCGCCTGTTGAATTTTTTTCGCTCTTATCTTTTGCAGATACATTGCTAAATCTCTGAGGAATCGAGAACTCAGCAAGCGGTCTTCCGAAAAGTCCTGATTGCTTTCCAAAAAATCCGCAAGCGGGGTGCGAGAGATCAGCAATCTATTTTTCCGGTGCCCGCCTGCCCCCGGCGATTGTCTGAGCAGTAACAGTGTAAAAAGCGACAAAAATGCGTTCTTAACTTGTAGCAAGATTTCCTGTCACAATATGATGTTTAGAACAAAATGCTTGAAGCAGAAAAGTTTCTCGCAATCGTTTTTTGCTTTGAGTTAAGCGCCCAGTACGTTTTACGCTCATTTCGTTCAAATTTTTCATTTAAGCACGTTTCTTGCGCTTTCTCGCATATTTTCACTCTATTTGGATTCCTTTTGAAGAAAGATCATGGCATGCTTTTTTGCTTTTAAGCACCAGTAAAGGGATAAAACACGTTTTGGTCACTAATGTACACATTTTAGGAGTTTATATATAAATTGCAAAAGAGTCGTGCAACAGAGGACTTCAACCTCCACACATCCGCATAGAGTTAGCCACTGCGCCATCTGGTACGTCTAGCTAAGGGTGGCAATCATATTCGAGCAAGGCGAGCTGAGTCTCGTGCGGAAAAACGCCCGTAGCTCCCTACTCAGAGTTGTTCTGCAGCTAGCGAGGGTGGTTTTGGAAATGCCCTTCCGAGTGACGTGTCACACCACCCATCCCATCTCAAACGGCCACTGCGATTTGTGACACTTCCCCTGTAAGAAAGAGTTTACAGCATAAGTTCACCATCTGTATCGTTCCTCCAGGCTTACCTGCAATCAGTGTTGAAGAAATTTAGCAACACGAAACTACTTCCGACAATAACAAAATTGTCACTTTCTACAAACATACTTATAGTATAGAGACTAGCAAGTAATGACCAATAAAAATGATAAAGAAACACGCAGAATCATACGGGGGGGGTCAGATGCCGCGCTCTGCCGCGACAGGCCTGCCTTAATTCAAATTTGAATTCGTCCACCGACCAACTAGTGGGGTGAGGACGACTATAACTCCCCCCCCCCCCACAAAACCGCTCGGCACCTAGCGAAAGTAGTTTTGAGTTTGCCTTACCGAGGACTGTTTCCTAATATAGAGCTCATTCCAAATGGCCACTTCGACCGACCATCCTTCCCTTGTAAGCTAAAAAGAGCGTTGTGGTCTTTCAGGCGCTTGAATAGAACAACGACTAGCTTAAATTTGTTGAACTGAAGGTATTACCTGCACGAAGCGCCCCGCGTGATTATGATCCCATCTAAGCAACATATTACGTTACTGAATGGTCTTAGTGTAGCTGCGTCTTGAAATTTTTGCATTATCAAAACTTTCCACAGCTCCACTCCCAGAAGCGCTTTGCGGATGACGAAAGCAGATTCGGAATCAACGTTCCATGCTCCTCTATAAGACTTTACGCATTTCTCATGGAAACGCCACTTCGACCAATTATCCTTTCCCTTGTAAGTTGCATGGTGTGACAAATTATCGTTATTAATTATTGAATTATCAAGCCCTCATTTCCTTCCTAAATCACACTTTCATTATATATATAAAAAAGCCCATAACCTCCATCTAGAAAAGCGTGTCACAGATATTGAAGAAATATTTGAGAACACCGTTTTACGTTCTATTCATTGGTAGTCTCCAAAAAATTTCCGACGTGACGCGTTTTTCTAAATGGAGGTTATGGGGTTTTTTTGTATACATAATGAAAATGTGATCTAGGAATAAAATGACGACTTGTGGATAAATAGCATGGTCGAAAAACATTTGAAAGCGTTCGAATGAACTCGAATTAGAACTACAATGCTTACTTACAGTATTTATATGAATCGATAGCCTAAACCTCGTAGATTCCATGGGAATGTTTTAAGCCTGATTCGTCTTCCTAGCTCTGAGTAAAATTTGGTAAAAACACAGCCATCAG